>JAPDDM010000345.1:22500-95413 GCA_027474115.1 Schizopygopsis malacanthus
AACTTCTATCTATCTATCTATCTATCTATCTATCTATCTATCTATCTATCTATCTATCTATCTATCTATCTATCTATCTATCTATCTATCTATCTATCTATCTATCTATCTATCTATTTTATGTACTTAAACTGCTAGCTTTTAAAACTAAATAAAAGGTCAGACTTTCACAAGCCAACTTCAAAGTTTGTTCACAAACTTTTTTATCTAGTTATTATTAAGTTGGCTTGGGAAAGCCAACTTACTGTTATTCTATTTAAACTTATTAAGTTGGCTTGGGAAAGCCAACTTACTGTTATTCTATTTAAACTTATTATTATTATTATTCTTCCGAGACTAAATTTCTGACTGCTACTCCTCCTAGAGCTTTAACTCTACAAACTCGAAACTCGCAACATATCTCCGAACTATTCTGACTCGAGTTGCTATATCTTTTCTAAGCGATCGGGTTTATGCTAATCGTACAATTAGCGAAAAACCGCGCAAAAAAACGCATCGACAATGCATGGCGGCAAACTTCGACGGGTTGTAGCGCAGAGCGAGAATTTCGTAGAAACTTGTGAATCACAACATTTGAAGAGCCTATCAAGCTGAGCGAGAACATACCACGCAGTGGGGTATAAGTTTTACCCCTGGGGCGCAAGAGCCCCCCAAAATTGTCCCATAGACTTACATGGTGAGGGGACGGCCCATGAAATAGCATATAGTTTAAACTACAATGTTGAAACTACGATGGTAATTTACATAGCTAAAATCATGAAATGATCTATTGACTCTTTCTATCTACTGACTCTATCTATCTACTGACTCTATCTATCTATCTATCTATCTATCTATCTATCTATCTATCTATCTATCTATCTATCTATCTACTGACTCTATCTATCTATCTATCTATCTATCTATCTATCTATCTATCTATCTATCTATCTATCTACTGACTCTATCTATCTATCTATCTATCTATCTATGCTAGCAACATGCTACTAACTTTCTAATTATGCTGGCAACATGCTAGCAACATGCTAATCATGCTAAAATCATGCTAGCAAAATGCTAGCAACATGCTAATCATGCTAGCAACATGCTAGCAACATGCTAATCATGCTAAAATCATGCTAGCAACATGCAAATCACGCTAGCAACATGCTAGCAACATGCTAATCATGCTAAAAACATGCTAGCAACATGCTAATCATGCTAGCAACATGCTAATCATGCTAAAATCATGCTAGCGAACATGCTAATCATGTTAAAAACATGCTAGCAACATGCTAATCAAGCTAGCAACATGCTAGCAACACGCTAATCATGCTAAAATCATGCTAGCAACATGCTAATCATGCTAGCAACATGCTAACAACATGCTAATCAAGCTAGCAACATGCTAGCAACACGCTAATCATGCTAAAATCATGCTAGCAACATGCTAATCATGCTAGCAACATGCTAGCAACATGCTAATAATGCCAAAAACATGCTAGCAACATGCTAATCACGCTAGCAACATGCTAGCAACATGCTAATCATGCTAAAATCATGCTAGCAAACATGCTAATCACGCTAGCAACATGCTAGCAACATGCTAATCATGCTAAAATCATGCTATCAACATGCTAGCAACATGCTAATCATGCTAGCAACATGCTAGCAACATGCTAATCATGCTAGCAACATGCTAATCACGCTAGCAACATGCTAGCAACATGCTAGCAACATGCTAGCAACATGCTAATCATGCTAGCAAAATGCTAATCATGCTAGCAACATGCTAACAACATGCTAATCACGCTAGCAACATGCTAATCATGCTAAAATCATGCTAGCAACATGCTAATCACGCTAGCAACATGCTAGCAACATGCTAATCATGCTAAAAACAAGCTAGCAACAAGCTAGCAACATGCTAACAACATGCTAGCAACAAGCTAGCAACATGCTAACAACATGCTAATCATGCTAAAATCATGCTAGCAACATGCTAATCACGCTAGCAACATGCTAGAAACATGCTAATCACGCTAGCAACATGCTAGCAACATGATAATCTTGCTAAAAACAAGCTAGCAACATGCTAATCACGCTAGCAACATGCTAGCAACATGCTAATCATGCTAAAATCATGCTAGCAACATGCTAATCACGCTAGCAACATGCTATCAACATGCTAGCAACATGCTAATCATGCTAAAATCATGCTAGCAACATGCTAGCAACATGCTAATCACGATAGCAACATGCTAGCAACATGCTAATCACGCTATCAACATGCTAGCAACATGCTAATCATGCTAGCAACATGCTAGCAACATGCTAATCATGCTAAAATCATGCTAGCAACATGCTAATCACGCTAGCAACATGCTAGCAACATGCTAATCATGCTAAAATCATGCTAGCAACATGCTAGCAACATGCTAATCATGCTAAAACCATGCTAGCAACATGCTAGCAACATGCTAATCACGCTAGCAACATACTAGCAACATGCTAATCATGCTAAAATCATGCTAGCAACATGCTAATCACGCTAGCAACATGCTAGCAACATGCTAATAATGCTAAAAAAAAAACAAGCTAGCTAATCACGCTAGCAACATGCTAAACATCAATCATGCTAGCAACATGCTAGCAACATGCTAATCACGCTAGCAACATGCTAGCAACATGCTAATCATGCTAAAATCAGCAACATGCTAATCACGCAACATGCAAATCACGCTAAAATCATGCAACATGCTAGCAACATGCTAGCAACATGCTAACAACATGCTAATCATGCTAAAAACATGCTAGCAACATGCTAATCACGCTAGTAACATGCTAGCAACATGCTAATCACGCTAGCAACATGCTAGCAACATGCTAATCATGCAAAAAACATGCTAGCAACATGCTAATCACGCTAGCAACATGCTAGCAACATGCTAATCATGCTAAAATCATGCTAGCAACATGCTAGCAACATGCTAATCATGCTAGCAACATGCTAGCAACATGCTAATCACGTTAGCAACATGCTAGCAACATGCTAATCATGTTAAAATCATGCTAGAAACATGCTAATCACGCTAGCAACATGCTAGCAACATGCTAATCACGCTAGCAACATGCTAGCAACATGCTAACAACATGATATTCATGCTAGCAACATGCTAGCAACATGATAATCACGCTAGCAACATGCTAGCAAACATGCTAATCATGCTAACAACATGCTAATCACGCTAAAATCATGCTAGCAACATCATACTAAAATCATGCTAGCCACATGTTAATCATGCTAGCAACATGCTAAAATCATGCCAGCAACATGCTAATCATGCTAACAAACACACTAGCAACATGCTATATCATGCAAAATGCTAGCAACATGCTAATCCCTCTAGCAACATGCTAGCAACATGCTAATCATGCTAAAATAATGGTAACGACATGCTAGCAACATGCTTATCTATCTATCTATCTATCTATCTATCTATCTATCTATCTATCTATCTATCTATCTATCTGCTGACTCTATCTATCTATCTATCTATCTATTGACTCTTTCTATCTATCTATCTATCTATCTATCTATCTATCTATCTATCTATCTATCTATCTATCTATCTATCTATCTATCTATCTATCTATCTATCTATCTATCTATTGACTCTTTCTATCTACTGACTCTATCTATCTATCTATCTATCTATCTATCTATCTATCTATCTATCTATCTATCTATCTATCTATCTATCTATCTATCTATCTATCTATCTATCTATCTATCTTTTTTATGTAAACTTCGTAGTTCAAACTGCTAGCTTTTAAAACTAAGTCTATAATACGTCAGACTTTCCCAAGCCAACTTCGAAGTTTGTTCACAAACTTCTTTATCTAGTTATTATTATTATTCTTATTATTATTTTATTATTCCGAGACTAAATTTCTGACTGCTACTCCTCCTAGAGCTTTAACTCTACAAACTCGAAACTCGCAACATATCTCCGAACTATTCTGACTCGAGTTGCTATATCTTTTCTAAGCGATCGGGTTTATGCTAATCGTACAATTAGCGAAAAACCGCGCAAAAAAAACGCATCGACAATGCATGGCGGCAAACTTCGACGGGTTGTAGCGCAGAGCGAGAATTTCGTAGAAACTTGTGAATCACAACATTTGAAGAGGCTATCAAGCTGAGCGAGATCATACCCCGCAGTGGGGTATAAGTTTTACCCCTGGGGCGCAAGAGCCCCCCAAAATTGTCCCATAGACTTACATGGTGAGGGGACGGCCCATGAAATAGCATATAGGTTGAAACTACGATGGTAATTTACATAGGAAATGATCTATTGACTCTTTCTATCTACTGACTCTATCTATCTACTGACTCTATCTATCTATCTATCTATCTATCTATCTATCTATCTATCTATCTATCTATCTATCTATCTATCTATCTAGTGACTCTATCTATCTATCTATCTATCTATCTATCTATCTATCTATCTATCTATCTACTGACTCTATCTATCTATCTATCTATCTATCTACTGACTCTATCTATCTATCTATCTATCTATCTATCTATCTATCTATCTATCTATCTATCTATCTATCTATCTATCTATCTATCTATCTATGCTAGCAACATGCTAGTCACTTGCTAATCATGCTGGCAACATGCTAGCAACATGCTAATCATGCTAAAATCATGCTAGCAACATGCTAATTATGCTAGCAACATGCTAACAACATGCTAGCAACATGCTAGCAACATGCTAATCATGCTAAAACATGCTAGCAACATGCTAATCATGTTAAAATCATGCTAGCAACATGCTAATCATGCTAAAATCACGCCAGCAAAATGCTAGCAACATGCTAATCATGCTAAAATCATGCTAGCAACATGCTAATCATGCTAGCAACATGCTAATCATGCTAAAATCATGTTAGCAACATGCTAATAATGCTAAAATCATGCTAGCGAAATGCTAACAACATGCTAATCATGCTAAAATTACGCTAGCAAAACGCTAGCAACATGCTAATCGTGCTAAAATCATGCTAGCAACATGCTAATCATGGTAAAATCATGCTAGCAACATGCTAATCATGCTAAAATCATGCTAGCAACATGCTAATCATGCTAAAAACATGCTAGCAAAATGCTAGCAACATGCTAATAATGATAAAATCATGCCAGCAACATGCTAGCAACATGCTAATCACGCCATCAACATGCTAATCATGCTAAAATCATGCTAGCAACATGCTAATCTTGCTAGCAACATGCTAGCAACATGCTAATAATGCTAAAAACATGCTAGCAACATGCTAATCACGCTAGCAACATGCTAGCAACATGCTAATCATGCTAAAAACAAGCTAGCAACATGCTAATCACGCTAGCAACATGCTAGCAACATGCTAATAATGCTAAAATCATGCTAGCAACATGCTAGCAACATGCTAATCATGCTAAAAACAAGCTAGCAACATGCTAATCACGCTAGCAACATGCTAGCAACATGCTAATAATGCTAAAATCATGCTAGCAACATGCTAGCAACATGCTAATCACGCTAGCAACATGCTAGCAACATGCTAGCAACATGCTAATCATGCTAGCAACATGCTAGCAACATGCTAATCACGCTAGCAACATGCTAGCAACATGCTAATCACGCTAGCAACATGCTAGCAACATGCTAATCACGCTAGCAACATGCTAGCAACATGCTAATCATGCTAAAATCATGCTAGCAACATGCTAATCACGCTAGCAACATGCTAGCAACATGCTAGCAACATGCTAACAACATGCTAATCATGCTAAAAACATGCTAGCAACATGCTAATCATGCTAGTAACATGCTAGCAACATGCTAATCACGCTAGCAACATGCTAGCAACATGCTAGCAACATGCTAATCATGCTAAAAACATGCTAGCAACATGCTAATCACGCTAGCAACATGCTAATCATGCTAAAATCATGCTAGCAACATGCTAGCAACATGCTAATCATGCTAGCAACATGCTAGCAACATGCTAATCACGCTAGCAACACGCTAGCAACATGCTAATCATGCTAAAATCATGCTAGCAACATGCTAATCACGCTAGCAACATGCTAGCAACATGCTAATAATGCTAAAATCATGCTAGCAACATGCTAGCAACATGCTAATCACGCTAGCAACATGCTAGCAACATGCTAGCAACATGCTAATCATGCTAAAATCATGCTAGCAACATGCTAATCATGCTAAAAACATGCTAGCAACATGCTAGCAACATGCTAATAATGCTAAAATCATGCCAGCAACATGCTAGCAACATGCTAATCACGCCATCAACATGCTAATCATGCTAAAATCATGCTAGCAACATGCTAATCTTGCTAGCAACATGCTAGCAACATGCTAATCATGCTAAAAACATGCTAGCAACATGCTAATCATGCTAAAATCATGCTAGCAACATGCTAGCAACATGCTAGCAACATGCTAATCATGCTAGCAACATGCTAGCAAACATGCTAATCACGCTAGCAACACGCTAGCAACATGCTAATCATGCTAAAATCATGCTAAACATCATGCTAGCAACATGCTAGCAACATGCTAGCAACATGCTAGCAACATGCTAGCAACATGCTAGCAACATGCTAATCACGCTAGCAACATGCTAATGCTAAAATCGTGCTAGCAACATGCTAGCAACATGCTAGCAACATGCTAAACATGCTACACGCTAGCAACATGCTAGCAACATGCTAATCATGCTAAAATAATGCTAGCAACATGCTAACAACATGCTAGCAACATGCTAGCAACATGCTAACAACATGCTAATCATGCTAGCAACATGCTAATCATGCTAAACATGCTAGCAACATGCTAATCACGCTAGCAACATGCTAGCAACATGCTAATCATGCTAAAAACATCAGCAACATGCTAGCAACATGCTAATCATGCTAAAATCATGCTAGCAACATGCTAGCAACATGCTAGCAACATGCTAATCATGCTAGCAACATGCTAGCAACATGCTAATCACGCTAGCAACACGCTAGCAACATGCTAATCATGCTAAAATCATGCTAGCAACATGCTAATCATGCTAGCAACATGCTAATCATGCTAGCAACATGCTAATAATGCAAAATCATGCTAGCAACATGCTAGCAACATGCTAATCACGCTAGCAACATGCTAGCAACATGCTAGCAACATGCTAATCATGCTAGCAACATGCTAGCAACATGCTAATCACGCTAGCAACATGCTAATCATGCTAAAATCATGCTAGCAACATGCTAGCAACATGCTAGCAACATGCTAGCAACATGCTAATCACGCTAGCAACATGCTAGCAACATGCTAATCATGCTAGCAACATGCTAGCAACATGTTAATCATGTTAAAATCATGCTAGCAACATGCTAATCACTAAAATCATGCTAGCAACATGCTAGCAACATGCTAGCAACATGCTAAACATCATAATGCTAGCAAACATGCTAGCAACATGCTAATCACGCTAGCAACATGCTAGCAACATGCTAAAATCATGCTAACAACATGCAACATGCTAATCATGCTAGCAACATGCTAGCAACATGCTAATCACGCTAGCAAAATGCTAGCAACATGCTAATCATGCTAAAATAAGCAACATGGCAACATAACGAATCATGCTAGCAACATGCTTATCTAGCAACATGCTAGCAACATGTAATCTAAAATCTATGCTATCTAGAGCAACATCTAGCAACATCTAGCAACATCTATCTAGCAACATCTATCTATCTATGCTAGCAACATCTAAAATCTATGCTAATCTAGCAAAATTGACTCTTTCTATGCTAGCAACATCTATCTATAATGGTAACTATGCTATCTATCTATCTATCTATCTATCTATCTATCTATCTATCTATCTATCTATCTATCTATCTATCTATCTATTATCTATTGACTCTTTCTATCTATCTATCTATCTATCTATCTATCTATCTATCTATCTATCTATCTATCTATCTATCTATCTATCTATCTATCTATCTATCTATTGACTCTTTCTATCTATCTATCTATCTATCTATCTATCTATCTATCTATCTATCTATCTATCTATCTATCTATCTATCTATCTATCTATCTATCTATCTATCTCTTTCTATCTATCTATCTATCTACTGACTCTATCTATCTATCTATCTATTGACTCTTTTTCTATCTATCTATCTATCTATCTATCTATCTATCTATCTATCTATCTATCTATGACTCTATCTATCTATCTATCTATTGACTCTTTCTATCTACTATCTATCTATCTATCTATCTATCTATCTATCTATCTATCTATCTATCTATCTATCTACTATCTATTGACTCTATCTATCTATCTATCTATCTATCTATCTATCTATCTATCTATCTATCTATCTATCTATCTATCTATCTATCTATCTTTTTTCTTTTTATGTAAACTTCGTACTTCAAACTGCTAGCTTTTAAAACTAAGTCTATAATACGTCAGACTTTCCCAAGCCAACTTCGAAGTTTGTTCACAAACTTCTCTATCTAGTTATTATTATTATTCTTCTGAGACTAAATTTGCAATTGCTACTCCTCCTAGAGCTTTAACTCTACAAACTCGAAACTCGCACCATATCTCCGAACTATTCTGACTCGCGTTGCTATATCTTTTCTAAGCGATGGGGTTTATGCTAATCGTACAATTAGCGAAAAACCGCGCAAAAAAACGCATCGACAATGCATGGCGGCAAACTTCGACGGGTTGTAGCGCAGAGCGAGAATTTCGTAGAAACTTGTGAATCACAACATTTGAAGAGGCTATCAAGCTGAGCGAGATCATACCCCGCAGTGGGGTATACGTTTTACCCCTGGGGCGCAAGAGCCCCCCAAAATTGTCCCATAGACTTACATGGTGAGGGGAAGGGCCATGAAATAGCATATAGGTTTAAATTACAATGGTTTAACTACAAATAAACTACAAATAAACTACAAATAGCATATAGGTTTAAACTACAACATCTATGCTAGCAACATGCTAGTCACTTGCTAATCATGCTGGCAACATGCTAACAACATGCTAATCATGCTAAAAACATGCTAGCAACATGCTAATCATGCTAAAATCATGCTAGCAACATGCTAATCACGCTAAAATCACGCTAGCAACATGCTAGCAACATGCTAATCATGCTAAAATCATGCTATCAAAATGCTAATTATGCTAGCAACATGCTAGCAACATGCTAATCATGCTAAAATCATGCTAGCAAAATGCTAGCAACATGCTAATAATGCTAAAATCAGGCTAGCGACATGCTAGCAACATGCTAATCACGTTAGCAACATGCTAGCAACATGCTAATCACGCTAGCAACATGCTAGCAACATGCTAATCATGCTAGCAACATGCTAGCAACTTGCTAATCATGCTAGCAACATGCTAGCAACATGCTAATCATGCTAAAATCATGCTAGCAAAATGCTAATCATGCTAGCGACATGCCAGCAACATGCTAATCATGCTAAAATCATGCTAGCAACATGCTAGCAACATGCTAATCATGCTACCAACATGCTAGCAACATGCTAATCATGCTAGCGACATGCTAGCAACATGCTAATCATGCTAGCGATATGCTAGCAACATGCTAATCATGCTAAAATCACGCTAGCGACATGCTAGCAACATGCTAATCATGCTAGCGATATGCTAGCAACATGCTAATCATGCTAAAATCACGCTAGCGACATGCTAGCAACATGCTAATCATGCTAAAATCACGCTAGCGACATGCTAGCAACATGCTAATCATGCTAGCAACATGCTAGCAACATGCTAATCATGCTAGCAACATGCTAGCAACATGCTAATCATGCTAGCGACATGCTAATCATGCTAAAATCACGTTAGCGACATGCTAGCAACATGCTAATCATGCTAGCAACATGCTAGCAAAACATGCTAATCATGCTAGCAACATGCTAATCATGCTAGCAACATGCTAGCAACATGCTAATCACGCTAGCAACATGTTAAAATCATGCTAGCAACATGCTAATCATGCTAGCAACATGCTAGTCACATGCTAATCACGCTAGCAACATGCTAGCAACATGCTAATCACGCTAACAACATGCTAGCAACATGCTAATCATGCTAGCAAACATGTTAATAATGCTAAAATCATGCTACCAACACGCTAGCAACATGCTAATCATGCTAGCAACACGCTAGCAACATGCTAGCAACATGCTAGCAACATGCTAATCATGCTAGCAACATGCTAGCAACATGCTAATCACGCTAGCAACATGTTAAAATCATGCTAGCAACATGCTAATCATGCTAGCAACATGCTAGTCACATGCTAATCACGCTAGCAACATGCTAGCAACATGCTAATCACGCTAGCAACATGCTAGCAACATGCTAATCATGCTAGCAACACGCTAGCAACATGCTAATCATGCTAGCAACATGCTAACAACATGCTAATCATGTTAGCAACATGCTAGCAACATGCTAATCATGCTAGCAACATGCTAACAACATGCTAATCACGCTAGCAACATGCTAGCAACATGCTAATCACGCTAGCAACATGCTAAAATCATGCTAACAACATGCTAATCATGCTAGCAACATGCTAGTCACATGCTAATCACGCTAGCAACATGCTAGCAACATGCTAATCACGCTAGCAACATGCTAGCAACATGCTAATCATGCTAGCAACATGCTAGCAAATTGCTAATCATGCTAGCAACATGCTAGCAACATGCTAATCATGTTAAAATCATGCTAGCAACATGCTAATCATGCTAGCGACATGCTAGCAACATGCTAATCATGCTAAAATCATGCTAGCAACATGCTAGCAACATGCTAATCATGCTACCAACATGCTAGCAACATGCTAATCATGGTAGCAACATGCTAATCATGCTAGCGACATGCTAGCAACATGCTAATCATGCTAGCGATATGCTAGCAACATGCTAATCATGCTAAAATCACGCTAGCGACATGCTAGCAACATGCTAATCATGCTAGCAATATGCTAGCAACATGCTAATCATGCTAAAATCACGCTAGCGACATGCTAGCAACATGCTAATCATGCTAAAATCACGCTAGCGACATGCTAGCAACATGCTAATCATGCTAGCAACATGCTAGCAACATGCTAATCATGCTAGCAACATGCTAGCAACATGCTAATCATGCTATTGACATGCTAGCAACATGCTAATCATGCTAAAATCAAGTTAGCGACATGCTAGCAACATGCTAATCATGCTAGCAACATGCTAGCAACATGCTAGCAACATGCTAATCATGCTAACAACACGCTAGCAACATGCTAATCATGCTAAAATCACGCTAGCGACATGCTAGCAACATGCTAATCATGCTACCAACATGCTAGCAACATGCTAACAACATGCTAATCATGCTAAAAACATGCTAGCAACATGCTATCCACATGCTAGCAACATGTTATCAACATGCTAGCAACATGCTAATAATGCTAGCAAAACATTCTAATCATGCTAGCCTAACTTATTCGCTACGTTTAAAACTTAAACTTTTAAAACTAATAAAACATAAACTTTTAAAACTTAAACTTTTTTAACTATTAAACTTTTACTTAAACTTTTAAAACTTATTTTTTAAAACTTTTTTAAAACTTAAACTTATAAAATAAAACTTTTAAAACTTTTTAAAACTTTCCAAACTTTTTAAAACTTTCTGTTAAAACTATTAAAACTTAAACTTTTAAAACTTATAAAACTTTTAAAACTTAAACTTATAAAACTTTTAAAACTTTTTAAAACTTTCCAAACTTTTTAAAACTTTCTGGTCCGGCTTTCAACTTAAAGTTTGTTCACAAACTTTTTTATCTAGTTATTATTATTATTCTTCTGAGACTAAATTTGCAATTGCTACTCCTCCTAGAGCTTTAACTCTACAAACTCGAAACTCGCACCATATCTCCGAACTATTCTGACTCGCGTTGCTATATCTTTTCTAAGCGATGGGGTTTATGCTAATCGTACAATTAGCGAAAAACCGCGCAAAAAAACGCATCGACAATGCATGGCGGCAAACTTCGACGGGTTGTAGCGCAGAGCGAGAATTTCGTAGAAACTTGTGAATCACAACATTTGAAGAGGCTATCAAGCTGAGCGAGATCATACCCCGCAGTGGGGTATACGTTTTACCCCTGGGGCGCAAGAGCCCCCCAAAATTGTCCCATAGACTTACATGGTGAGGGGACGGCCCATGAAATAGCATATAGGTTTAAATTACAATGGTTTAACTACAAATAAACTACAAATAGCATATAGGTTTAAACTACAACATCTATGCTAGCAACATGCTAGTCACTTGCTAATCATGCTGGCAACATGCTAATCATGCTAAAATCATGCTAGCAACATGCTAATTATGCTAGCAAAATGCTACCAACATGCTAATCATGCTAAAATCACGTTAGCAAAATGCTAGCAACATGCAAATCATGCTAAAATCATGCTAGCAACATGCTAAAATCATGCTAGCAACATGTTAATAATGCTAAAATCATGCTAGCGACATGCTAATCATGCTAGCAACATGCTAATCGCGCTAGCAACATGCTAGCAACATGCTAATCATGCTAAAATCATGCTAGCAACATGCTAGCAACATGCTAGCAACATGCTAATCATGCTAAAAACATGCTAAAAACATGCTAGCAACATGCTAGCAACATGCTAATCATGCTAAAATCATGCTAGCAACATGCTAGCAACATGCTAATCACGCTAGCAACATGCTAGCAACATGCTAATCATGCTAAAATCACACTAGCAACATGCTAATCATGTTAAAATCATGCTAGCAACATGCTAGCAACATGCTAATCATGTTAAAATCATGCTAGCAAAATGCTAGCAACATGCTAATAATGCTAAAATCAGGCTAGCAACATGCTAATCATGCTAGCAAAATGCTAGCAACATGCTAATCATGCTAAAATCACGCTAGCAACGTGCTAGCAACATGCTAACAACATGCTAATCATGCTAGCAACATGCTAATCACGCTAGCAACATGCTAGCAACATGCTAATCATGCTAAAATCATGGTAGCAACATGCTAATCACGCTAGCAAACATGCTAGCAACATGCTAATCATGCTAAAAACAAGCTAGCAACATGCTAATCACGCTAGCAACATGCTAGCAACATGCTAATCATGCTAAAATCATGCTAGCAACATGCTAATCACGCTAGCAACATGCTAGCAACATGCTAGCAACATGCTAATCATGCTAAAAACATGCTAAAAACATGCTAGCAACATGCTAGCAACATGCTAATCATGCTAAAATCATGCTAGCAACATGCTAGCAACATGCTAATCACGCTAGCAACATGCTAGCAACATGCTAATCATGCTAAAATCACGCTAGCAACATGCTAATCATGTTAAAATCATGCTAGCAACATGCTATTATGCTAGCAATATGCTAGCAACATGCTAATCATGTTAAAATCATGCTAGCAAAATGCTAGCAACATGCTAATAATGCTAAAATCAGGCTAGCAACATGCTAATCATGCTAGCAAAATGCTAGCAACATGCTAATCATGCTAAAATCACGCTAGCAACGTGCTAGCAACATGCTAACAACATGCTAATCATGCTAGCAACATGCTAATCACGCTAGCAACATGCTAGCAACATGCTAATCATGCTAAAATCATGGTAGCAACATGCTAATCACGCTAGCAAACATGCTAGCAACATGCTAATCATGCTAAAAACAAGCTAGCAACATGCTAATCACGCTAGCAACATGCTAGCAACATGCTAATCATGCTAAAATCATGCTAGCAACATGCTAATCACGCTAGCAACATGCTAGCAACATGCTAGTAACATGCTAATCATGCTAGCAACATGCTAGCAACATGCTAATCATGTTAGCAACATGCTAGCAACATGCTAATCATGCTAGCAACATGCTAGCAACATGCTAATCACGTTAGCAACATGTTAGCAACATGCTAATCACGCTAGCAACATGCTAGCAACATGCTAATAATGCTAAAATCATGCTAGCAACATGCTAGCAACATGCTAGCAACATGCTAATCATGCTAGCAACATGCTAGCAACATGCTAATCATGCTAAAATCACGCTAGCAACGTGCTAGCAACATGCTAACAACATGCTAATCATGCTAGCAACATGCTAGCAACATGCTAATCACGCTAGCAACATGCTAGCAACATGCTAATCATGCTAAAATCATGGTAGCAACATGCTAATCATGCTAGCAACATGCTAATCATGCTAAAATCATGCTAGCAACATGCTAATCACGCTAGCAACATGCTAACAACATGCTAGCAACATGCTAATCATGCTACCGACATGCTATTAACATGCTAATCATGCTAGCATTATGCTAGCAACATGTTAATCATGCTAGCAACATGCTAACAACATGCTAGCAACATGCTAGCAACATGCTAATCATGCTAAAATCACGCTAGCGACATGCTAGCAACATGCTAATCGTGCTAGCCTAACTTATTCGCTACTTTTAAAACTTAAACTTTTAAAACTTTTAAAACTATTAAAACTTAAACTTTTAAAACTTAAACTTATAAAACTAATAAAACTTAAACTTTTAAAACTTAAACTTTTTAACTATTAAAACTTAAACTATTAAAACTTAAACTTTTAAAACTTATAAAACTTTTAAAACTTAAACTTATAAAACTTTTAAAACTTTTAAAACTTTTTAAAACTTTCCAAACTTTTTAAAACTTTCTGGTCCGGCTTTCGCAAGCCAACTTAAAGTTTGTTCACAAACTTTTTTATCTAGTTATTCAATACAATTATAAAATAAAACGCAAATTATAATCGGGCCTGTTTTAGGCTTTCCCTTATTTGTATATTTTAGATGGTGAGGTGATGGGGAAAAATGACTCGCCATCTCCTCATTGGACGCGCAGAGATAAATATATGCATCTTAACGGATTACATAGGCTAATGAAGAGTTTTTGCTTTGAATTATTTCGTTTTAAAATAGTATTTTAAAGCTTTCTATAGATATATTTATCATATCTCTGAGCCAGTTTCGAGTTGCTGAGTTTCGATTCATCATTGAAGCGCTCTTGTTCAAAACCGGCAGAAAGTTTTCCTATATTGTGAATGCACACAAATAAAAGTAGACCCTTTACAGTTCCAAATGATATATTACTCTTACCTTTGTTATTTTAAAGGTAATTTATTTTAAGTTGTTTTAAGTTGTTTTTACTGTAAGACAAAAATCCTTCATGTCCTGTAAAGCTCGCTTCAGCTCTCCACACAAAGTGTCGGATATTGCACATTTATATAGGTTAAACATTTAAACTAACACAGTGATATGCTTGAACTGTTTATAGGCCTATCTATCGATTTTATTTTAGTCGTGATGATTTGATAAGGCTAAATTAATCAAACACATAGGCGATCAACTCTGATGCTGGCCGCTTGGTCGTTGCTTAAAAGAAGAAAAAAAAACATTTAACGAACACAAAATGCTCCCAAGGTTTTTCTAAATTAACTTTTGAAGAAAAAAAAACGAAACATAGTCTAATCACTTTTCCATTACATACAAAACTGAACTATTTTAATAGGTAGCTATAAGCTGTTTGGGGAGAAGGGAAAGACTCATATCGTTGAGAACAAAAAAAAAAAGTTTTTTTTTTCTTCCAGTACATCCATGATATTACCATGTTCCGCTTTTAAGCCACAACCTACAGATCCCCCAACACAAACATAACATTCACAAACATAAAAGCAAGCATTGGCAGTGCTGCGTGCGTGATTTGGCAGGATGCGACGCGTGCATCAAATAGCCCTGCATCAGTTTAATAACTTTGATAACATTAATTCTTACAACTGTTAAATTATTGGGCAAATGGTAAATATGTCGATCACATAGAAATAGATAGCAAAATAGCCAATGTAAACCAAATGTTATAAACATCGGAGCAACCTTATAGCCTATATATTTTTTTTATTCACAACAGTTTACAGTTGCCCACAGAAAAAAACAGGGGGTGCTGCAGCACCCTCAGCACCCCCTGTTCCCGCGCCCCTGAGCCCCACCTAATTTTTTTTTCACCAGCCGCCACTGACTACATTTGAACAGGATTGTAAACGAGTGGCACGGTCACCCTGAAATATGACTGCCGCACCACTGGATCCCCAACATCATTGGGCTAGAGTCAGAGGCGTAGCAATGGGGCAGGCAAGGCAGGCAATTGCCTGGGGCCCCGTGTTTTGAGGGGGCCCCCGACAGCTGACCATTTGAACAATCGGAAATGTCATTATTAAAAATCTACACGTAATATGGACAAATATATCGGCATCCCCCCTAGGGGGCTCCCTCTCGCGTTACACTGGATGTGTTTTCTTTTTCCTCGTGATGCGTCGGCCGCGGTTTCCAAACTGGCACAGCACTTACTTGCGCATTTACTAGGCTATTTTAAAAATGAAAAGTACTTATCCATCTGGCAGCCAAAAGCGGAAAAAAGCAAGAAAAGGAGGAAAAGAGGAAACATGACAGCGGTAAGTTAAGTGATGGAGATAAGATTGACTTAATGATAATTATATGACAAACAAATGTGTTTGTTGTTAATTTCAGCATATTTTCGTTAATTATTTGCTAGACTAAATACTAGTCCAATTACTTATAGGGTTACGGTAAAACAGGTTAGCTAGGGTTGCACTTAGTAGCAGCATGTATTATATACCAATTAGCAGGTATTAATGTAGGCTGCAATAGAATAGGTGGTACCGGGAAAGACGCGCAAATCACCATTTGGCAAGTCTCGGTACTGTGTCTTGCTGCCAGTGGGGAGCTCACAAAACAATACAAATAAATATCGTTATATTTACTTAGTTGACATTATTTTTTTTAGCTCTTTTACATTAAATTAGTTGAGTTAACATAATTAGTTGTCAACAAACAATGAACTAATAGCTAATAAACTTGAAATTAAATTAAAAATATTAAATTAAAATGATAATCATATATTTCTGCATGCAGGAGCATTACTTAAGTTCCTGTCACTCACCACCAGATTTCCCAGTCCCTCCTCCTGACAGTGAAAATGGTAAGTTCAGTGTCAAATATAGTGTTACTTACTATATCAATAGATTTACTTGCATTATCCAACTCTTCTATTAAATTAGCTAGTTGATAAACTAATAATAAATAATAAATTAAGATGCTAACCATATATTTCTATAGGAGTATTGCTTAAGTCCCTATCATCACTGCCTCAGACAGAAGATACCCCATTCCATATGAAGGTCTTTGAATATGGAGGACATGACAGCATTTGCTGTAGCTAAGGCTCGTAAGCACCATTTTTAAGGTGACAATCCGTTACTGTAAATATGAAGATTGTTCAGTATCTTCAAGATTGTATTGTACAGTATTGTATCTTATGCCATGAAGATGATTACAATTTTGTTAAAGAATAAGCACATTGTTTAAAAAAACAAAACAATTTATGTTATATTATGTGTTTCGACTACTTTTTTGTATGTTGTATAAATATATATCTAGGTAACAAAGATATATTAACAAAATAAAATTTTAGAAGGGCCTCATCTATTAATTTTGCCTGGGGCCCCCACTTCATCTTGGTTCGCCTCTGGCTAGAGTACTGTCAATCTGATGATGCCTGTATGTCATTGGATTAGAGCACCGCCAATCTGACGATGCCTGAATGCCATTGGGTCAGAGCGCTGTCAATGCTGCCTGATTGTTGCATGCTTGCATTTGGCGCGCTCATCAACACGATTAGATCAATGGGCTCTCTCAGTGTTTTGGCAAGCTAACGTTTTTTTTTGTGCCATTCAGTAAGTTCAAAGGCCAATATAAAAATATTGGTGCAGTAAATAAATTGCACAAAATCTGTATTTTTTTAGGCAGTATTTGTGTAAATCATGTTGCGAGATTTGTCCAAAAGGTGTGCGATTTTGTGCCAATGCATTGTTAAAGAGTCAGCGTGTTGTGTAATATTCTCATATACATTTTAACAGCCAATTAAAAAAATATTGGTATAGTAATCAATACATCCTTTATTAAACCGCTTTGTCGCATCCTTACGGAGGTGTCGAAATGCTGAATCAATTCATTCACTTCTAACACAGCACTTACTGCGAGCAGCGTCACATGAGGGTAGAGCGTCACATTATTTAAAGGGGAAGTTCACGCATTAATGAGTAGCAAAGGATTAATAGCTGCATTGATTACTTTTAAGCCACTGATCAGGCTTTTATATGTAGTTTGCGGTAACAAAGTGTTTTATAGGTTTGACTGAAATAATAATGCAATAACTGCCATTTTAAATCAATGTTTCAAGCAACAACAACAAAATAATTGAACAAAAAACAGATAAAGACAAAAAGTTGCCATTTATAGTATCTAAGCATGTATCCAAATCCAAATGTAATACAATTAATTTATGTGTGATTTATGTGCAATGTCTTAGCAAATAGGGATTGTTACATAGGGCTATACAGGCATCTAGTGGCAACACAATGATATTACAGATAATAAAGTGTGCAAAATGTTTATCTTAAGTCAATTTACATATAATACATTCAGATTTGTGGAACTCAAACTCCACAAATTAGTGTCGTTACTATGAAAAGCAAGTTGAATATGACAAGAAACTGGTGTCTGAAAATAATAAAAAAATAAATAATAATAATATATATATATATATATTATTATATATAATAATAATATATATATATATATATATATCGATATATATATCAATATATATATATTGTATTGATATATATCATATATCAATACAATATATGATATATATCAATACATATATTGATATATATCATATATTGTATTGATATATGATATCAATACAATATATGGGGGGGGGGGGCAATAGGGATTTCGCCTAGGGCGTCAAATTGGCTAGAAACGGCCCTGCACACACACTAGCAGACACAAACAAACACTAGCAGACACAATGTGGAAAAATAAGTTGAAGTTATCCACTAGGTGGCTTACTGAGAAAAGTGTGGATGGCATTCGGATTACTGAGTTGGTAGAGCGCAGTGATTTCATCCTTTTTGACTTACTGGGAAAGCAGAAAGCAGTCCCTTTTTCAGTCAGAAAATCTAATCAGCATTTTCCAGTGTTCACTTGTCTAAAACAATTGCAATCCATTTTTTTATCTATTCTTCTGTAGAAACTAAGTGAAGATAGGAGTACATCTTAAATAAATCACTTTGTTTAGAGTGGTTATTTTCCTTGTGTACAACCTTTTAAAATAAAAAACGATTAATTTAATAATAAATAGTGCTCTTTCAAATAAATATTGAAAGGTTTCAAACAAAACAGGTTTTCTAGTGAATGTTGTTTTAATTTATAATCTGTTAGTCTTTTGATTATTCAATTACCTAACAAATGCCAGCTTTTTAAGGACATCATCCTCTAGGAAGTAACAGCATTATAAGTGGAGCAGCACAAACACACACAGAATTAGCAATGGACTTGCTGGGATGTATTCTGGGATGTTGTGGTATTAATTGGTTTGTCTCATCTAAAACATGTTGTATTTGATTAACAATTTTTTGATAGAAAGTTCAAAAGAAATGCCATCTCTTCCACAAAAGTTGCCTTCTTGTGTGTGAACTGTACATGTCCATGTAGTATGTTGCTCAAATGAACTAATCTGTATGCTGTGTATCAATGTTACTGTTTTGTGTATATGGAGAGCATCTTTCCCCATGAGCCACTTTCACATCAAACAGATGGAAGTAATAAAATAATAAGAAGTCTTTGAATATTAACACACCGTTTTCTCCTTTTCTGTCTCTCTTGTGCTGCAGTTGACTGACCTCTGGGTTTTATTACATGTACATCCAGCACTGATCAGAGCAAAGAACACTGGGATACGCTCAGAAACCAGGACAGGTGGTTTCCCCTTCTACTGCGGACTTGTATCAGCCAGATACACATCAAGTCAGATCATGGTGAAATGACACCAGTGTTAGAAAAACTCCCAAGATTCTTCACAAACCTTCTTTCTTTGCACCTGAGCATTTGGAATGAGGCTAAGAAGAAAATACATGAAATTCAGTGAAGGAAGGTGGATACAGAACAAAAACAGACAGCATGGCTAGCAAAGAAGAGCCTATATAATAATCATAACACGCAGAGAAAACAGCTCCATGACTTATTAATCCTCCCCTCAGCATTTGATAATTCATTCCAGGAGACGGAGTCCAATTTGAGCGAAGCAAAAGCGACAGTCATCAAACAATAGCATAAACTGTCAGGTGCTCTCTGGTTTCCTCCCTGCTTGAAGTATGTCAAAGCTGTTTATTCAACTGCTCAAACTGAAGGCAACAAGCCCGGCTAATTCATCATTTTGTTCATATCTTGGAAAGGAGGTTAACTGAAGTGAGGCTCAGACAGCATATCATTAAAGCTAAAGGAACTGCTTATCTTCAAAGACACATCTCCCTGTGAAAATCTACCAAGAAGGGGATAATAAAGAATTTGTATTTAGCTGGCAATAAAACTTGGAATAGGGGAGATCGGTGGATTGGCATGTGCCCATTTCAAACCCAGCTAATAATTTTTGGTTCCCACTATATTATATTGTGTGGTTGGAAAATATATAGAATCTAAAGTATTAAGACTAAACACGGTACTATTATTTCTCAAACAATATCCAAACAAGAACTAATGTTAGGGGAAAATTGTGTTTGCTGAGGAGAACAAGAAATAGCACATGTATTTTTTGTGCATAGCTTATCACAGAAATTTAGCTTATCTAAATGATTAGCAATTTCTCAGTAATTGAGTGCTGCAGTGATGAATTTTGTACCCCAATTTTCCATTGGGTTTTATAAGATTGCAGAAAATAAGTTCCTACAAACGTTTATGATTTTTTACTTGATTTTTCATCATGATAACATCCACAAATGAACACAATCTTTTTTAAACCTAAATACCATTGGCATAAAAAACAAAACAAAAAAGTAAATGTAGGCTAAAAACAAACTACACCATGGTTGCATGACTTCAACATCAACACCTTGAGATTCTGTCTCTTTCTGTCTTTATATAAGGGTTATATAAAAAAAATATTATATAAAAAACACAAAACGTTGTGTTCTTTGTTGTGCTACAACCAGTGGTGGTCAAAGTACACAGATCAAGTACTTGAGTAAAAGTACAGATACGTATAATAAAAATATTACTCCAGTAAAAGTAAAGTACTGCTTTTTCAATTTTACTCGAGTGTGAAAGTACAAAAGTACTCAATTTTTTATGTACTTAAGTAAAAAAGTACTGATAGACAGATTTATTTTGCAATTTTATATAAACTACTTTATTTAATTTTATATTAGCACATATTTTTATAATCTACTGCCCAAAATACCTGGGTTTTTCCCAAAATAACCACTATATAGAGTCAAGATATATATTTTGTTGATATGGACTACGTTGATGAGAGTGATGTAGTAATGTTCACTGTGAAGCTTACACTGCCATGTACCTGAGAGAAAACAGATTTCACCATCTAATGTTCACCAGTAAGAAAAAAGTGTTTTAGAACTTGTTGTTTTGCAGAACGTCAGTTATATATGACATGAGAATTAGGCCTGAAATTAGGAAGAACATTTGAAGGAAAATATAATTATATTTTCATAATGATTTTGTTTCTTCTCAAAACTGGTCTGTGGTGTAAAAACACCCCTGGCCCAATGCCCCCAGAGGGCATCACTTCCCACTCTAATAATTACTGTAGTTACTATGTTCTATGTTCTGAACATAACATCCTTTCTTTTCCCTCAGATGGAATCTATCTAGGTGGCTGAATAAAGATATTTGGACTTTATATAAAAAAAATGTCCTCAACTTAACACCAGCAAGCTTGTTAGCTAGACAGTTAGCATCAGCTAACAATATTTACTTATTTTCAGTATGGTTATGAATAAACATTCATATCTGTCTACTCGGCTAGTTGATCTAAACAATATAAAAATGTATACTGTTGATAAACAATATAAAAACAGACGTCACATAGGTCTAAATGCATAGCATTTAAAAAAAACTGCTAACGTTACAGCAGCGGGGAATATGAACGTGTGTATCTCCCCCGGGTCCACACCATCCTAACTCGTTCTTGCTCCGAGCGGGTCACGAACCCGGGATTCCGGTGCGGGAGGCGGACGCTCTAATAAGGAACGCCAAAGGCTACAGCCTCTTGCATCAGTCGCTAGAGCGCCTCTTTTTGAGGTCAGGGGAGTGAGGTATACACACAGCCCTTACTGGTATACATCCGTTACACGTGCATGAGTTATTTTATTTAATCGGTGTTATTTTAATGTTTTGTTTTTTGACCTAAAACATAACGTTAGAGACACTGATGTTGATCTGTCTGCATTCAAGCATTTCAGTGGGCTTAAATAGATCACCCTTTACAGCAGATTTAGTTCACAAACAACTGACAGTTTTGACCTAAATATTATTTTCAGTTACAATAATTAATCCTAAAATTCGACATTAGTAACTTACTTTTCACAGCATCAGTAGCGCGCGCTCACGAGATCTCCCGGTTCTTTAATTGTGAGTTCAGTTCACTGAAGAAGACTCGCTCTAAACGGATCATTTGAATCAGTGAGTTTTCGACTCGAGAACAGCTGCAATCAGATCATTGCAATTCGTGAAAGAATCGTTTGTTGCGATTTGCGAACCGATTGAACAGGTTCATTGAAAAGAATCAGTTTGTTCATGAATCATACACCGCTTCTGCGTCTCGGAGCACGTGATGTATTATAAGGAGTAACGATATGTTTTATGAAATGTAGTGAAGTAAAAAGTACGATCTTATGCTTTGGAATGTAGTGAAGTAAAAGTAAAAGTTACTCAAAATAAAACTACTCCAGTAAAGTACAGATACTTGAAAAATGTACTTAAGTACAGTAACGAAGTAGTTTTACTTCGTTACTGACCACCACTGGCTACAACAATGGATGTTGCCCCTTTAATAAGAGAGGAGGAATTCCAAACACTTTCTGTGTGTATAGTTCATTGCAGGTGATGTTTGATCTGAGGGGTGTATGTGAGTTCAGTCCTTTTATATTTTGTAAAAATTCTTAATATTTCCAAACTTTCCAGTGATCTAAAGTAGGGCTGGCTCGATACCACTTTTTCAGAACTGATACCGATCCGCTACCAAAAATTTGGAGTATCTGCCGATGCCGATATCGATCCGATACCAGCACAGTTTTTTTTAAATCAGTGTAAAATCTCAGTGTGTGTTGACCTGCTCATCACTCTTTTGTGTTTTACACACAATCTACTAAATATAGACAACTTTACTGTAAAGAAAAACAATTGAATGGATATGTAATTATAATATATGACTAAAATACTTTTATAAACTAGGTTAGTGGATAATTCAGTAGCAAAAATTACTCTAGAAAAATCATGAGTGCACAATAATTGTATAAAATCTAAAATTAGTGAACAAAATAATTATTGGGGAATAAAGAAAAGTGAATTAGTGCAGGACTAAATCTGGTTATAAAAAAGATATATTGCTATTTGTATTGTTGTAAAATACATTCATGGAAAACAAGTAATATATGTATATAGAAATATATATGCTGTAAAATAAAAAAAACATTTATTTTAAACTTACTGCACAGTAATAAGGCGGCACCATATAACAGATGAGACGAACAAGAAAGGCTATTATTAATCTTTCATTGCGCAAAAATATCATACGAAAGGCTTCAATACAGAGCGGCATTAAGCACTTATGCGCATCCCGTGTGCAAAATAATGCGCTTGAAGCAACACTGAGTCTCACCGCGCAGGCCCACAGCGCTTATGCGCATCCTGTGCGCAGAATAATGCGCTTGAAGCAACACTGAGTCACAGCGTGCAGGCCCACAGTGCTTTTGCGCATCCTGTGCACAGAATGATGCGCTTGATGCAACACTGAGTCACAGCGCACAGGCCCACAGCGTTTTTGCGCATCCCGCGCACAGAATGATGCGCTTGAAGCAACGTTGAGTCACAGCGCACAGGCGCAGTGCTCCAGAGTCCGCATAGAGAAGTTCAAAGCACAAAGGAAAGAGATATTAATGCGTAGTGTACTAAATCTGTGCGATAGTTTATTGAGCCTTTTCTTTTAACCGTTTTAAATATCAGTTACTTTGCTTGTGAAGAACCCTAGTGCTCTCTACAACAGTGATGTGATCTAACAGACACCTGGTAGAAAGTAACACGATTTAGAAACAGCACGAGGCTCTAGCTAGATAAAATCCGTTTATGCAAAACCATTTAACTTTATTTGCAGATCAAGTATAACAGGAACATTTGGAGAGAGTTTATATCATCTTGACTCTAGTAACCAAACGCGGCACGCAGTTTGAATGCTGAATGGAGGATGAAGGACAGCTGCAGCGGAGAGAAGTGTGAACTTGACTTAAATATTCATTTGTACCAAACAACGGCTTCAGAACACTTGAAATATAGAGAACGAAAACTTTATGCTGTTTTATAATGTGCTTGTGGCTTTTGTGGGGCTTAACAATAAGACAATATTAGCTATGCAGAATATCGAATTTGGATCGGTCTTGTCAGACCGATACCCCGATCCAGCAGAAAGGGCCAGTATCGAAGCGATACCGATCCTGAATATCAGATCGGCGCACCCCTAATCTAAAGATGGCCCTTATTATTTATGTATGTATTACTATGTTTTTGCTTCTTGTTTACCCCTCAAACTTAAAAAAATGATCCATGTAAAAATGACCTATGTTGAAAGCATGTTGTTAAAACATCACTTGGCACAAAAGCTAAGATTGATTGGAAGTGAAAACATGTGGAAGTATGAAGGTCATAGAAGCAGAGCTCAGTTCAAAGAGCAATAGTGTTATATGTTCAGTCACCAAATCATATGGTGCAGTAGAGCAGAGTCCCGAGGAAGGAGCCTGCAAAGGATGGTTTTGAGCTCTTCAGACCAAATGCCTGCTGTACGCCCTGTGAGCTAAGTGAGAAATCACTTAAAAAACCTGTCCTTGCTTACGCACAGGAACCTTCTGTGCTTTGGCTGCTGTACTTCAAGAGCACAGGACAAGAGCTCTGAGACCAGAGAAGAGGAAGTGAGAAGGGAAAGCGAGACAAAAACGAAAGGGTCATAGAGTGATTGTGATTCAGATTTCACATGTCTGCCACATAAACAGAATTGTGAAGGAGGGTGGACTAGCTTTCTAAGTCCCACACCACAGCTGGAGGAATCACAAACTTTTCAAAGAATATTGGAAGTATTGTAAGACCTAGTTAAATTCAGAAAAAGAAGAAACATGAGGCAGGGAGTGGAGCCTAACACAGCCTTGAAAAATGAGTACTAAAATAAGTTGCTGAGTTCCCCTTCTCCTCAGACTGATAATGTAATATAATCTAAGTTTTTATTAAACTATAATGCCACAAAAAACAACAACAAAAAACAAGTTGCAAATCATTAAAAACATCTGTTTAAATCCAAGTTGCACAACACTGCAGACACTGCAGTACATTTACTGTATGTTTACAGGTTACCAGCAAACTTATACAAAAACTACCAAACTGTAGGGCTTTTTACTCTTGTCTCATTACTTGAAGAGTTGTGATGAGCAACTTTATTATTTTTGTACTTTATTGTGACAAGTTTCAATTGCAGGTTAAAACATATTGAAATCGTCTCGGGTTACTCGCGTAACCCTTGTTCTCTCAATAGGGAACGAGACGCTGCGTGAGATTTTCGCGCTTTGGGAAACGCCCCTGGGCGTGCAGAATGTCTGAAGCCCGTACAGAATCACGCCAATTCATTGGCTGATGGCGCGAAAGCCACCCCTGACGTACTCACGTCGTCACCTTATACTGGCGAACGCGCCATCTGCTCCTCAGATTTGTCTGCCGAAAAGATCCCTGTCGGCAGCGTGAGGAGCTTGGCAGCAAACGCAGCGTCTCGTTCCATATTCAGAGAACAAGGGTTACGCGAGTAACCCGAGACGTTCTCTATCATAGGTTCAATCAACGCTGTGTGAGCTTTTCACGCTTTGGGAACGATATACCAAACACGCCAAGCTAAAAACGCTGCCCTATCTGGTCCGCTTACGAACCAAAAAGCATACGGCTCGTTCAAACAGACAGAACCTGAGAACCCGGAGCCGTATCAAGATCCAGGTTGTAGAACCTGACGAAAGTATGCGGAGAGGACTATCCTGCCGCTACACAAATTTCTTCTAGGGGAACTCCTCTGAAAAGAGCTTGAGAGGAGGCCATGCTCCTAGTAGAATGCGCCCGAACGCTGAGAGGTGAAGGAAGGCCACGCACCTCGTAAGCCAGCGAAATAGCGTCTCTCACCCAGTGAGAAATTCTCTGCTTTGATGTGGCAAGCCCACGGAGGCCAGCACCAAACACACCAGCAACTGGGGAGATTTTCTCCAAATGTTGGAGCGGTCTACATATATATTCAAAGCTCGAACTGGACAGAGCATGTGAAGCCTTTCATCCTCACTTGAAGCAAAGGGAGGAGGATGGAAAGAGTGAAGTGTGACCACCTGAGAGCGAAACGATGTGGACAAAATCTTGGGAATATAACCAGGCCTAGGCCAAAGGGTCACCTTGACCAGACCCGGGGCGAAGTCCATACACATTTCACTGACAGAGAGGGCCTGCAAGTCCCCAACTCTCTTTAATGACGTAAGCGCCAACAAAAGAGTTACCTTAAGAGTCAGGATCCATTCTAGAGCAGACTCTAGGGGCTCAAAAGGGGCTGCCACTAGACCTTCGAGGACGACTGACAGGTCCCAAGAAGGAACTGCAATAGGGCGTACTGGTCTCAGCCGCCTGACGCCACACATAAACGCAGAGACTATCCGATGCCTTCCCAGGGGAACCTCATCATGCTCTCTCCGAGGCGCAATGGCTGCGACATAAACCCTTAAGTTGGTCGCGGCCGCCCCTGTTGTCAGTTTCTCCTGCAAAAACTCTAGTACTGGACCGACAGGGCAGTTAACTGGGTCTATTGCGCGAGCCAAACACCAGGACTCAAAGACACCCCATTTGGAAGAATACAGCTTCCTCGTAGTAGGGGCTCTGGCACTGGCGATGGTCTCCTGAACCTCGACAGGCAGACTAGACATCAAGGCCCTTGACCCTGTATGGGCCATACCCACAGCTTCCAGATCTCTGGCTGAGGATGCCAGATCCTGCCCTGAAGCTGAGAAAGCAGGTCCCGCCTGATCGGAATCTCCCAAGGGGGCCGATACAGAAGAGGAATCAGCTCTGAGAACCACGTCTGGGAGGGCCAGAATGGGGCTATGAGTAGGAGACGGAGACCGGTCACCTTCACCCTGCATAGGACTGCCGGAATCAGCTTGAGTGGTGGAAACGCGTACAGTCTCATGTTTGACCACGGATGGGCGAACGCATCTATAATCAGAGCTGCCGGGGAACTTAGAGAGAACCAAAGCGGGCATTGGGACGACTCCTGTGAAGCAAAGAGGCCCACTTCCGCTTTGCCAAACAGATCCCAAATCTGGGCTACTGTCTGACGGTTCAACATCCACTCTCCCGGCCTGAGTTTCTGTCTCGACAGAAAGCAGACATGCTGCGAAATTGGAAATACGGGCAGGAGCCAGACGGGCCTACATCTGAACGGAATCCAAGTGAACCCCCAAAAACACAGTTTGCTGAGAGGGGAAGAGAACACTCTTCTTGGCTTTCATTCTGAGGCCAAGAGAACGAATGTGATGGAGGACGATATCTCTGTGACGACTCACTAACTCCCTGGAGTGGGCCAGAATTAGCCAGTCGTCCAAGTAATTCAGCACGCGAATGCCCTGGAACCTCAAAGGGGCCAGCGCAGCATCCATGCACTTCGTGAATGTTCTCGGCGCCAAGGCCAGGCCAAAGGGAAGGACCTTGTATTGGTAAGCCTTCCCTCCAAAAGCAAACCGAAGGAACTTCCTGTGCCGCCAGACAACCTGGATGTGAAAATAGGCATCCTTCAGGTCGATAGTGACGAACCAGTCCCCTCCCTGAATCTGGGACATAATCGTCTTCAACGTCAGCATCTTGAACTTCCCTTTGTAAAGGGAGAGGTTCAGGCGACGCAGGTCCAGAATGGGTCTCAGGCCGCCGTCTCTTTATGGTACGAGGAAGTAGCGGCTGAAAAAGTCTTGTTCGATGTCCGACTGAGGTACTTCCTCTATTGCTACCTTTAGTAGGAGGGAGGAAAGTTCCTGCTGTAGCACAGAAGCCTCCGAGGCGCTATTTACTACTTTCAGCTGAACCCCGTCGAAGCAGGGGGGATTTCACCCAAACTGAAGTGTGTAGCCGGACCGAACTGTGCAGAGAACCCAAAGCGATACCCCTGGCAGACGCTCCCATTCGTGAAAGAAATGCGATAGAGGAGAGTGTCGTGCTGAGGAAGACATACCTGACTTGGGGTGTCGAGAAGGTCTGGGAGAGGTGATGTCCTTCACCACGAAGGAAAGCACTCTGCGTCTTTGTTTGGGATGATGGAGAGTGAAGCACTGGACTGAAAAGTGGCCGACGCGGAGCCCGTACGCTGTAGGAGATAACCGAGTGTGTCTCCTATCATGTGGTCCGCTGGCGGCAAAGGGATGGATAGTAGAGGGGGAAGGCCCGATGCGTCCCCCAACTGCCAGACCGAAGAAGAGTGATGCTGGTGGACTCTTTCTGCACACCGAACCCTGAGGGGTGGGTATGACAGATCTGAGTGAGGAGAGCGTGTTTGGAGGTGGACAGATATGCTTTAGCAGTCTGGTCTCGCCTCTTAGCATTGAAAAAGCTCTCCTCATCCCGACCTGAGGGTCAGGAACGACACCTGTGTGGTCATTGGTGGGAAAATGGTCGGCCACGGGCTCCCCAGACTGTGGTCGGGGGAGGATGTGCTGGGGCGTAGCTCCTACCAGAAGACTCCTTTCTAGGTAAGGAGTGCTCTCTAGACAGGGAGGAGGAGGGAGTGGAGTGGTCCCTCATCCTTCTAGGCATGAACTGCTTAAAAGCAGCCGACTGTGTTTTGGCGGAGCGGAATTTCTCCACCACCGAGCTAAAATAGCCCAGATTGCGAGATGGGGGCATCCAGCAGGAACACCTTTTCCTTCTCACGAATCTCTGTGAGGTTAAGCCACAAATGGCACTCTGCAGCCACCGAGCCAGCCATAGAACTCCCCACAGCACGTACAGTGTGCTTGGTGGCTCTCAGAGCCAAGTCAGTGGCTCCTTGACTGCTTCTGGAGTCAGACCAGCACCTTCGTCCATCTCTTTGAGGACATCAGCCTGGTAGAGTTGGAGGATGGCCATAGTGTGGAGGGCCATACCTGCCTGACCAGCCGCGATGTAGGACTTCCCGATAAGGGCGGATGTGGTCCTACATGGCTTAGTCGGAAGGAGGGGCGAGACTTCCAAGAAGGTGCCAAGGAAGGTGAAAGGTGGGAGGCTAGAGTGTCCTCGACCACCGGGATGGCAGTATAGCCCTACTCCACAGAACCCAGCAGGTTGGTGAAGTCAGAGGCTGTCGCGTTAGTAAGGCGGGAGGAAAAAAGCGTTTTCCAGGATCTGGAGATCTCGTGATGCAGATGGTAGCTTCCTCCTTTCAGGCCTGGAGTTCGGGCCGCTAAGGAACCGCTTGTCGAGCTTCGACGACTGAGACTCGCGGGGCTCATCGGGACAATCCAAAAAGAGCTTCTCAGTGGCGCGGGAAAGCACGTCCACGAGCTCGGAGTAGGCCGCAGAAGGCCGCGACTCCTGGCCGCCAGGCGGGAAAGCATCAGCTAAAGCAGGCCCGAAATCCTCAGAGTCGGAAGCTGCTGTTAGCAACACATCATCTAGCCCGAAGGAGACGGTGTCACGTGCCTCCGGGCTAGGATATAAATAATCGGGCGCGAATTCAACCAGAGAATTCGCGCGCACATTCTCAGGTGAGAGCGGGAGAGAAAAGGCGAGGCCCATCTGCTCACTATCCATCGCCTCGAGCTCCACATCCGAACCCCAGGTCGCGGACTCACGGAGGGCAGCGACGGGGAAAAACGCATTACTCATTTTCAAAAATCTCAATCCTAGAGCTGAGGGTTCTGAGAAGGAGATTTTCACAAAATTAGCATTTTGATATCCAGTAAACCGCCTCACATGCATGCGAAAACCCGAAAATTTAACATACTTACTGTGCGGGCCATCACTTGCGATAAAGCGAGCACACGGCGGTTGACAACGGCGATACTCCATGGCACTTCACCGCGAGGAGATCAAGGTTCCGCTGATTTAGTCGCCAAAGTGCAAATGGAGAAATCCAGGAAAATGATTGAAAAGATTGGGCCAGAAAAATCGCAACAGAAGGGCTAATATGGCCGCTTCGTGAAGGCAGAGAAATCTGAGGAGCAGATGCCGCGTTCGCCAGTATAAGGTGACAACATGAGTGCATAAAGGGCGGCTTTCGTGCCATCAGCCAATGAATTGGCGTGATTCTATATGGGCTTCAGACTATCGGCACGCCCAGGGGCATTTCCCAAAGCGTGAAAAGCTCACACAGCGTTGAGTGAACCTATGATAGAGAACTGACTTACTTAAAACCAGCCAATTAACTTATTGTCATGGAGTCATCAGCCACAGTCATCAGCCACAATGCCCCCGAGATCCCAATAAATAGAATTCTAATCACATGCACCTGTCGCAGCTAGTTAAGCTCCCTATATCCCTTCACTACTCATCGTCCTGTCTACAGTTTGCGTTGCTAACTTTGCCTGACTCTTTGCCTTGCTACTTACCGGTGTTCTCTTACCTTTAGATACTCCAATGCTCCACCGCTCCTGTTCTCCACCGCTCCAGAGCTCCCTCGGATCTCCTGCAAAGGACAAACACCTGTTACTGCAAGCTATGAAACTTGGTACAGTTACATCTGCATTATACTCACCTTTAGTCTGCTGCTCTGCATCTCCACTGCCCATCTGTAAATAAAACCATTGTTTTGCCCACTTACCTCTGTGTTTATTACCTGTGTTCTGACAGAAGCCTGGACCTGAATCCATTCACTCAACTAAAATGGATCCCCGACTTCCCACTCCAGTGGACACTGTCTTCCTATATCAAGCACAAACGTGAAATACGTTTAAGAAACCTGAAGAACATAAACACAGAAGACCTGACTGCAAGACTTCAACATATTCCTTCTGCAGATGTCTCATCGGCCACTAAATCTGTGTAATTTTTCAATGAGCCATTGAGACATTGAGCAGTATTTTGTATTTCCATGCACACATCAAAGTCATGTTATGTTTTCCCATTCAGCTCCTTGGTTAACAAGTGACCTGCGGAAAAAGAAGGTGGCTGGTTGTGCCCTTGAGCAGCAGTATAAAACCTCTGGACTTACGGTTTACAAACTAGCTTATCGGGACCACCAAAAAGCTTATACAAAGTCCATCAAAGAAGTAATAAAAAAATTATTCAAAATAGTCCTGGCAATTCCAAACAGTTGTTCACCATAAATCATTTGCTTAAACCTCAAGTTGCTCCGCTCACAGGAGCCACGGAAGAACAATGTAATAGTTTTATGACATTTTTTAGAACCAAAATTGCCAAAATTCACTCCTCCCTTTCTGTCCCCTCCCCTCGTCTGTCCCAGCTGCTGATCCGCAGTCTGGTATTTCGAGGCTGCTCTGCTGTTTTCCAGAAGTCACTCAACTTGAGGTTGAGGACACTATTGAGGATCCTCCTCCTGTGCCCTCAACCTCTTTCCAACAGCTTTGGTGAAAGCAAATATTTCTGCCATCAGTCCCCTAATTTCAATGATAATAAACCAATCCCTTCAATCGGGTTTTGTACCATCTGCCTTAAAAATGGCAATATTTAGACCATAACTCAAGAAACCTACCATTGATCCTCAAACCCTTGCTAATTAAAGGCCCATATCCAACCTGCCATTTATTTCTAAGGTTCTGGAGAAAGTAGCTACCAGGCACCATCAGGACCATCTCAAATACAACAACATTTTTGAAAAGTTTCAGTCTGGTTCCCGCTCCACCCATAGCATGGAAACAGCCTTAGTGAGAGTTACAAGCGACCTGCTGATGACAGCCGATGCTTGTTCACCATCCCTCCTTGTCCTCCTGGACCTTTCTGCAGCGTTCAACACCGTTGATCACGGTATACTTCTCAACCAGCTACACCACTTTATTGGACTTAATAACACCGTTCTGCGCTGGTTTGAGTCATACCTCATATTCAAATCTGAATCTGTGGCCATAGGAAGCGGGATTCCACAGGGGTCAGGGGTCGGTTCTCGGACCTATTTTATTCATTCTCTACATGCTCCCCCTTGGCAAAGTCATCAACCGCTTGGAAATTTCTTTCCATAGTTACGCTGTTGATACACAATTATATATGAAAACTGATATTCATCCATCATCGTCATCATCAACAACAACTCTAACCACACTCACTGCCTGTCTAGAGTCAAGTCAAGCCACCTTTTTTTATATAGCGCTTTAACAATACAGATTGTGTCAAAGCACTTAACAGTATCAAATTGGAGGATAGAGTTTCAGTAATGTACAATAATAAGATTGAACACTCAATCTTCAGTTAAAGGCATTTCATTATTGAATTCAGATATGTCGTTGTCTAGCTTATTTTATTTAAATAGTATCTGTGAAATCAAATTGACGATAATCACTAGAAATTAAGTTTCCCCAATTGAGCAAGCCAAAGGCAACAGTGGCAAGGAACCAAAACTTCCTCTGTGACAGAATGGAGAAAAAAACAAACCCGCAGTCGATTTTGATATTCTAGGTATTTTTAAAAGGCCAGAGTTTTGAGAACGTAGCGGACGTGGAGGACTATAGTGTGATAATAGCTTGCTCAAGTACTGAGGAGCTAAGATATTTAGGGCGTAATAAGTAATTAACAAGATTTTAAAATATATACAATGTTTGTTAGGGATCTATGACTTCTGGAAGCTGCTCCTATTGTAGTTAAGATGGAATAGGGTCTAACATGCATGTGGTTGGTTTAGCTAATTTAACAAGTTTATGCAATTCTTCCTCTCCTATAGTAGAGGATGAGTGGAATTGTTCCTGAGGGGATCTATAGTGCATTATCTGATGCAGTACTTTAGCTGATGACTGCATGGGTAGAATTTTATCTCTGATAGTATCGATCTTGGAAGTAAAGTAGTTCAAGTAATTACTGCTGTGCTCTTGGGAAATGCCAACACCTGTTGATGCTTTAATTTTCGTTAATTTAGTGACTGTATTTAATAAATACTGGGGGTTATGTTTGTTTTCTCCTAGAAGAGACGAAAAGTAATCAGATCTAGCAGTTTTTAATTTTCTGTAGTATATGGTACTTTCCCGCCAAGCTATACAAAATACCTCTAGTTTTGTTTTCCTCCTGCTGCGCTCCATTTTCCAGGCTGCTCTCTTTAGGGTGCAAGTGTGCTCATTATACCACGGAGTCAGACTATTTTCTTTGATCTTCCTTAAGCGTAAAGGAGCAACTGTATCTACAGTGCTAGAAAAGAGAGAGTCCAAAGTTTCTGTTACATCATCAAGTTTTTCTGCGCTGTTGGATGTGCTGAGGAATTGAGATAAATCAGGAAGATTATTTACAAAGCAATCTTTTGTGGTAGAAGTGATGGTTCTACCATACTTGTAACAAGGAGTAAAATGTACAGCTTTAGCTATATGGAGTTTACACAAGACTATATAATGACCTGATATATCATCGCTTTGCTGCAGAATTTCAGCACCAATAACATCAATTCCATGTGACAGTATTCAATCTAGAGTATGATTTTGACAATGAGTAGGTCCTGAAACGTGTTGTCTAACCCCAATAGAGTTCAGAATGTCTATGAATGCTGATCCTAATGAATTTTTATAATTATCGACATGGATATTAAAATCGCCAACAATTAAGATTTTGTCTGCAGCCGGTACTAACTCAGATAGAAAATCAGAAAATTCTTTAATAAAATCTGTATGGTGCCCTGGTGGCCTGTATATAGTAGCCAGTACAAACTTCACAGGGGATTTATCACTAACACATGTTTCTCTAGATAATGTTATACGCAGCACCATAACTTCAAACGAGTTATACTTAATGCCTGCCCTCTGAGAAATAATGAGAATGTTGCTATAAATTGTAGCAACACCTCCCCCTTTACCTTTTGACGCGGGTTATTTTTATAGCAATAATCTCGGAGGGTAGACTCATTTAAAGTAATTTATTCATCTGGTTTTAGCCAGTGGATGAATAAAAATATTATCCAGCTGAACAGTTAAAAAACACAAGCTATCCTCATTGGACCTCATGAGACCAGAACATCCACCAAAAACTGTATTACATTTTCAGGGCAGGACAGTCCCCTATCAATGTTAGTCCTGACAAGAGCATCCAGAAGCTCCAACACATACAGAACAGTGTCGCCAGGATCCTGATGAGGGTGCGTAAATACGAACACATCACTTCAATTTTTCAATCTCTAAACTTGCTTCCCGTTTCTCGCTGGATTGAATATGAAGTCTTTCTCCTCACACATCAGTGTATCCATGGAAATGCTCCCATCTACCTTAAAGAATTCCTTACTCCACAAATCGCAGCATGTTCTCTCCGCTCCACAAACACTCATCGGCTCCTTCCTCCAAGGACTAAGACCCGCACCATTGGGGACAGAGCTTTTTGTACCGCTGCCCCTCGCCTGTGGAATGCCCTCCCTGAACATTTGAGGGCTCCACAAAAGACTGATAGTTTTAAAATCGGTCTAATAAGGTACCTTTTTAAAAAAGGTACCTTCAATGTCCCTTCCTGAACATCTGAGGGCTTTACAAACGACTGTTTAAAGACTTTCAATTTTTACGCTTCTTTTAGTGCTTAAATGTCCTTATTAATCTTAGTTGGTAGCTGTTTTAACAGTTTCTTAATTACTTAAATTGTTTTATTTTATTGTGACACACTTGTAGGCCTTTGAGATTTTCTTTAAAATGTAAGGTACTTTATGAATAAAATGTATTCTTATTCTTATTATTATCATAGTCAGCCCCATTCAGTGGGAAGCCACCGAATAAATTTCTACCACTCATGCCGAACCTGCTCTACTGGGAGGCCCATAAGGGAAGACCTACGTCCCAATGGCAATCCCTTCTGGGCTCAGTGCACAATGTACTGGGCTCTGGACACCCAGGCAGCCAGCAAACACTCTCTTGCTCCTCCAAGCTCGGTTTTGGTGGCCCAGTATTGCCCGGAATGTAATCCGGTACGTCCACAGCTGCTCAGTCTGTGCCATGTCCAAAACCCCTCACCATATCTCTACTGGCAAGCTGGTCCCTCTGCCCATCCCACGGAGGCCCTGGTCCCATATAGGGGTAGATTTTGTCCCCAATCTCCCTAACTCGGATGGCCACACCGGTGTTCTCGTTGCCGTAGATTGGTTCTCAAAGGCTTACAAGTTAATCCCCCTGAAAGGCCTCCCGACTGCCTTGGAGACTGTTGACTATCTCTTTCACCAAGACTTCCAAAACTACGGACTTCCGGAAGATATAGTCTCAGACTGGACTATATTTTTTTCAAGCTCATTGGAGTAACAGTCAGCTTGTCAACCGGGTACCATCCTCAAATGAATGGCCAGACTGAGCGCAAGATACAAGAGCTCGGACGATACCTCCGGTCATACTGCCATGGAGGTCAGCACAGCTGGAGCCGCTTCCTCCCGTGGGCTGAGTATGCCCAGAACTCCCTCAAGCAAAGTACCACTGGTCTGACTCCGTTCCAGCGCATACTCGGCTTCCATCCCCCACTCTTCCCCTGGACGGAAGAGCCTTCGGAGGTTCCAGCTGTGGACTACTGGTTCTGAGCAAGCGAGAGAGAATGAGACTCGGCTCACATCCACCTCCAGCGGGTAGTGCAAAGGCACATGGACTTCACAGATGCGCTTTCTCTGTGGTTTGATAACAGCTGTACCTTTTATCCTTTCATAGTTAGAACAGATAGCATTAGAACATTACAGTCTAACATTGCTCTTTAAAGCATTAACAATCACTAAATTAAAACTACATTTTAACTACTATAAGAAACACACACTAACTCATCTGAGCTTAGTAACTAAGACTGTATTAGCTTACATTTTATTTACTTATTACTATAGTTCCTTTGCAGTTACAGCTATCATAAAATGCATATTTGACTCCGAATTATTGTGCTCCGTCTGTTTAGCAAGCATGCGCGCAGCAGCACTCGTCCACTCGCGTAAGCCCACTCCTGACTGAAAAATGTATATATTTGCTTGACTTTCTAACATTTACAAATGTAAAATATACTCATGACATGTCAGTTATGCACGAAGGAAAACAAAACGTATCAAATGCATTAAACAGCAAAAATATTTTTGCTGTTTGCCATAGTGGATCGATTTGATCCATGATCGACTTAAGAATAAGAATGCGCAAATCAGTTAGATTGTGTGAACTTACATTGTCGTTTATAACCGCTTTAGCCCCCGATTGATTTGTTAGTTTATTTAAAGTCAGGTTTTGGACTTTAATCCCCGCTTTTCCTCGGGTCTCCATAGTGTTGTTGTGATTCGTCATTTTCATGCGCAGCGGTAATGAGAGAACGCGCTTGAGAAATAGTTTCGAGAGGACAAATCTACATATAAAATATTGGTCACAGATTATTGGTCACTTTCTAAACCATAAACGTGTAGAGCATCTACTAGTAATTATGTATAAACAGTTTTTTACCAATGAAAATATGTTAGAAATGATGCATCACGATACAATTGCCAACTTGTATCCGATGCACATTTTTAAAACCAATGCATCATATTGTTAACTTTTTTGGCCGATGCACAGAGCGAACCGGGGAATTTTCCCATCCCTATTCTAGACCCCTCGCTGCTCGAAGACTTCCATCGAAACCACCCAGATTGCCCCGCACCCAGAGACCGTGGCTACCCCCGCAGTAGTGCATCAGGAGCCGCCCCTAGAGGAAGGGATAATGTCAGGGAGTCTCAGTCACCACTGTCAACACCGTTACCACAGTCATCAGCCCCAACGCACACCAGACTCTTTACCTTGCCTTTACCTTGCTACCTACCTGTGTTCGCTTACCCTTATGTACTCAGCGCTTCACCGCTCCAATTCTCCACCGTTCCAGTGCTCCCTCGGATCTCCTGCAAAGGATAAACACCCATTACTGCAAGCTAAGAAACGTGGAACAGGTTAATCTGTATTATACTCACCTTCAGTCTGCTGCTCCCCATCTCCACTGTCCATCTGTCAATAAAGCTGTTGTTTTGCCCTCGTATCTTGCCAGCAGCCATAATCACCCTGCAGCCCAAGACTGGTTGCCCACTGAAGCTAAGCAGGGTTGAGCCGGGTCAGTACCTGGATGGGAGACCTTCGGTGAAAACTAGGTTGCTGTTGGAAGAGGTGTTGGTGAGGCCAGCAGGGGGTGCTCACCCTGCAGTCTGTGTGGGTCCTAACACCCCAGTGTAGGGACGGGGACACTATAGTGTAAAAAGCACTGTCCTTCGGATAAGATGTTAAACCGAGGTCCTGACTCTCTGTGGTCATTAAAAATCCCAGGATGTCCTTCGAAAAAGAGTAATGGTGTAATCCCGGCATCCTGGCCAAATTTGCCCATTGGCCTCTGAACATCATGGCCTCCTAATCATCCCATACACTGATTGGTTTCATCACTCTCCACCAATAAGCTGGTGTGTGGTGGGCTTTCTGGTGCAATATGGCTGCCGTCGCATCATCCAGGTGGATGCTGTACACTGGTGGTGGATGAGGAGATTCCCCCCTTACAATGTAAAGTGCTTTGAGTGCCTAGAAAAGCGCTGTATAGATGTAACATATTATTATTAGGGACCGAGCACCGATGGTGCAGAGGACCCTATTGAATCTGCTCCGTTTATTATTATTAGGGACCGAGCACCGATGGTGCGAGGACCCTATTGAATCTGCTCCGTTTATTAGGGACCGAGCACCGATGGTGCAGAGGACCCTATTGAATCTGCTCCGTTTATTATTATTATTATTATTATTATTATTCTTCTTCTCCAAACTTAATCGCATTTTAGAGGGCCTAAACATGCTCGAAAAGTCAGGAAACTTTGCACACGCATCAGAACTGGTGAAAATTTACGTCTGATATGGGTTTCAGGAGTAGGTGTGGCAAAATGGCTCGACAGCGCCACCTATAAATATTCAGCGGAGTGCGCCTCGAGCTACGTTTCACGTACATGTACGAAAATCGGTACACTCATGTAACTTAACAATACCTACAAAAAAGTCTCTAGGTACGAAATCAGAAACCCAACAGGAAGTCGGTTATTTTGAATTTTCTCGTCATATTTTGTGTCATTTTTGCCATTTTCAGGTGTCATACTTTAACGAACTCCTCCCAGAGATTTATTCGGATGAACACCAAAATTGGTCATTGTAATCTAAAGCCCTTTGTGACGTTAAATTGCGAAGATCTAGAGTTTTCATCGGAGGGCGTGTCCGTGGCGTCCTGTCAAATTTTGATGTTTCGCCATGAAACAGGAAGTTGTTATATCTCAGGCATGCTATGTCCGATCTACACCAAACTTCACATGTTTGATAAGAATCCTGACCTGAAGAGATCTAAGTGACCATATTCAGTTATAGTCATAGCGCCACCTGCTGGCAACAGGAAGTGACATGTTTTACTCTGTAACTAACTCCTCCTAGAGATTTAATGACATCAACATAATATTTAGGTCAGTTTAATCTAAAGGCCTTTGTGATGTTAAATTGCGAAGAGCTTGAGTTTTCGCTAATGGGCGTGTCCTTGGCGGCATCACAAATTTCGATGTCTCGCCATGGGAATAAAAGTTGTTGTTACTCAGCCATAAAATGTCCGATCTGCCCCAAACTTCACACGCTTGATAAGACTCCTGACCTGAAGAGATCTAAGTGACCATATTCATATAAATACATAGCGCCACCTGCTGGCTACAGGAAATTACTTGTTTTACACTAACTTAAACATGCAATGTCCAATCTGCACCAAACTTGACATATTTGGTAGGCGTCCTGGCCTGAAGACATCTAAAGGCCAATATTCAGATGTAATCATAGCGCCACCTGTTGACAACAGGATATGCCAGACTTTACACTAACTCAAACATACCATGTTCAATCTGCACCAAACTTCATATGTTTGATAAAAGTGCTAGACTGAAGACATCTACATGTTAATGTTCAGTTATGGACATAGCGCCACCAGCTGGCAGAAGGTTTGAAACGTATAAATGACTATGACACATTCCTCTATATTTACCTTTTTAAATGCATATTGATCACTGTTCCCTGTCTTTCTGAAGCCACCGGTCGGCGGTGAGCCGTGCGAGGTCCCTTCCATCGCTGCTTGCAGCTTTAATTATTCTTATTATTCTTCTTCTTCTTCTTCTTCTCCAAACTTAATCGCATTTTAGAGGGCCTAAACATGCTCGAAAAGTCAGGAAACTTTGCACACGCGTCAGAACTGGTGAAAATTTACGTCTGATATGGGTTTCAGAAGTAGGTGTGGCAAAATGGCTCGACAGCGCCACCTATAAATATTCAGCGGAGTGTGCCTCGAGCTACGTTTCACGTACATGTACGAAAATCGGTACACTTATGTAACTTAACAATACCTACAAAAAAGTCTCCAGGTACGAAATCAGAAACCCAACAGGAAGTCGGCTATTTTGAATTTTCTCGTCATATTTTGTGTCATTTTTGCCATTTTCAGGTGTCATACTTTAACGAACTCCTCCCAGAGATTTATTCGGATGAACACCAAAATTGGTCCGTGTAATCTAAAGCCCTTTGTGACGTTAAATTGCGAAGATCTAGAGTTTTCATCGGAGGGCGTGTCCGTGGCGTCCTGTCAAATTTTGATGTTTCGCCATGAAACAGGAAGTTGTTATAGCTCAGGCATGCTATGTCCGATCTACACCAAACGTCACATGTTTGATAAGAATCCTGACCTGAAGAGATCTAAGTGACCATATTCAGTTATAGTCATAGCGCCACCTGCTGGCAACAGGAAGTGACATGTTTTACTCTGTAACTAACTCCTCCTAGAGATTTAATGACATCAACATAATATTTAGGTCAGTCTAACCTAAAGGCTTTTGTGATGTTAAATTGCGAAGATCTAGAGTTTTCGTTAAAGGGCGTGTCCATGGCGGCATCACAAATTTCGATGTCTCGCCATGGGAATAAAAGTTGTTGTAACTCAGCCATACAATGTCCGATCTGCCCCAGACTTCACACGTTCGATAAGAATCCAGGCCTGAACACATCTAAATATGAATATTTAATTATAATTAGAGCGCCACCTGCTGGCAACAGGAAATTACTTCTTTTACACTATCTTAAACATGCAATGTCCAATCTGCACCAAACTTCACATATTTAGTAAGAGTTCTGTCCTGAAAAAACCTAAAGGCCAAAAATCTGATATAATCATAGCGCCACCTGCTGACAACAGGATATATCATGCTTTACACTAACTCAAACATACCATGTTCAATCTGCACCAAACTTCATATGTTTGATAAAAGTATTGGTCTGAAGACATCTACATGCCAATGTTTCGTTATAGACATAGCGCCACCTGGTGGCTACAGGAAATTACTTGTTTTACACCAACTTAAACATGCATTGTCCAATCTGCACCAAACTTCACACGTTTGATAAGAGCCATGGCCTGAAGACATCTACGTGACAATGTTCAGTTATAGACATAGCGCCACCTGCTGGCAACAGGAAATTACTTGTTTTACATGAACTTAAACATGCAATGTCCAATCTGCACCAAACTTCATATGTTTTTTAAAAGTACTGGATGAAGACATCTACATGCCAATGTTCAGTTATGTTATATAATCTACATAGCGCCACCAGTTAGTTATGGCTTTACCTTGCAGGTTTGACACATATAAATGACTATGACACGTTCATCTATATTTACCTTTTTAAATGCATATTGCTTACAGTTCCCTGTCTTTCTGAAGCCACCGGTTGGCGGTGCTGGGTGCGAGGTCCCTTCCATCGCTGCTTGCAGCTTTAATTAGGGCCCAAGCCAGAAAGGCGCAGGGCCCTATTGTTTTCCTCCGGATTCTTTTTTTTTTTTTATTTTTTATCGACTATCCGGGCATTTTTGGGGGCTTAACATGGTCAAAAACTCTTGAAAATTTGCACACACATTGGAACCCGCGGCAGTTAGGACGCCGCTGAGGCTGGGACCCGGGCGTGGCACAGAGGCTCTACAGCGCCCCCTGGAACACCATCAGAAAACTTGATGAATAGCTCACACATACTTGCACGTATTCATATGAAACTCGGTACACATATAGATCTCATCAAGCCGAACAACTTTTGCGCTGCATGTCATGGGCTCCGCCCAACAGGAAGTCGGCTATTCAGGGCTGTTTAAAAATCACATGCTCTGGAATTTGAAATACTCCTCCCAGGATTTTCAACACAGGAGCACCAAACTCGGTGAACGTGATCTCAAGACATTGGGGATGCTAAATTGCGGAGGGATTTTTGATATCTCAAACGGTTTGCCCGTGGCGAGGCGATGAAGTTATGGCGAGAATTGAGAGACAGGAAGTGTCTAATAAAGTCCACATACATTGTCTGATTTTGATCACAATTCAGTGGTTTGTTCGGTGTATGAAGCCGATCGCATCGATGTGACAATTATGAGGCAAAGTTATAGCGCCACCAACTGGCAGCAGGAAGTGTGTGATTTTCAAAATGCTTTGAATTCACCATCTTACTTTTACCCAATTTGCTTCAAACTTCATCAGAATACTGTAAAAACATGGCCGATGTGAAACTCTGAAGGGAATATTGATATCTAAAATACTGTTGCCATGGCAACGTGTCAAACCTCAATATTCTTTTTTTGGTGATTTTGAGGCTATCCGGGCATTTTTGGGGGGCTTAACATGGTCAAAAACTCTTGAAAATTTGCACACACATTGGAACCCGTGGCAGTTAGGATGCCGCTGAGGCTGGGACCGGGCGTGGCACAGAGGCTCTACGGCGCCCCCTGGAACACATCAGAAAACTTGATGTGTAGCTCACACATACTTGCACGTATTCATATGAAACTCGGTACACATATAGATCTCATCGAGCCGAACAACTTTTGCACCGCATGTCATGGGCTCCACCCAACAGGAAGTCGGCTATTCTATTGTTTTCCTTAGGACTCTTTTTTAGTTTTTTTTTGACTATCCGGACATTTTTGGGGGGCTTAACATGGTCAAAAACTCTTGAAAATGTGCACACACATTGGAACCCGCGGCATTTAGGACGCCGCTGAGGCTGGGACCCAGGCGTGGCACAGAGGCTCTACGGCGCCCCCTGGAACACCATCAGAAAACTTGATGTGTAGCTCAAACATACTTTCACGTATTAATATGAAACTCGGTACACATATAGATCTCATCGGTTTGTTCGGTGTATGAAGCCGATCGCATTGATGTGACAATTATGAGGCAAAGTTATAGCGCCACCAACTGGCAACAGGAAGTGTGTCATTTTCAAAATGCTTTGAATTCACCATCTTACTTTTACCCAATTTGCTTCAAACTTCATCAGAATACTGTAAAAACACGGCCGATGTGAAACTGTGAAGGGATTATTGATATCTAAAATACTGTTGTCATGGCAACGCGTCAAACCTCAATATTCTTTTTTTGGTGATTTTGAGGCTATCCGGGCATTTTTGGGGGGCTTAACATGGTCAAAAACTCTTGAAAATTTGCACACACATTGGAACCCGCGGCAGTTAGGACGCCGCTGAGGCTGGGACCCAGGCGTGGCACAGAGGCTCTACGGCGCCCCCTGGAACACATCAGAAAACTTGATGTGTAGCTCACACATACTTGCACGTATTCATATGAAACTCGGTACACATATAGATCTCATCGAGCCGAACAACTTTTGCACCGCATGTCATGGGCTACGCCCAACAGGAAGTCAGCTATTCTATTGTTTTCCTTAGGATTCTTTTTTTTTTTTTACCGACTATCCGGGCATTTTTGGGGGGCTTAACATGGTCAAAAACTCTTGAAAATGTGCACACACATTGGAACCCGTGGCAGTTAGGACGCCGCTGAGGCTGGGACCCGGGCGTGGCACAGAGGCTCTACGGCGCCCCCTGGAACACCATCAGAAAACTTGATGTGTAGCTCACACATACTTGCACGTATTCATATGAAACTCGGTACACATATAGATCTTATCGAGCTGAACAACTTTTGTGTCACATGTCATGGGCTCCGCCCAACAGGAAGTCGGCTATTCAGGGCTGTTTAAAAAGCACATGCTCTGGAATTTGAAATACTCCTCCCAGGATTTTCAACACACGAGCACCAAACCCGGTGAACGTGATCTCAAGACATTGGGGATGCTAAATTGCGGAGGGATTTTTGATATCTCGAATGGTTTGCCCGTGGCGAGGCGATGAAGTTATGGCGAGAATTGAGATACAGGAAGTGTCTAATAAAGTCCACATACATTGTCTGATTTTGATCACAATTCAGTGGTTTGTTCGGTGTATGAAGCCGATCGCATCGATGTGACAATTATGAGGCAAAGTTATAGCGCCACCAACTGGCAGCAGGAAGTGTGTCATTTTAAAAATGCTTTGAATTCAGCATCTTAGTTTTACCCAATTTGCTTCAAACTTCATCAGAATAATATCAAAAAACGGCCGATGTGAAACTGTCAAGGGAATATTGATATCTAAAATATTGTTGCCATGGCAACGTGTCAAACCTCAATATATCTTCTGGTGATTTTGAGGCACTTAAGATGTTTAGAATTTCATAAAACTCAACACACACATCAGTATTAATTATAGATAGACACTGGCAAAAGCTCATAAACGGGCGTGGAGGAGGCACTCTATAGCGCCACCTTTTGTCAAAACATGGGGGGTTAATTTTAGCTACAGTCACCAAACTCAGTACATATATTGTTCTCATCAAGCCGGACAACTTTCTAATTTACACTCATTAGCTACGACCAACAGGAAGCCGGCTATTTTTGTTTTAATGTCAATTTCTGGAATAATCAAGCTGCAAACTAATTCATACTCCTTCAAGAAGAAACAAGTAGTTCACACCAAACTTTGTCAACATGATGCCAAGACACTGAAGATGCTAAATTGCGAACGGCTTGCGGATAGCTTGAACGGTGTTTAAATAGTGGTTTATTAAAGTGAGGGTAAAAAAAGATAGCAGAAATTTTCTTATATCTTTAAAGTGCAGTTTACAAAAACTTTGAAACTTTTTACATGCAGGGAAAAAGTCATTCTGAGGAAGTATGTTTAGTTTGATGACTTTACAAAACTCTATGGATGAGAGAAAATTAAAAAACTATCAGGCATTTCATCTCAGTCTACTCTCTTCTATGAGTGTGTGTATATATGTCTGTGTGTGTGTGTGTGTGTGTGTGCAGGGCCGGCCCTGTGTGTGTGAAGTGGAATGGAGGGGGCTGTCTTTTCAGTGTGACAGTGAGGAGGGTTGAGGGAGAGGGAGAGGGAGAGACAGACAAACATGGCTTGCAGAGATTGTGTTCACACTGTGACCTGAATCAGATGGAAACAGAACTGCACTTCCTAACAGAGTGCTCCAAATACACAGATATACGGAGAGTGTACTACGACAAAATACAGCAGATCCATCCCACATTTACAACTCTTCCAGACCAGGAGAAACTAGCGTATCTGCTCGGAGAACACAAGACCTGCTGTGTGTTTGCTGCTCAATATGTGTCTCTCTGTCACCATAGAAGAGAAGACACTCCGCCTGAGAGAGAGAGAGAGAGAGACGGAGAGAGAGAGAGAGAGAGAGAGAGAGACGGAGAGAGAGAGAGAGAGAGAGAGACGGAGAGAGAGAGAGATAGAGAGAGAGAGAGAGAGAGAGAGACCTGCTGTGTGTTTGCTGCTCAATATGTGTCTCTCTGTCACCATAGAAGAGAAGACACCCCGTCTGCCCTGAGCTGATGTTTCCAGCACATGTAGATTATATTATGACATATTACCCCTTTATATTACTTAAATGTATATTTTGCCTGTATAAATCTTATACTGTACCTTATTTAATTTAATTTCTATCACATACTTACAATAGTCATTCATTTTGCACTACATATTTAATACGGTTTAAATATTTGTTTTATTACTATTATTGTTTTTATTTTTATTTCTGTTAATTCAAATGTGCACTACTTGTGAGCAGCCCAGCTGCAATTGCTTTGGCAATACAAATGTATAGTTTTTGTCATGCCAATAAAGCACACTTAAATTGAAAAATTGAGAGAGAGAGAGAGAGAGAGAGAGAGAGAGACTTTTAAACATATCTTTAATCACCAGAAAAAAATTATCAGTCATTTTTGGTTGGTGTTTTTTTGCATGGTATCATGGTATTAAACAATCTGAGCAGGGTTTTTTTGCTTTACAAAGCATTATCATTCAAATGTAATACATCAAAAACATTCAAGTAGATTTCATCAATGATTTATATATTAGTTTAACAACTTATATTCATCAGTAATATAATTCATAACAATTCATAAATTCTAGTTTGACTTAATTTTTCTGGATTCTGTATTTTTATGACTTAATACAAATATACTATCAAAAATGGTGGTAATGAAATTAATGCATAAAGCTTTAACAATTTAATTAATGCCTTTAAATGTAATCAAATGAAAATAACTTTTATCATTTTATGCTTTCATAAAGGACTGCACAATAGAGATTTAGTAAATTAAAATGAGGGGGAAATCATATTCCTTAAATTTTTCTATTTGTTATTATTCTTTTAGAAGTGGTCTACATTATAATACAATCGTAATTTCTGTCAATTTATTCAAGTTAAAAAGGGGACTTTTATTTTGACGGGTAGAAGTGAAGGGCAGTAATACGCATTTTAATCGTCTAAACTTCCGCAAATCAGAGAAGGAGGAGAAGACGGGTAACGTTAAAGTGAAGTTAGTGAAGACCTTTGCGTGTATTTGACAATGGTTGTCTCAAATAAAAGGAAGAAAGGATTATTAATTGTTCTCTCAATGTCAGTGAGGCTCTCAGCAGACGCTGTTATACACTGAGCGGCGTCAGCGAGCATATTTGAGTAAGTAACGTTACATGACAACCGCTCACTCAGAGAGACACGCAAAACAAACAGATTATATTTTTATATAGCAGTGTTTTTTTTTGCTTTATTAATCACAGACACTAGACCATGTAGTGATTTGACAGCTCTGTTTTTGATTTATATATCAAATAAATAAATATTCAATGGCAATATTGCCTTTTGAAGTTTAATCAGCCCTTTCACGATTTAAACAGAAAGACCTCTTGAAATTGTAAATGAAGACTTTTCTTAAACCATTTAACGTATTTACAACTTTTTACAGCCTTCAATTTGATACAACTAAAATAAGGAGTTTATAAGGACCTGCGGGAGCCCTGTATTTAAGGTAGCCCGTAGGGCAGGACAGTGATATATATTGGTAGCCCGACTGGTATTAAACCAATATTCCCGGGACGACGTGCTAGTGATTTTGCTAGAATTGCTGGAATTGAGAATTAGGGTAACTATACGCTATACCCTGCTGTAACTATAGTTTAATAATATTGTTTTAAACATGAGTATTAGTACTAACAACATATTTTTACTGTATTTGTGTAAGTATTTTTTATTTTATTTTAGGTCATGGTACAGTAACAAAAGTACAGTACCACATTTTTATTTATAATGTAGTAGTCAATTTGTAACATAATATTAACTAAGATTCATAAATGCTATAAAAACTATTGTTCATTTTAACTTATATAATGTTATAAGCTAAAACCTTATTGAAAACAGTTTGCTACAAAAGTTTCATATATTGTTCTGTGTGTGTGTGTGTGTGTGTGTGTGTGTGTGCACGTGTGTGTGAGAGAGAGAGAGGGTAGAGAGAGACTAACATTAATAAATGTTGTATAATTATTGTTCATGATAATTAATATAGTTAATGCTAATAACTGAAACCTTATTGAAAGTATAATGTTAAAAGCTAAAACCTTATTGAAAAGTTTTATATATTGTTATTTGTGTGTGTGTGTGTGTGTGAGAGAGAGAGAGAGAGAGAGGATAGCTAGAGACTAACATTAATAAATGCTGGATAATTATTGTTCATGTTAATTAATATAGTTAATGCTAATAACTGAAACCTTATTAAAAGGATTACCAAAGTTTTCTATTTTGTTTTGTGTGTGTGTGTGTGTCTTGATGGCTCGGATTAACCCTTCCATTAATGTATCCCTTAAATCCAAACTGCTAGAGGGTCACTGTAATGCATGTGCCTGCTAGGGTTGTGTCGGTGAGGAAATTTTCCCACCGGTTAATCGACCTGATGTCACACTGGTTATAATGGTATCACCGTGGTGGGGGGGTCGTTTGAGTTTTCCCTCTTTTCCCTTTTCTTAGGTTTTAAATAGCCTGTAAGCACCTGTCGCGTTTTACTTTGACTTTGTTATCAGCGCCAATTCTGCGTCAAGCAGTGTTTAAATAAAATAAAAATCAGCAAATACTGTGGAACCAAATAAATGAGAAACAAATGTTTTTTTTTTAAACATCACATCAGTGATGCCTAATAGATCGATCGTGAAGACAATGCTGGAAGATGCGCTTTAGGTCAGTGTTTCTCAACCAGGGGGGCGAGAGATAAAACTACAATATAATATATTCACTAATATTATGACTCGCCTGTTAAGTCATGTAAAAAATATAGGTTATAAATAAATAACAGTACCACCTCTCTACATATTCTGTGTTTCGGAGCAGCAAAACGTCTCTCATCACGCTGTGTGAATACAGACTGAATAGCGGCTCAAAAAATGAGTTGGTAAAAATTTACAATAAATTATCTTAGGTTGACAGTAGCTAATGCATTAACTAACAATGAACAATATATTTTTACAGCATTTTTTTTTTATGTTAGTAAAAATAGTCAGGCATTATTAGATGCTTTATAAGTATTGATCATGTTAATTAATATAGTTAATGTTAATAACTGAAACCTTTTCGAAAGTGTTACTAAAGTTTTATATGTTGTTCTGTGTGTGTATGTATTGCGCAGACTTAATGGTTTGGATTGACCCTTTAATTGCTGTATCCCTTAAAACCAGACTGCCAGAGGGTTACTGTAAATGCATGTGTGAGAGAGAGAGAGAGAGAGAGAGAGAGAGAGAGAGAGAGAGAGAGAGAGAGAGAGAGTCTGTTTAAACTGTGTGTTTCACAGAGTTGGTGGTTTGGATTAACCCTTTAATTGCTGTATCCCTTAAAACCAGACTGCCAGAGGGTTACTGTAAATGCATGTGTGAGAGAGACAGAGAGAGAGAGAGAGAGAGAGAGAGAGAGATAGCGTCTGTTTAAACTGTGTGTTTCACAGAGTTGGTGGTTTGGATTAACCCTTTAATTGCCGTGTCCCTTAAAACCAGACTGCTAGAGGGTTACTGTAAATGCATGTGCCCGCTGGGCACCGCTTTCCTGATGCCACCGGGGTGGCGTTTGCATCGGCTTGGGCCCGCCATCGCTGCTTGCAGCTATATTTATTATTATTATTCTTCTTCTCCAAACTTAATCGCATTTTAGAGGGCCTAAACATGCTCGAAAAGTCAGGAAACTTTGCACACGCATCAGAACTGGTGAAAATTTACGTCTGATATGGGTTTCAGGAGTAGGTGTGGCAAAATGGCTCGACAGCGCCACCTATAAATATTCAGCGGAGTGCGCCTAGAGCTACGTTTCACGTACATGTACGAAAATCGGTACACTCATGTAACATAACAATACCTACAAAAAAGTATCTTGGTACGAAATCAGAAACCAAACAGGAAGTCGGCTATTTTGAATTTTGTCGTCATATTTTGTGTCATTTTTGCCATTTTCAGGTGTCATACTTTATCGAACTCCTTCCAGAGATTTATTCGGATGAACAACAAAATTGGTCATTGCAATCTAAAGCCCTTTGTGACGTTAAATTGCGAAGATCTAGAGTTTTCATCGGAGGGCGTGTCCGTGGCGTCCTCTCAAATTTCGATGTTTCGCCATGAAACAGGAAGTTGTTATAACTCAGGCATGCTATGTCCGATCTGCACCAAACTTCACATGTTTGATAAGACTCCTGATATGAAGAGATCTACATGACCATATTCAGTTATAGTAATAGCGCCACCTGCTGGCAACAGGAAGTGACATGTTTTACTCTGTAACTAACTCCTCCTACAAATTTAATGACATCAACATAATATTTAGGTCAGTCTAACCTAAAGGCCTTTGTGATGTTAAATTGCGAAGATCTAGAGTTTTCATGGGAGGGCGTGTTCGTGGCGTCCTGTCAAATTTCGATGTCTCGCCATGGGAATAAATGTTGTTGTAACTCAGCCATACAATGTTCGATCTGCCCCAGACTTCACATGTTCGATAAGAATCCAGGCCTGAACACATCTGAATATGTGTTTCAGAAGTAGGTGTGGCAAAATGGCTCGACAGCGCCACCTATACTGATTCAGCGGACAGCCCTCAGGCTACGTTTCACGTACATGTATGAAAATCGGTACACTCATGTAACATAACAATACCTACAAAAAAGTCTCCTGGAACGAAATCCGAAACCCAACAGGAAGTCGGTTATTTTGAATTTTCTCGTCATATTTAGTGACATTTTTGCCATTTGCAGGTGTCATACTTTAACGAACTCCTCCCAGAGATTTATTCGGATGAACACCAAAATTGGTCATTGCAATCTAAAGCCCTTTGTGACATTAAATTGCGAAGATCTAGAGTTTTCATCGGAGGGCGTGTCCGTGGCGTCCTGTCAAATTTCGATGTTTCGCCATGAAACAGGAAGTTGTTATAACTCAGGCATGCTATGTCCGATCTGCACCAAACTTCACATGTTTGATAAGACTCCTGATATGAAGAGATCTACATGACCATATTCAGTTATAGTAATAGCGCCACCTGCTGGCAACAGGAAGTGACATGTTTTACTCTGTAACTAACTCCTCCTACAAATTTAATAAAATCAACATAATATTTAGGTCAGTCTAGCCTAAAGGCCTTTGTGATGTTAAATTGCGAAGAGCTAGAGTTTTCATGGGAGGGCGTGTCCTTGGCGGCATCACAGATTTCGATGTCTCGCCATGGGAATAAAAGTTGTTGTAACTCAGCCATATAATGTTCGATCTGCCCCAGACTTCACATGTTCGATAAGAATCCAGGCCCGAACACATCTGAATATGGGTTTCAGAAGTAGGTGTGGCAAAATGGCTCGACAGCGCCACCTATACTCATTCAACGGAGAGCCCTCGAGCTACGTTTCACGTACATGTACAAAAATCGGTACACTCATGTAACATAACAATACCTACAAAAAAGTCTCCTGGAACGAAATCCGAAACCCAACAGGAAGTCGGTTATTTTGAATTTTCTTGTCTTATTTAGTGACATTTTTGCCATTTGCAGGTGTCATACTTTAACGAACTCCTCCCAGAGATTTATTCGGATGAACACCAAAATTGGTCGTTGCAATTTAAAGCCCTTTGTGACGTTAAATTGCGAAGATCTAGAGTTTTCATCGGAGGGCGTGTCCGTGGCGTCCTGTCAAATTTCGATGTTTCGCCATGAAACAGGAAGTCGTTATAACTCAGGCATGCAATGTACGATCTGCACCAAATTTCACATGTTTGACAAGACTCCTGACCTGAAAAGATCTAAATGACCATATTCATATAAATTCATAGCGCCACCTGCTGGCAACAGGAAGTGATATGTTTTACTCTGTAACTAACTCCTCCTAGAGATTTAATGACATCAACATAATATATAGGTTAGTCTAATCTAAAGGCCTTTGTGATGTTGAATTGCAAAGAGCTTGAGTTTTCGCTAATGGGCGTGTCTATGGCGGCGTGACAAAATTCGATGTCTCGCCTTGGGAATAGAAGCTGTCGTTACTCAGCCATAAAATGTCCGATCTGTCCCAAACTTCACACGTTTGATAAGAGCCATGGCCGGAAGACATCTACGTGACAATGTTTAGTTATAGACATAGCGCCACCTGCTGGCAACAGGAAATTACTTATTTTACACTAACTTAAACATGCAATGTCCAATCTGCATCAAACTTCATATGTTTTTTAAAAGTACTGGATGAAGACATTTACATGCCAATGTTCAGATAAATATATAGCGCCACCTGCTGGCAACAGGAAATTTCTTGTTTTGCACTAACTTAAGTATGCAATGTCCAATCTGCCCCAAACTTCACAGGTTTTATAAGAGCCATGGCCTGAAGACATCATGCCAAAATTTAGTTATAGACATAGCGCCACCTGCTGGCTACAGGAAATTACTTGTTTTACACTAGCTTAAACATGCAATGTTCAATCTTCACCAAACTTCATATGTTTGATAAATGTTCTAGCCTGAGGACATCTACATGTTAATGTTCAGTTATGGACGTTGCACCACCAGCTGGCAGCAAGTTTGGTACATATAAATGACTTTGAAACATTCCTCTATATTTACCTTTTTAAATGAATATTGCTCACTTTTCCCTGTCCTTCTGAAGCCACCGGTCGGCGGTGAGCCGGGCGAGGTCCCTTCCATCGCTGCTTGCAGCTTTAATTATTCTTATTCTTCTTCTTCTTCTTCTTCTTCTTCTTCTTCTTCTTCTCCAAACTTAATCGCATTTTAGAGGGCCTAAACATGCTCGAAAAGTCAGGAAACTTTGCACATGCATCAGAACTGGTGAAAATTTACATCTGATATGGGTTTCAGAAGTAGGTGTGGCAAAATGGCTCGACAGCGCCACCTATAAATATTCAGCGGAGTGCGCCTCGAGCTACGTTTCACTTACATGTACGAAAATCGGTACACTTATGTAACTTAACAATACCTACAAAAAAGTCTCCAGGTACGAAATCAGAAATCCAACAGGAAGTCGGCTATTTTGAATTTTCTCGTCATATTTTGTGTCATTTTTGCCATTTTCAGGTGTCATACTTTAACGAACTCCTCCCAGAGATTTATTCAGATGAACACCAAAATTGGTCAGTGTAATCTAAAGCCCTTTGTGACGTTAAATTGCGAAGATCTAGAGTTTTCATCAGAGGGCGTGTCCGTGGCATCCTGTCAAATTTTGATGTTTCGCCATGAAACAGGAAGTTGTTATATCTCAGGCATGCTATGTCCGATCTACACCAAACTTCACACGTTTGATAAGACTCCTGACTTTAACAGATCTAAGTGACCATATTTAGTTATAGTCATAGCGCCACCTGCTGGCAATAGGAAGTGACATGTTTTACTCTGTAACTAACTCCTCCTAGAGATGTAATGACATAAACATAATATTTAGGTCAGTCTAACCTGAAGGCCTTTGTGATGTTAAATTGTGAAGATCTAGAGTTTTCGCTAAAGGGCGTGTCCATGGCGGCATCACAAATTTTGATGTCTCGCCATGGGAATAAAAGTTGTTGTAACTCAGCCATACAATGTCCGATCTGCCCCAGACTTCACACGTTCGATAAGAATCCAGGCCTGAACACATCTAAATACGAATATTTCATTATAATTAGAGCGCCACCTGCTGGCAACAGGAAATTACTTCTTTTACACTATCTTAAACATGCAATGTCCAATCTGCACCAAACTTCACACTTTTGATAAAAATATTGGTCTGAAGATATCTAAATGCCAATGTTCAGTTAAAGATATAGCGCCACCTGCTGGCAACAGCAAATTACTTCTTTTAAACTAACTTAAGCATTCAATGTCCAATCTGCACCAAAATTCACGCATTTGGTAAGAGCCCTGACCTGAAGATATCTAAAGGCCAAAAATCAGATGTAATCATAGCGCCACCTGTTGACAACAGGATGTGTCAGGCTTTACACTAACTCAAATATACTATGTTCAATCTGCACCAAACTTCATATGTTTGATAAAGTGCTAGACTGAAGACATCTACATGTTAATGTTCAGTTATGGACATAGCGCCACCAGCTGGCAGCAGGTTTGACACATATAAATGACTATGACACATTCCTCTATATTTACCTTTTTAAATGCATATTGCTCACCGTTCCCTGTCTTTCTGAAGCCACCGGTTGGCGGTGCTGGGTGCGAGGTCCCTTCCATCGCTGCTTGCAGCTTTAATTACCTATGTCTTTCTCGCCTGTGTTCTGACACTTATTTTAAATTCCCAACTTGCCATCATTTACAATGGAACCCATGTTCTTGGGATTTTTAGCACCATGCATGGAACACAAAGTGCAAGAAAATATTATTTTCATGAACATAATATTTTATAAAAAATTCAACTTTTAGGGTGATTATTTCTCTCACAGATTAAACATTCAACACAAAAATATCCTTTAAAATATTTCCTTTTTTGTGTTCCATAGAAAAAAATATCTGCAATAAATCATGACAGATTTTTTATTTTGAGGTTAACTAAGGCCTATTTTAGGTAGTCTATTTTACTCTGATGAAATTGGGATGTTGAAAGCAAACAGTAATGACACATATCAGCCTCCCAGTTTAATCATTCTGCTTGTTTCCTTTTGCCTCATCTCTGATGCCGCTGTGTTTGAAGTTTCACCCTTTTTTCTCTCTCTTTGGAGGATGTTTGAAGCTGCAGAGGAGCTTGCAAGGTTCTTTTTATACTCAAAGGAAGCATGAAGGGAGCTTTCTGCTAAGGCAGTTAATTGAACAGAGTTAGAAGTAATAAATACTGCACCAGAGCCGGCATCAGGGCACCTCCATCAGGGGGCATTTGAATTTCTTGGGGGGGGGGGGGGGGCACAAATCATGTTGTGTGTGTGTGTGTATTCGTGGGGGGGGTGCAATCTGTGATCGCGTGCAGTTGCTGATGTTTGCTAAAGCGCTCGAAAATCGATCACGTTGAGCAATGAGGGGAGACGATGGAAAGTGGGGGGCACAGTAACTCGTTTGGGGTTTGGGGGGGGGGGCAGCAAATGCCCCCCTTGACGCCAGCCCTGTACTGGACGCTCGCACCTCATGTTTGCCGGATGAATGCAAATTACTGTCATAATTGATGAACAACTATGCCCGTGAAAAGACATCAGCAATCCGGTGCTGAGAGAAGAACAAAAAAGTGAAAACGAAGCCTGTGCATTGAGGTTATTATCGTGCTTTAATGTCGGTAATAATTTCACCACCAATAACGCGTGTAATATTCTCTCTAAGTTATCATGTTACCTTACAAAAATTTGCCAAATCATGGTTCTTGTAGCCATGGTAACCGCAAATTATCCATGGTTTTGTTATTTCAAACAATAGTTTACAAAGAAGTATTAAGATGATTATTTTTTGTATTTATGTACATTACTTGTTATTACAAATTCTGCAAAGGGATACAAAGACCGTGTAATTGCTGCTTCTACACTTAGAGGACAATCAAATTCTTGTTTAATAGGCTATCGACCAAACAATTAATTCAAATATCCACTTAATCTTAAATCTTTAATCTTAAATTTTGGCCACCCTTTTGCTATATATAGATGACACATCCGCTATAATTTCTTCAACAAAAAACATGTGGATCACAGTACTACAGTTCTGCAGTACTACTTAACATGCTGCTACAAGTTGGAATGTAGGCCACTACAAGAAAAAAAATTCAAGTATACATATTAAGTTTTATGTATAAAATGTTTGTTAGGCAAAATTATATTGCTTTTGAATCTTATGAAATAACAGCTATTAGTGTAAAATGCAACATATTATACAGTCAAATACATACCCATTGTTATTACAGTAAATTATAGTGACAGAGGTGAACTAGGCTCTTGTTCTGAGTCCAAGGCACCCATCACCACCAGGTAGGCAGACACTAAGCCGGTGAGGTCATACTCCCTCGACGTGAGATTCCCCATCTCAGGCAAGTCCACCAACTGGCCGCTCTGCACACTAACCCATTTAATGGTCTTTGAATTAGTGCCATCAAACAGCAATAATAGCAGTGTCGTTGTCTGTTGAGGAAGTACAGACGTTCCTCTCGTTGATAGCCGAGGAGCGGATCCAGTGAGAGCTTGAAGGCACGACGCCGAAGGAAAAAATCTTATGTATATAACTTACTTTTGAACTTGCTATATTTTCAGAGTATGTTTTCTGTTTATATTTTTACCTTTGTATGTGTGTTTTGCTTCAATTAAAAACAATCTGATCGAATAAGTGTACCTCCAGACTATATTAAAAATGTATTATTGTATGAGCACGTAATGAACCTCTTGAAAACGTTCGGTTACGACTGTAACCTCGGTTCCCTGAAGGGGAATGAACGTTGCGTCAGCTTTACGCTTCGGGACGCTTTACGTGATAAGTCTTGAAGCACACATGTGAAATCAATCCAAGGTGTAATTGGGACGTCAGAGCGGGTGACGTCACGAACCAGGAGGCTATAAAGCCTACCCAAACAAAGCTGTCACTAGCTTAAAAGTCTCGACAGGATGTCTGCTTCTATATTGTGGGCCCCCGGGATGTAAGTTGCTCGCAGAGACAACAACTTCCTTTGGGACCACAGGAGGATTTGGCACGCCAGTTTGCAAAGTGGACGTGACCGCAAACCTCCCTGGTGATTTATGTAGGAGACCACCGATGTGTTGTCTTAGCAGACAAGCACATGGTGGCCCCTGAGATCTGTTAGGAAATTCTTGAGAGCAAGAAATACAGCCAACATCTCCAGGCGGTTGATGTGCCATGAGAGATGATGGTCCTTCCACAGACCTTGACTCGAGCGTCCCTCCGAGATCGCTCCCCAGCCCGTGAGGGAGGCATCTGTCGTTAGCATCTTGCGACGACATGAAGCTCCCAACATGGGACCCTGGGACAGGAACCAAGGTTTCTTCCACATTACCAAGTCACGAAGGCATCGCCGCGTGACCTTGATCATGCAAAAGGGGTTGCCCCTCGGGGAAAACCCTTTGGTCCTGAGTCACCACTGCAGGGGTCTCGTGTGCAACAGTCCAAAGGTATCACCTTGGATGCTGCTGCCATAAGACCTAACAGTCTCTGAAACTGTCTGACAGTGAGTGACTGGCCTAGCCTTATTCTTTCCACAGCCGACAGGATGGACTCTAAATGTGCCGGTGACAGGCGCGCCTGCATCGACGTTGAGTCCCATATCACGCCCAGGAAAGTGGTCCTCTGTAAAGGAGAAAGCACACTTTTCTTGGCGTTTTAGCCGTAACCCCAATTTTTCATGTTGGCAAGAACGACATCTCGATGCCGAACTGCCAACTGATGCGACTGAGCTAAAATCAACCAATCGTCGATATAGTTCATAATGCGAATACCCTGAAGCCGAAAAAGTACCAGGGCTGCATCTACGCATTTCGTGAAAGTGCGGGGTGATAATGCTAGGCCGAACGGAAGAACCGATACTGGTATGCTTTGCCCCCAAAAGCGAACCTCAGGAACTTCCTGTGACATGGACATTTGAAAGTATGCGTCCTTGAGATCTATCGTGACAAACCAGTCCTCGGATCTGATCTGCGACACGATTTGTCTCAAAGTTAACATTTTGAACTTGAGCTGCATGACGGATTCGTATAGAACTCGAAGATCTAACATGGACGCAACCCTCCATCCTTCTTTGGAACTATGAAATACCGGCTGTAAAACCCGGTTTCCCTGTTGGAGTGAGGTACATATTCTATGGCCCCTTTCTCTAACAGAGCTCTTATTTCCTGTTCCATTACCAGAACCTGCTGGGGGGCCACCTTGGTGAAAAACATCCCCATTTTCTATAATCTGCAGGACCCAACGAGATATATTTGGCAGAAGTTTCCACACTGTCAAAATTCTACTAGAGGTACCAGCCTCTCGAGACTGGTTTCTGGATTTATATGCAGTTGTGCAGTCAGAACGACGTTCTGAAACGGCGAACCGACAGGAAGCGTCTGAACTGACCGCTCTGAAACCCTCCTCGGAGGGGGCGGGCATCCCAAAGGCCACTACGTTTCTTGGTGGACCCTGAGATATGCGCTCGCCAGAGACCGCTGCGCCCTGAGGCACACGAGGTGGCAAGGTTGGCAGACCGGCCCCTGAGGACATCGAAGGGAGACGGGCACCGTAAAATGAGGTGTTAACCGCTCTACTTCGAGGGGGAAGTCCTCACTGGCCTGAGCCCTCGGGTGTCAGGACCATTTCCTGCAGCCGTCTAGAATTAATAACGGTCCTCAGATCCGTTTTACCCTTTGAAGGTTGCGGTTGAGTGTGTTTACCGTGTTCCCAGTCTTTATGTGGGGAAGCACGATAAGCAACGCTCTTGGGAGGAGCTGGATTTAGATGTTTGGGGCTGCTCAAGCTCAGCAGCCCCAGAGATGTGAATACGGCAGGGGAGGAGTTTCTGGAATGCAGCCGCTTGCTTAGCTGATTCCTGAAATCTCTCGACAACCAAATTCACTCTTTTATTAAAAGATCGAGGCCAGAGGGAGAAATAGGAGCATCCATAAGGAAGTTTTTATATTTTTCCTTAATGTTACTCAAATTTAACCATAAGTGGCCCGACGCAGTCCGTAAACTGTGTTCGGACTAATACCCTCGCGCTCATCGAGATCTATTAATAACTCAGCCTGGTAGGCTTGCAACAGCGACATCGTGTGTAAACATGCTGCTGCCTGACCAGCCGCTGAATAAGCCTTTCCCACAAGTACTGATGTAATTCTCACTGGTTTAGTGGGTAATATTGGGGATTTAATAGATGAAGATGATTCAGGGGAGAGATAGCTCGCGAGCGTCTCTTCCACCTTAGGCATCTCTCCATAACCGTGCTCTTTCTTTATATATTTTTATGTAATATAGAGGAATAGTGTGATGCTTGTGAACTATAAGTCAAGTCAAGTCAAGTCACCTTTATTTATATAGCGCCTTTAACAATACAAATTGTAACAAAGCACTGCACAATATCAAAATAGGCAAATTTGTCAATAATGTAAAATGACAGGATTTAACACTCAATTATCTGCTGAATGCATTTCATTATTGAATTTAGTAATGGCATTGTCCAGCTTAGTTCAGTTTAAATAATATCTGTGCAATCAAGTCGATGATTGTGCTGGAAATGAAGTGTCCCCAACTGAGCAAGCCAGAGGCGACAGCGGCAAGGAACGAAAACTCCATCGGTGACAGAATGGAGAAAAAACCTTGGGAGAAACCAGGCTCAGTCGGGGGGCCAGTTCCCCTCGGCCAGACAAATCAGTAGTTTGTTCCAACTGCAGCAAAGTCAGAGTGTAAGTGGTCCACTGGTTCCGGGGGTCTTTCCCCGATGGATGTCTAGGTGACGAGGTCCTCACTGGAGATCTGTCTCTGGGGCTCATCTCGGAGGTCCTCGGAGGGATGTCATCGTCTCTTCTCAGGTGTTCGGTCATCTCTATCGTTTAAGGGTAGGATCCAGACTGAGGCTTGTGTAAGCTCTATAAGAAAACGGTTTCTCCCATGATCTCGACACCTCGGTGTGGAGATCAGGGAAAATGGTAATCCCCGGCGTTGAGGTTGTGCACGAGAAGGTAAAAAGCGTTCGTCAAGTTGCCTCTTGAACGAATGCCTTCCCTTTCTGTTGGCCAATCATTACATAATTTCTCAACCGCTCTCGTCAAAACCTCAACCAGCTCCTCATAAGCACGAGACTGAGGTGGCGAATCCTCAGTATCTCTTGCATTGGCAGCATTTAATTCCTCAGAATCAGATAGCTGCAGTGTATGTGCTTCGATCGGGGCGGATGAAACCGCAGCGCGTGCTTCCTAACCCTGATACGAAGCACTGAACCCGTCAGGTGAAGGCAGAGATAAGGCGGTGCCCGTCTCTACCTTTGCTGACAGATCCGTTTTGCGAACCCCAGGACCACAGCCTTCGCTGTGCCTCGGCAGCAGCGGGACCAGAGCCCTGGGAAACGCGAGCCTGAGCGTCCTCGTGAAAAAACGCCAGGCGGGATCGGAGCGTCCGTAAGCATATCGCAGTGCTCACATCCAGCGCTCTCGAACGCTGACTGTGTGTGCTCCTCTCCCCAACAAGCCATACAGAGAATGTGTGTATCCCCACCCGTTAAATAACACGGGCAGGGACGAACACACATCATAAGCTGCTTGCTGTTGCTTGCTCGCCACAGCTACACTTTCTTTCTAATGAATATTGACAGAAAACACCAAATAGACAGACAGATTCACATAGAGCGCTTGTGAAGACACAAAAAGCTAGTGACAGCTTTGTTTGGGTAGGCTTTATAGCCTCCTGGTTTGTGACGTCACCCGCTCTGACGTCCCAATTACACCTTGGATTGATTTCACATGTGTGCTTCAAGACTTATCACGCAAAGCATCCCGAAGCATAAAGCTGACGCAACGGAGTTCCCTGAAAGGGAAAGACAAATGATTAATGCCACGATTATAAAAACCATCACATAAATAAAAAAACAAGGGATACATTGTACATTTTGAAATATTCAAAAGTTTATTGATAATTCACTTTACAGAACATGCTACATGAGTAGTTAACTAACTTAATCAAGTAACGCAGCACACCTACACGAACATCCCTGCTCTCCTCATCTACAGCCCGTGTCACTGTCACCACAGTCTCTGCTGCTGGGGGTAAATCCCAAGCATTCTCATAGACATCTCCATTGCTGTTAAAAACATCCACATGCCGAGAGTGAAGAACACTATTCCGTCTCCTTTCTTTGTTGTGAGTTTGTTTGTGGCGCGTTTACGATGATGTCATGGCAGTAGAGGCGGCGCAACGTATAACGACAACTATAGCGAGACCAGTGCCAGTAGGATCGCGAACCTGTTACTCTGTAACGAATCCGGCCTCTGTGGTTCCTCCTGATCGTCACCAGACGATCAACATTTGCCAAGGATTAGGAAGTGTTGCAGGTTACACAATTCTTGATGAATGCAATGACATCAGTGCGAAGTGTGTACCACCAGATTTATTTGAGAGAAGTTGGATGGATGCAGTTATTCCCGGATGTCCGGAACTGGAAGATCATGAACCTGTTGAATGACTCGGGTCCTCAAGGAAGGAGGTACAAATGTCTTGTTGGGTGGACATTCAGTAGGTATGGGATCTGTGCCCTGCGTCCTCCGCGATCTCAGTTACAACATCCCACTGCACCAGAGCTACAATGAGAGTGTGTGGCAAGATGTGATCAGGTGAAAGAGGCTGAAGTGTTGACTCAATTTGGCGAGAGAGTGCATCTGCTTTGGTGTTTTTTGGAACCAGGATGATAAGTTACTGTGAACTGAAACTGTGTGAAGAAAAGTGCCCACCTAGCCTGTCTGTGATTGAGTCTCCTTGCGCTGCGAAGGCATTCCAGGTTGCGATGGTCAGTGAGAACTGAGAAGGGAAATCTGGATCCCTCATGCCAGTGTCGCCACTCCTCAAAGGCTGCCTTCATTGCTAGTAGCTCACGGTTTCCCACATCATAGTTCTGTTCGGCTTGATTTAGCTTTCGTGAGAAGTAAGGCCACTGTCTCAATCACGCCATCATTAAAGGCTAGTTTAACAGGCACTTTGACACACATTTTGAAGAATTAAATGACTGACTCACCACAGAGGAAGCATGCTGCTTGGGTATGTTTGGACAGGAGATTTTCACATGACTGGCCTGGCCACAGTAGAGACAAATATTTTCACGATACCAGCGATCTTTTTCCTCAGGAGAGATGCGTGTGAGTCCCACTTGCATGGCCTCTTGCTCAGGCACAACTGGAGGGCTTAGTGAACGGAAAGTAAAACCTCTGCCTGGTCTCCTGGAGCGAATCATATTGTCGATGCGAATGGCAAGATCAATCAGTTGATCCAAAGTATTTCCCTCGTCTCGACAAGCGAGTTCATTCTGCAACTCCGGGCTCAATCTCCTGCAAAAATGCAGCTTTAAGGGATTATCAAGTCATCCAGTTTGTGCAGCCAGTGTGCGAAAAGCCAGAGCAAACTCTCTGCTGTATTTCTCCCCTTGTTTCAATGTGAGAATATTTCACACCGCTCCATCTCCTCCCTCAGGGAGGTCAAAAAACCACTCGAAAGCGCTGCAAAAACTTTCAAATGAGGTAAAGGCTGGACGATTGAAATTCCACACTGCGTTAACCCAGTCTAAATGCTTTAATATAACACAGTCAAACAAGGAGCAGAAGCCATTACAAAAAATTAACTAATGGACGACTTTCTTCCAACTGGTGAGATATAACACAGGTTGTTGTGAGGCAAACAAGGAGCATTGAAGCAAAACACCCTTACATTTAGCTGGGGTGCCATCGAATTTCTCCAGTTTAGCTAAGCGGGGACTGGCGTGGAGTGGCTCAGAAGCAGTGCTTGAGGGTTCTGGGTTCCACTGGTGGCTGTGGGGGCAGACTAAGATGGAGATAGCGTAATGTGTTTGTAAAGTTGTTACCAGCTCCTCCGTGAGAGACCAGCATTTGATGAGCGACCAGCACGTTGCCTGAGCAGAGACTTCAGTAGAGAGTCTGTAGACTGCTGTGGAGTTCTGGCAAAGTCTTCTGTAATGATGAGCCAACAGAGTGGGGAACCATTTGCAGCTTTAATAAGAGTTACAGTCGTACAGGCAGTGGTGGGTAACAGTAACAGGGATATCAGAGGAGAGACAAGAGAGAGTATCAAGGCAGGCAAGAGGGTCAAAAGGCAGGCAGATATCAATCCAAAACAAGAGAAACAGTCCAGAGTCAAAACACAATGATCAACCAGAGAAAGATGAGAACGCTCAGAAATGTCAGCCGAGGCAATACAAGACACTTCGCAATGTGTGGTGTGTGTGAGTGTGGCTTAAGGAGTCCCATAGATGAGCATCAGGTGCTAGCAATCAGAGTCCTGGTACAGGATGATGGGAAATGGAGTTCGAAAAGAGAAGTCAATAGAAGTCGGGTGGTGGTGGTGGATGTCTGATTGGAGAGATAGGGGGAAAGAGGCCGGATTCGTTACACCTACTGTATATTAGGTGTTTTATTTTTTACTTCCATAATAGGAAGTAATAGAATATTTGAGGGAGCGGGCACAAATAAAATCCTGATATGGCACCCATTTGGCCAGCTGCGGCCCTGAAAAGATGTCTCCACGATCTGCTTTTGAAGAAATATTGTTGTATCATGCTACAGTACACATTTCTATCAGCTGCAGTTCTGGTGCCGCCGTATCATATACTACAGCACCACAAACCTTGACATCAGTAAGAAGACATTTTGAAAATGTGGGTAACCAAAAGTTGCTGGTCCCATTGACTTTGACAGTATAGGGAACACTTTGGATTAACTTTTGGGGTTTTCCACCTTCGTCAAAATAGTGTTTATGTTAACGAACATGGAAACTCAGGTTTAAAACAACTTTTGAGTAAATGAAGGTATATAAATAAACACTAGTATTTTAATTTGGGTGAATTCGTTCCTTTAATATTAAAAAACAAAACACAGATAAAAAATCTAAAATTTTAATTTTAAAAACTGTAACAAAAATTGATATGGTTTGTTTAATATGAATCAATCTATATAGTGTTTATTTTTATATTTGTTTCCATTTCTTGAATTCTCCTGCAACATACACCTATGGCCTACCTGAAAATAAAAACATGTTTATGTTGTTTGTATATTATGTATTTGTAATGTGTATCTCTGTTCAAATTTTTTTCACAACAAATCCAGCTAATCACCCTGCAGCCCAAGTCTGGTTGCCACTGAAGCTAAGCAGGGTTGAGCTGGTCAGTACCTGAATGGGAGACTAGGTTTGCTGTTGGAAGAGGTGTTTAGTGAGACCAGCAAGGGGTGCTCCTGTGGTCTGTGTGGGTCCTAACGAGTTTAGTGACAGGACACTATACTGTCAAAAAGCACCATCTTTCGGATGGACGTTAACCGAATGTCCTGACTCTCTGTGGTCATTAAAAATCTATGGCACACTCCTAAATGTAGTGTAATCCCTTTGTCCTGGCCAAATTCCCTCCACTGCCCTTGTCAATCAACCTAATAATCCCCATACAATGATCTGATCTCTCTCCTCTTCACCTGTAGCTTAGTGTGTGTGCTGAGCGCACAGTTTTCCTGTTTCGAGCCGTCACATCATCAATGTGGATGAACACATGATTGTTAAGCGCTTTGCATGCACAACAAACACAATAAAATATATAAAAACTTCATTCATTAAACAACACAACAAAGATATCTTCACCCCTTTTGCCTAAATATCTGCCTGTTGTTAAAACACACAATCAAATTTGCAGCAAATATTAGAAATCGAACAGATACATTATCCATCAATGGAAACAAACAAAAACGTTAGTCTATGCAGGCAAGTAATCATCACCTCTATATCAAGAGGCAAGGGAAACTCCGATATCAGTCAACCAGAGAAGAACCCAGAGTCTCCCCACATGAGTCTATTACACCTGCACCAAAATTCCATCCATATATAAATAAAACTTTCAATGAGTTCAATAGATTCGCAATGATATCATGAATTTTTGCATAAATCATGTGTATGTGAATGAGGTATCAGGTGTATTAAAACATTGTAGGTTAATAATTTCCCTTAATTTCCCCCATGATTGGGATCCATATGAGTTAATTTTCTACGGGTATTTATTTATTGCATAGGTTTTTTACGGGAGCTCTTTCATATATCCAATCCAACTTTACAAAATTGTTACCCAAAAATAACATTTTTTATGAATAATAGCTTTCAAATATAATATAACCCAACTTTCAAAATTCACCACAATATACACGAATATGAAAACATCGTGAAATATAAACCAAAATCGAGGACGCTACTATTAACAAACCAACACCCACCGGTCTCGATTGTGCCCTACTGCGCCTCATTTTCGCCCCAGCCCCAGAATATTCTGTACACGACTTTTTTTGTACACATTTATATCGTTAAAGACATTAATTGTTTTTAGTTAAAACATCTTTTCCTCATACATTACACTGTTATTATTTATTTATTCATAATTTTTCAGATGCTTTATCCAAAATAGACTTACAAATTGACATTACTTAATCATCAAATCAACAACCCTAGCAAAAACTCCAACACAAGTGCTATTACAAATTTCTTAAATACCAAACCAGTTCCATAAAAATTTTTTATAACAAAATTATTTATAATAACAACCAATCCCATATAATAACAGAACCTTGTTCATTCACTATACAAGAATATATTAGAAATAAATATGCATTTATTAAATAAACCAATGTTTGTAACTAAATTATCAGAACACAATAGATAAAATAAATATATATTGAGATATTTTACAACCGTCATTCATAACATATAAAAACTCTAATGAATATGTCATTAGACCTTCAACTCAGATTGAATTTAATTTTTAGACTCCTTCCATAAAACCATACCCTACTATCCCTATCAAATATCAAAGTTCATTAGGAACAATAAATCAATGTGCCTTGCAGAAAATTCTTTCACACCTAATCCTACCTTCAAACTTACAACTTTTATATCTCCAATTTTAAATACTTCATCAACCATTAAATCCAAACAATTCTTAGCATTACTCTCTCCAAATTAATATTTTATTAAAAACTTACAACCTCAACCAGAATTATCAAAATTCCAACAATACTATTAAAATTACATTATTGCAGCAGCTATTCAATCCACTACTAATTTATCCCCTGCTGATCCCATTCTATTTTAGATTTCATAACCTGATATAAATTACCATCAAAACAAAACTGCATCCCCACAACTTCCTTTTTAAAGCAATACCCTATCAATAACCAAAATAAACACCACTATACCAATTTTCTTCTGATTGAAAAATCTTTTAACATAAATCATCCCCCAATTCCTTATCCCATATCATAGCCTATTATAATTGATGAAACTCTAATGACATAGATTAATTAAAAAACCTCCAGGTTCTTGTAAAAATTGCATAAGAAATTATCTTTTAAAACAACTCATATTGAATTTATTTAAAAAACAATATTTAATATATCTGAACAAATGATTCTCAATGAATGAGTTCTAACGCTGCTCTGAGAAATTGAACCCTTTGCATGCTAAGATCATCATTTCACCATTATTGTTAATGGAAAATGAGTTTGGATTCTCTTTGTACATTATCCCTCAAAGATAATATTTTAACCTCATAAGATCCTCATAGGATATTCATGAAGGATCTGTCTTAAATACCAAAAGAGGATCGATATTATTATACTATAACTCGAATCATCCTTTTTATTCTTCTTTTAGTCCTTCTTATCTTAGCAAGCATTCAAGTCTATTGAGGTATAAATTAAATAATTAAAAATAAACATCCAAATTCCCAAATTTCGAGTTACTCTATAACCCAGAGAACCAAAAACTATACAATACTCAGAAGGAATCACTCCTTTTCTCCTTCCTTTATCTATCAGTATCCTAAACTTTACTCCTTAGATACACCAGTGTCCAACCCTCTATTAGCCTCTATATATCGATAACTCACCTATATCAACACCATAAAAGATTCACCAAGCATGTTCCCACTCTAAGTTTGGTTAATTTTATTACCGAATATCCAGTATCCATACATTTTCATATCATGTATGAGCATAATATAGTCTATAATGGTTCTTCAATTTCTTATATTATTGTACCTCCATCACTTTCTTATTTATAGAGTGACTTAGGGTATTGAATTCAATATCTAGTATAGTAACCCCAACCATCTAACCCTTTCCAGTTATAAATAAGGTCTAATTATCTTAAACAACTTATTGTAATATCCAAATCTAATTCTTTTACCAAACTAAGTTAATGTCTCTGGAGGACCAAAACAACTACAAAATTAATTTTTCTCCCCCAGCTGTTAAACTCAGAGATGATAACCCTTGTATAACCAATTCATCAAGAGATGAGCAAACCAACAACTCTTCTTCCACCACACAATGACCCATAGACGATATTTCCACTTGTGCATAATGTCTCTCTCACTCTTATACTCAATACCATGAATTCAGCCTTGAATAGTAGTAATCTTAAACGTATCACTTTTTCACTACAAATCACAGAGACCATATAAAAAAATCCATCTAGTTGCAAAGGTTCACATTGTCCTCTGGTTTGATAGGACTTCCGCTGTCCATGAGTCTTGAATGGCTTAGTAATAACTATATATCATTATTTTAAACATCAGACTACGAATTGTTTTATATAAATAAAACAAAGTAATCCAATTAAACACCCCATATCATAAAAAGCGATACTTATATTTAAGTGTGTGATCTGCCCGGTTGCGCAACAAAGTTATTGATCTAAAAAACATACTCTTTTTATCATAAATACACCATGTACCAGAAACCCAAGTCCCAAAACAGGATATAAAAAATAAAAAATACATCCACACACCACCACAAACGCACATATTTTAATACAAAACTACATAACTACATACACACACACAAATCAAAAGTCCTATATATCCTAAATTATCCAATCCAAATATCAATGAACATACCACACACCCACTACGTTGAACCCACTACCGTATTATATACCTCTAATTATTATAATACATTTAAACCACCTATATTAAAATATTATTATCTCCTAGAACTACCACCCCACCAACCCATTTCTCCAAACCCCCATTATCCCAACAGCAGTTCTAATCCAAAATAAAACACCAACGTACCACAATACACATAAATACGCACCATAGTCATTCCCCACTATCATTTACATAACTACCAATATTCAACCCACCATCCCGGTCCGACAATTTATCAAATAAGCACGACATGCCAACTATCCATAACATAAAATTATCATATCCTTATCATATCTATCAACTCAACCCTTAACCATATATACTTTACATTCCTAAAATCTTGCCAACCCAATAAACCCTTACACATTAATATAAACTTCCATATTAAATAACAATCCTTAATAATACAAACACTATCCCCAACATACCATGAAATTACCATAAAACATTACACCATATAACCTCATAAACAGATACCTCAGAACCTACCCACACAATACCCCAATAATATCGCACATACACAGTTACACACACACAAATGGCAATTTCCACCAATCCTTCACATTTTAACTCAATCACCTAATCACATGCAATTCAACCTATAAACAATAAAAATATCATATATAATACTTTACATGACTTTAACCCACAACAAACCAACCTCAACACACCATAATTTCCCACCAAACAAAATATTCACTTTCTCAAAAAATTGCAAACCATATGTAAAACAACTTTTTGACAATCCCTAACATAACTTAAATACATCAATATAACTAACTACAAAAAAACCATATAACACATACAAAACATTTTTATTTCAATTTATATACTTATATATAAATACAAACTGTAAACACCTTAAACTTGCTATCACTGAATTGTACCTTACACCCCACACATTCTTATTTCCATGTGTGTCTTGTATCTGTTTAAATGTGTGTATCAACAGGTCATCTCCCTTCTTTATCCACTATCTCCCCATAATGACACCTCTCTCTCCTCTTCAAATCCATGATTGCAGATATGTGCCTTAACCTTAAGCATACTCCTAAAATTCATCTACAACCAAATCCCCACAACCCCAAAAACCCTTCATCTTATCCTCAATAAAGATCCTTGCACCACCATACTGTTAACACCCTTACATCCCCTTTCCACCAAATCCATTAACCACATTCACTTTCCCCCATGCAGTTTAGCACAAAAATTCCTACAGTACCCCCAATAACCCTTCATCACCATCCCAAACTACCAAACAAACCCATTAAGACACATCTCATTACTCAAGGTCAAGAATACATCAACTATAAACTACACCTCAAACTCCAAATACAAATAAACACATCATAAACCCAACCCTTCACTATTTTTAATACCACCTTAACCATTATGAACTACCATTAAAACTTTAACCCCAACATCAAAATTCCATCTGGATACCAACCACCAAAATATTAGAACCAATTATAACTTACACATTAATAAATTAAGGTTCCACTTCATCCAATCACCAAGAAACTTGTCACCTTAAAACCTAGTAAGTAAGTAAACTTAGTTACACACCCCCTTTTGTTACAATAAAATTCCTCCAAAAATAATCTACCAAATCATAAACAACAACTTGTTCTCCCTCAAGGTTAAATACAACATTGCAATAATTTTCAAATGGTATCACACACCTCACACTTTTTAAACACAACATATAAACACAATAAGACACCTATTCTATTTTAATACCTAACACTCCATCTTAATTCATCCATTATGACATCAGAGTAATGCAGATGAAAGGTTACTAAGTATTCTTCCCCATATTCTCTACCCCCTTCTAACTTACCAATGTCTTGAGAGAACCCCCTACACACACCTCACTACTTCTACAGAGGACTCCATCTCCACGCTGAAATCTATCAGTATCTTATATATTAAACAGGATATTAATACTAAATCAACTAATATCCAACCGGACTTCATCAGTCGTTCCTTTCCCTCCTTGAGTATGATATTAGGTTTACAGGTTTAGATTACGATCTGTGATCATACCCCTCACTCCACTCCCGCTCCTGACTTGGGAAACAACCCAGTCGTTACCGCTTTTCTCCCTTCTTCCAGGAACTTTGACCTCGTATACCTGTTACCTTCCAGAATCTGCAGATTCTTTCATCACCAGGCTCTGTGTGGAGGGAAAACAAATAGGAAAGTTATGGTTTTAAATTTGTCATGGATTAATTTTTTCATCAGTTGCAGGTGACTGGTTGATATGCCTCAGGATGGTTGAAGGGGCCAACATATTTAGTTTCTTCTGCAGGGCACTCGCATACCTATTCCCAATACATTCAGCCAATTTGTCATTATTTGATACCTCACTTCGGTACCTTCTAATCTATCATTGTGCCTGCGTACTGCACATTGGAGCTGATGGTGATCTTTTCCCAGACCCCTCTTCTCATTCCTTCCATTCTACTATTACTTTCTCCAGTTTAAAAATAATCTGGTTGGTACCGATACGCATTACCCCACCTGGAATTGACGCAGGGAATTCTGAGCATACTCGGCCCCAAAAACCAGATATAAATAGATTTTAAGTTTCGCCCTCCACCCCCATCTCCTTTGTCTGGGGATTTCAACTCTATCTTATTCTTAAAAGCTTATCTGCAGGATTCTCTCCAAAGAATAAAACTTTATATTTAAGCTATACCTTTTAACAAATAGAGACCCACTCTATTATGATGTTGTTTAGTGCCCGGTAAATATGCAATTTCCGCCTCTTGTCCTTCTTCCACCACAAAGAAAAAACTCGAAGCAGCAGGGGACGTTGAATGGCGGATGTAACCTTGCTTTAGTGCCTCCTCGATATACTTCACTCCATGGCCTTCTGTTCGGGAAGTGACAATGGTGTATTTTCCCCTTGGGCACTGGCTCACCTGATAGGAGGTCGATTGCACAGCCCTCGCTGGCCGATGAGGAGGTAGTTGAGAGGCCCCATTTCAGGCAGAAGACGTCACTGAAGGGGGCATAGCAGGTGGGTATGTCAATGGATTGTTTCTCTATAGGGCTCTCGATGGAGGTGGAATTCAAAGTAATGATCTTGGTTGTACTGGGAAATGGTCGAGGGGAGGCATGGAAAACAATCTGGGAACATTGGGTGGCCCACTTCAGGATTTCTCCGGTGCGCCAAGAAATCTGAGGTTCATGTTGTGCAAACTACGGACGCCTGAGTATGATATCCGTTGTCGCTCCCTCTAGAACCAGTAGCTGGATGTTTCCACATGAAGCTGTCCAATCCTCAGCTGAATGGAGCTCGCCACTGAGGTTCCACACTGAACCTCACTTTACTGCGACTGATGGGTTTCTCTGTTATCGACTGGACTTGGTTAAACGGTTTGGCTGGTATTGGTTGGGAGTTTGAGCTGGCGGCAGATGCTCCCTGGTATGAAGTACCCAGCGGACCCTGTGTCAAGGAGGGCATGGACTGGAAGGACATGTCAGAGGCAGTAAGCAATTACAACAGTGGAGAGTGGTTTCATATTTTGCATGACCGGTTGAATAGCACTCACCAGGAGTCGAGGAGGGCGAACTGGGCATGAGGATATCATATGCCCACCGGTTCCACAATATAAAACATTAATTCTGTGATTTGTCCGCCTCTGCTGCTCAGCAAAAGATAGACGAGTCATATCCGTCTGCATGAGTTCATGAATTGGTTCTGGAGGGTGGTTTGCATCTGGGTGGCGAGAATAGGGAGTGCAACGGGTTAATTGCGGTTACTCCTCAAAGCTAGATAGCATACGAGTGAACATCGGATGGAAAGTTGGATTAAATTTTTCAAGCCGTGGGAGTCATCATAACAAGCGAGCGGCAGCTGCAATCGGGGGTTCCAACCCCTGACGGTAGGTGGTGAGGAAGAGACGCTCATTCTATCCATTTGGTTGCTGTAGGGTCCTGAATTGGAGGGCATAATCATGGATGGACTTGGATCCTTGGTGGAGATGGTACAGCTGATCACTGATGGATGGATCACCAGTGGATCGGCGAAGACATCCCGAAAATGAGAGATGAAGTTATTAAGTGACTGGGTAACAGTGCCTGCTTGAGACCAGATAGTTTCAGCCCATTGTAGTGCTCTTCTCATTAAGAGTGATAATTATAAGGCTATTTTGGAACTTTCGTGGGGTACAGATGCGGTTGCATCTCTAGGGCTATGAGCATTGCAGGATGAACCCGTTGCACTCTTGCCACACCAGTGAATGGCGCTGGTTTGGCCATGGGACTAGAAATCAGAGGAATCAAAGAAGAGGGATACGGGTTCCTGAGGTGCTGGTGGTGTTGGTGTGATGAATGAAACAAGAAACTGTCACGATTTCTGGAATGGATCGGGATTACTCATGCTGAGTCTTCGGTTGTAGGTCGGTCTTTGTTACGGAAGCAGACTTCACACAAAGGGTTCATTCAAATGCACAGGGTTTATTAAAACAGCAGAGTAATGCAGATGAAGGTTTGTAAGTATGATACTCTAAGTAGCGGATCAAGGGTTGATGAATAGATAACTGGGTATTATGTCTTGACAGGAACTCGTGGGGGAGGAACACACACCTCAATATGAGACTTGGATGAATCAACAGGAGATCACAGGACAAACTGGACACAGGAGATCGGAGGACACAACGTGGAGAAGACTGTGTTCCTGTGTGGCTCAGTGGTAGAGCATTGCTTTAGCAGCAAAAGGTTGTGGGTTCGATTCCCAGGGAAACACACATACTAATGAACATGTATAACCTGAATGCAATTGTAAGTCGCTTTGGATAAAAGCGTCTGCTAAATGCATAAATGTAAATGTAAGACACAGGAGGTAGGTAACAGGAAGGTTAGTATCAGTATATCTGAGATAGCTTCAAGAGTCTTCATAGAAACGTGACGGACATTTGTGTGCAGTGAGTGCATGGCTTTATAGTGCTGATTGATGAGGTTTAGATTACGTGCAGGTGTGCTCCATTAGTACTCAGGTGATGATGTGCATTGTGGTTGGCTGGCGTGGGAGTGGACGATCTGTGACACTATGTGTCTGTGACCACATTTACTGAACCGCAATCAACTGTCACATCACTCAGTTATTACACCTAAACAGGTTTGTGTTAAACATGAGCCACATAACAATCACATTATTCAGTCAGCAGAATGTCTGTTCTGTATCGAAAACAGTGTCACCACTTCAGTAATTTTTTACAACTTAAACAGTTTTTTTTTATATGTAGTGAGTCATTAACGTATGGTTTTATTTCTGTGATTTGCGATGTATTAAGTACACTGAAAATATGAATTAGACAAATTACCCAGTTTCTAAATTGAAAAGTATATGCACAATAATTATTGATTTGTATGGCACTTCTTGAGTGATGTTCAAGTTTATTCACCAGAATAAGCCAGAAGTTGCCAGTAATAAAGTATACAAAAGTACTGCATTTCTGATGTGTTCATGCTTAATTACAACATAAATAATGATTATTGTTCCTTTACTATATGTTCAGTTAATTATTAACTTACGGGGCTGTTAATGCTGCTAACTAGTTGGGATGCATGCTTGCAATACATTGAAAAGCATAAACATAAGTGTTCAATACTTCGTTAAAGCATGTTTTTGACTTAAAAGCCATGTGTGATATCAAAGTCCACCATTATTTTATAGTTTTACTAATATAACTTGAATTATTATCAGTGTTCCAGCACTAATAACAACTAAACTAAATAAATAAAACTAGTGTCATTGCTGCAAATTATGATGTTCATGCAGTTATGTAGTCATTTTAAAGGCAGTATTTAAGATATACATAAAATTTAAATGCATTTTTTTCCACAAACATCTGTTTTCAACTTCTGTTTCTGAAGACCAGCACCACAATGTGTATATACATGTTGTTTAGTTTATTCCAATGCATTACTCTGTAGAGACTGTATGGAGAGATAAACAGAGAGAAACAAGGGTCAATAAGACAGTAGGTCAGAGAGAGAAACAGGGTAAATAGATAGGGATAGGAGAGAATATGAAGAAGGTAAGCAAAATAATACATGTATAGTTGCAAGTTCATAAATGCACACAAACCTTCAGGCAACATCTG
>JAPDDM010000130.1:0-7500 GCA_027474115.1 Schizopygopsis malacanthus
ATATTTGAAAAATGCTTAGGCTGTAAATGTTTAGCAAGCATAGTAAAGATTTCATTCTATCGCGGGCTAAATGGAAGGCATTGCTGTCGCACTCTCGGTTAAAACGAACCCTCAGTCACAATAGTATAAATAAGGAAAAGTATAGTTCAAAGTAGGAAATAAACATATCAATTTATCACTGTTGAGTTACTCCTATAAAAATAAAATGTAAATATTAAAAGTATGTAGAATCCTCAGTTTCAACCCCTTCTCCTTGTACGTCCTCTCGTACACGGATAACTGCTGCTTTTAACCTTCTTTACACATATCAATCTTCTCAGGAAGAAAAATAGAAACATCATAACTCAATTAACACATTTCACTGTAACTTCCGCTACTTGTGTCATCATATTGTTGTTCTGATCTTCTGTTGGTAACACCTTCAGACCTGTTGTGAAGTGTAGTATTACCAAGCAAATTGTTACTGACAACACATAATGACAAGTCATTATACATGTGGTTTTATACAGGCCACACATTCCTGTTACTCTGAATGGGTGCCACGGTCTTGGACGCTCCGTTCTCTCAGTTACTCTTTATCAAAAGATGCTGTTATGACCAAAGAATGTGAGAAAGTACTGTTTTTGAAGCACTAAAAGTCTTATCTGTTCTGTTGATTACAATGTTCACCCGTACGCCGGTTGCGCAATCAACACACAGCTGCAATGCAAGGGTTTTTTCAAACTGGATCTTAGCATTTACTGACACTCGCATTGAACCTCCTCCAGCGATTGCTTCGCCTCCGCAATGGGCGGCACCCTCCTGCAATGGTTTATGTGAACCCACGTAGCCCTCTCTGCGACCTTCACCGCCGTGTGCGTCACCAGAAGCACCTGGTAAGGCCCTAGCCACCTTTTTGATCTCCAGCTCTTTCTCCTGTGATCACGAATCACCACGAAATCGCCAGGTCTGACCTCGTGCAGGAATGTCTCAGCAACCTTCCCTGGGCAGCTTTTACCTGCACAGAAATATTTGACAACAGACAAGACACTTCTTTGCAGTAATCAACATGTCATTCTCACACACATCCGTTGATGGCAGCTTTGTTTACCCCGCTCTATGCCCATGAACGGTGGCCTGCCAAAAAAATTTCAAATGGGCTCAGTTTGTTTTTACTCTTTTTCTCATTCTCATGTAATCAGTACAATTGGAAGAGCTTTAAGCCAAGTCAGACCCGTCTCTTCGCAGCATTTCGCCAATTTGTTTTAATTGTCTGGTTCTGCCTCTCTACTGCCCCACCTGACGAGGGCGCGTAGCTTGCAGTGAGTTCTCATGTCAATTCCCAAGAACTGACCCACCTGCTTTATCGCATCATTGACAAAGTGTCTGCCATTATCAGAACTGATTTTTTCTGGAATTCCCCATCTCGGACGATCTCGGTTAACAGAGCTTTGCCACTGCCGCCGAATCTTGTTTCGAGGTTGGGAAGGCCTCAACCCATTTTGACCACATGTCAACCATCACCAGACAGTGTTTCTGTTTCCCACAAGGGGTTAATTCGATGAAATCCATCATTAGATATTCAAAATGGACCTGCTGGTGCTGGTTGAGATGCCAAGGGTGTTTTTATCCCTCTTGCCACATTGTGTGTGTGTTACAAGTGACACATCTTTTGCAAAAAATTTCAGCAAACACTGTAACCTTTTGTAAACCATAATTCCCTCATCTGCATTATCATACCCGCTTTTGACACATGATCCAACCCATGTGTCAACTTAGCATAATGCTGAAAGAAGTGTTTGGGCAAACAAGGAATGTCATCAACACTCATCCATACACCCCCCTCGAGATTGCAGCCAGACGACCTCCATTGTTGTTTTCTGCTCCTGTGGAAAAAGACTGCATACTCTGTAAACAAGGTGAAATATCAGGGTTAGTCACAGATACCAAAGCACAAGTCGTTTCTTTTGTCTCCTGTGCTGCCGCGGCCTTCGCTGCCGCGTCTGCTCTTGCGTTTCCTGTGGAGATAAAACTTTTATCGTTAGTGTGCGCTGCGCATTTACAGATCGCGACCTTGTCTGGTAAAAGAATGGCCTCCAAAAGCTTAGACACAAGAGATGCGTTTAATATCGGATGTCCATCCGACTTCAAAAAAAAAAAAATGACCATGCTTCCAAAGTGCGCCAAATCTATGCGTGACCCCAAAAGCATAACGCGAGTCTGTGTAAATTGTCACACACTTGTCTGCCATAAGATTACACGCCTCTGTCAGAGCAACCAATTCAGCTGCCTGAGCCGAATAATTTGATGGCAATTTTGCCAGACTTTTCGACTTCAAATTCAGTGGTCACGCGAAACCAACCTTATTCAAGCCTGTTTGTGGATCTTTGGACGCCGATCCATCCACAAAGAGGACATTGTCACAGTTTTCTAAAGGTGTGTCCAACAGGTCTGGACGTGGTGTACACACCTGTTCCAAGACTGATAGACAACAGTGGTGTTCCTCGCCATCTCCTCTGTAGGGAGAAGTGTGGCAGGATTCAAAGTTGTGCATCTTTTTCACTGTTACATTTGGCATGTCAAGCAAAATCGTGTGATACCTCAGCCATCGGGCTGTTGATAATGTGATGTTCTCTGCTTTGCAAAATCATGGAGACTGCGTCTACCATCTGTGTAAAAAAAAAAAAAAAAACCTTTCAATCTTGTCACATGACCTCAGCCCTTTCCCTGTTGTCAGGGCTCTCAAGGGCTTTTCAAGAAATGCATAATTTGGAATAAACGTTCGACAATATGCACACATTCCCAAGAATGATAACAATGTCTTTGTTAAAGGTCTTGGTACATCTTTGATAGCTTTTATGCGTTTCTCAGAGATAGCTTTATTGTTTGGTCTTAGTGTGACCCAAAAAAAATGTTATCTCCTGCTTCACACACTGTAGTTTTGTCAGACTGACCTTGTGACCTCTCTCGCCAGATGGTTCAAGAGAGTTACAGTGTCAGCCACGCACGTAACCTCATCTCGTGCACAAATCAATAAATCATCTATATACTTCAATGTGTTTCTCCCCTCTTCCTTTTCAGCCCTTCTGTGGCTCTCATGCCTTTTCTCACAACAGGCCTAATTTCTGCTCAGTGACCTTGTCTACTGATAGTGAGGCGCAGAGTCCTCTGTTTATCAAATACAGCTGAATTTGTTTTTCTGACAGGCTAGCTGAAAGCACACACACATTTCATTCCAGAAAAATCTTATCAACCCTTGTCAAAAACATTTTCTGCCCCGCTAAACCACTCTACTTCATATTCTGGTTCACGCTCAATTTCAAAATCATTTGTGCCCGATCAGAATCTCTTATCTGCGCTCGTATGCCCACTGTGGCATATTTTGCACAACTAATCTGCTGTTACTCTCCTGTAAATCCCAAACGGGCCAGCAATGAGTTTCAGATTTAATTTACACATTAGATCCCTGGCCATTAACGGAACCGGACAGGTTTCAGAGCACAAAACCGCATGTTTTACCGCCCTGCGCCCTCCGTCTCACATTTCAACGGCACAGTATAATTTTCTGATATTCTATGCCCTGACTTCAAGTGTTTTCAAACACTAAATCCGTCATTCTTGGTTCACAATCAACCATAAAGTCTATCATTGTCCCGTTAACTAACATGGGATATCTCTGTAGCCTTAAAACCTAAACTTTTGTACATTCTCAGACATTCATCAGTCAACTAACATTATTCAAAACTTCAGCAGTCACACATAAAGGTTGCAAGCATGTCTTCATTGCAGATAGCATTATTCAATACTTCAACAATCACACATAAAGAGTTTGCAAGCATGTCTTCATTGCATATAGCCTTATTCAAATCTTCAACACTCACACATAAAGGATTTGCAAGCATGTCTTCATTGCATAGAGCGTTATTTGAATCAGTGTATGTGAGCGTGTTGTATGTGTGTGCTAATAAATTTGTACTTCCCTTTTTCGTAGCTTGCTGAGTGCCTGTCACCCGCCCTCTCCTCTCCTGCTCTCCGTTCCTCTCGTTTCAATCCGCCTTCCGCGCCTCTGGACAATCCTGTGCCCAGTGTCCGTGGTTCTTGGACAACCTGCACTTCGTGCAGCCAGAAAAGTCATGTTCACCCCTCGCACACAGTCCACATTTGTGCGCTACTCGTGCTGCTTTAATCTGTACAACAGCCAGCTGCATCTCTCTCCCCCTCTGTCACTCGCGCTGCTCGTGCTTGTTCATTCAGCGTCTCGCGCTGCGGTTGTCTTGGACGGAGAAACAGTCGAGGTCGGGGCGAATTTCAATGCACCCAGCTATTCCCGGGTGATGGGCTATTGGGTAGATGTGTGTTTGGCGGTGCCGGCCTCACCGTATTTTCATGTGGGAAACACAAACATACTGTGGGTCATTCGGTTCTGGTCGTGCAGACACATACAAATAGACTTTCACACTTTTCATTTTTTCCCTCCTGCTAACTTTCTGCACTTGCTTTTTTTCCTTCCTGCTAACTTTCTTGAGCCAACCATCTACTTCCTTGAGCCAACCATCTACTGTTTGTTCACATTTTTAACATACATGTTTAACACATTTGCAACAACAACCTGGTTGTTGAAACCACTTTCAGTTTTGTGAGACTCAATGTTCCCTCTTCGGGAAAATCATGATGCTTGATTAATTTTTCAATATCTTGCATACATTTCTGACCATAATACATTTTTTTAATTTGGTAGTACACCGGTGTATCATATTTCACAAACTTGCTCTGAGATATCCCCATACTGGCTGTCTTCTGCTTTCCCGTGGATTTGATTTAATCTGCTAGACGTCTCCAGCAGATCCGATTTTCTCTTATCCCGCAATCGGGTCGGGTTGCACTATTAGTGCCCTCTTAATTGTGATTTATCAAAATCTTTCGATTTTTCCTAACCCCAATTAACCTCGGTACCTGTTTGAAACCCTCTTGATCCGTACAGATCTCAAATTAATCTCAGGTTACCTATCTGGACGTTGGTGCCCAGATTACTGTACCACAGAAACAATTTCCAGCCAATATGTTTCAATTTCACTCTTTAAACTGAATTTCACCCTAATTAAATTGAATTTAATTGTTTCTTACCAGAGATGTCGTTTTGTGCCACCTGGGTTCTTTTTGATTCCAGTGGTCGATCCCTCCGGTCCCAACAGCGGAACGGTCCCTCGTCTCTCAATCTTTTTTGCGAGGTAGGGTTGGAACTTTTCAGCTCCAAGGTGATCAGCCTCCGTCCGCTGTCAGGTCCAGAAGTCACGTCCAAGGAATCCCACTATCTGACACCAAACTGTTGTGGCAATTTTCTAACAAACATCATCACTGAGTAAGAGACAACTCTGAGTCCATATTATAATAATAAAGTGTTTATTCTCTTGCAAGAGAAGATCTCCTCGTCTCAAATAATACACATGAGCTAAGTCAGTGAGGGAAGACAGAGAGAGAGAGATAGAGAGAGAGAGAGAGAGAGAGAGAGAGATAAGAAGAGAGCCAGAGAGACAGAGAGCCAGAGAGCCAGAGATAAGAAGTAGCAAGCGAGCAAGAGAGCAAGAGCGCGCTAAGGGAAAGCAGTTTTGGTCTGTTTTATAGTCCTTTCCTTCCAAGGCCTCCTCCTTCCCTCCTCTAGAGGGAAAGATACCAGTTTGTTTACCGATTAATGGTTATACAAAAAGGGAGGCAAATGCCCCCTTGACCATCTGCGTTTCCTTACCTCTATCACTTCTCAATCATAGTAAATCATCACACAAAGAATGCTTATCTAACTACGAGAAGAAAACATATAATACATACATCTGAATCTATGTCTCACTGTTTGATTACTGTCCATAAAGGAAAATTCCTTTACAATGGTTTTAACAACCCATTTTTATTTCTCTTGAATATGTTTTGTCGTAATATGTTACTTCAGCTGTCTTTATGCTGTATCATCCAGTAAAGTATTGAACATGTTGTTGGATAATAAAGTATGGTGAATATTTTGTAAAGGGTGGTGTTTGGTACATACACCATTTTATTTTGTAAACAATACATATTACCATGAGTATTTTAATTAAGAAATGAGCATTTGGTCATATTAACGAGTCTTGTTATATAAGGGGAAGGCTGAAAGATGCATTAGAAGAGACTGCTAATTGCAGTAACTAAATTGCTACAAACACTTCATGTGTACCTGAGGATGATTTTAGCAGGGAAAGAATCAACATGAATCTTGTACTATGTTATAATGAAGATGACCGTCTACATTACTGATGTCCAACACTCGAGGAGGCTTCTGCATAAATGTGCTATTATTTTAATAATAATGTATTAAATATATATTTTTTGCAAAGTTTATTGAATTTTTTTAAATATATTTGTATTATTTTTATATTTTATTATTTTAATAATGTTGTCTGCATTTGACAGTTTTTTTATGTATTTAATAATGATATAAATATTGAAATATTTGTTCTGCTTTTGACAAATTAGATTTGTTTAAAAATATTATTTAGATTATTTAAATATTTATTCTGTATAATGATCAAGTTGATTTTCTAAATATTATTTTAAGAATAGCTATTTTAACATTTGTTCTGTGTTTGACAATAAAGTATATTTAAAATAAATATATATTATTTGAATAATAATATAAATATTTGAGAATTTGTTCTGCATTTTACAGTGTTTCTTTAAAACAAATAGTTAATTTAACAATAATTGAAATATTTTTTCTGTATTTGACAGTTGATTAAATGTTTTAAATTTTTTTGTTTTTTTCATAATAATTGAAATATTTGTTCTGTTCGACAATAAGGTTGATTCTATTGGTTGATATCATATGTTTATGTGTGTGTATATTTATAAACACACACACACACACACACACACACACACACACACACACACACACTCAGACACACACATTCGCACATTTACGCACACATGCGCTCACACACACACACACGCGCTCACACACACACACACACACACACACACATGCCAGCGCACGCACGCACGCACGCACACACACTCGCGCATACACACTTGCGCGCACACGCACACACAAACACACACACACGTCAAATAAATCAAATCTAATGTTCATTACTGTAATGAGGCAATATACTGTACACACAAACACAAATGGTAGTTCATTATTTTTTCATTTGAATTAAACAAACACAATTTTTGCAAACATGCTAAAATATAAGTGGACTTAAAAATAGAATGGAAATATAATTTAGAATTTCTTCCTTTGTATTTAGGGATGAAATATGAGGAAAAAAAACGAAACAAAGATCCACCTATTTTTAAGACAATTTTATTTCACTAAGCACAGTTTAATTCCAAATACATAAATAAAATATATTTTTTTAATTACTGTAATGCAACAAAAAAGTATACCTATATACTATATATATATATATATATATATATATATATATATATATATATATACATCATATGTGTATGTGTGTGCATTTGTATATGTACACACACACACAAACA
>JAPDDM010000130.1:10000-78662 GCA_027474115.1 Schizopygopsis malacanthus
TCGCGAGTCAATTGGTTCAGTTCGGGGATTCAGAGCGCGTTTCGCGAGTCAATTGGTTTAGTTCGGGGCTTCAGAGCGCGTTTCGCGAGTCAATTGGTTCAGTTCGGGGATTCAAAGCGCGTTTCGCGAGTCAATTTGGTTTAGTTCGGGGCTTCAGAACGTGTTTCGTGAGTCAATTGGTTTAGTTCGGGGCTTCAGAGTGCGTTTCGCGAGTCAATTGGTTCAGGTCGGGGCTTTAGAGCGTGTTTCGCGAGTCAATTGGTTCAGGTCGGGACCTCGGAGCGCGTATCGCAAATCATTTTGTCCCAAATCATTTGATTCAGATGGGAACTTCGGAGCGCGTATCGCAAATCATTTTATCTCAAATCATTTGATTCAGATCTGAACCTCGGGAGCGCGTATCGCAAATCATTTGATTCAGATCTGAACCTCGGGAGCGCGGAGCGCAAATCATTTGATTCAAGCAGGAGGAAGAAAACCAGGAGAGCTCTGATGATAAGGAAACTGAATGTGATTCTATGATGCTCAAGACATTTTACCATACATACATTTTGTTTGTGACCTGAATAATACAATATGGTTTTAACAACCCATTTTTATTTCTCTTGAATATGTTTTGTCGTAATATGTTACTTCAGCTGTCTTTATGCTGTATCATCCAGTAAAGTATTGCACATGTTGTTGGATAATAAAGTATGGTGAATATTTTGTAAAGGGTGGTGTTTGGTACATACACCATTTTATTTTGTAAACAATACATATTACCATGAGTATTTTAATTAAGAAATGAGCATTTGGTCATATTAACGAGTCTTGTTATATAAGGGGAAGGCTGAAAGATGCATTAGAAGAGACTGCTAATTGCAGTAACTAAATTGCTACAAACACTTCATGTGTACCTGAGGATGATTTAGCAGGGAAAGATCAACATGAATCTTGTACTATGTTATAATGAAGATGAGCGTCTACATTACTGATGTCCAACACTCGAGGAGGCTTCTGCATAAATGTGCTATTATTTTAATAATAATGTATTTGTAAAGACTGGTCAAAGGCAGGGGATCCAAGTGCAGTAATATGTATTTATTAGACAGCGGCAGAATCACACAGGCAATGGTCAGCAGGCAAAAACAGGAATATCAGAGGCAGAGCAGAGACGTAAACAATACCAGGCAGGGGTCGAGGTCACAGGCACAGGTTCAGAGTTCCAAGGTCGGGCAGTCCGGGGTCAAACACAGAGATAGCAGGATGAATAGGAGAACGCTCAGAAATGTAACCAGGGGAAAACAAGACTTCGCACTGGGTGAGTGTTTGTGTGCTGCTTTTATGTGAGTGAGAGAATGAGGTGCAGGTGTGGTGAGGCAATCAGAGTTGATGAGTGAATGGTGACAGCTGTGTGATTGGTGTAATGGTGGACGGGAATGTGTGAGTGCAGTGCATGATGGGAAATGTAGTCCATGGGTGATGTGCAGTTTGAGTGAGTGGGAACCAGATTCATGACAGAGCCCCCCCCCCAAAGAGCGGCTTCCAGACGCTTACACACAGCATACTCCAGGAGGGTGGTGGAGCGGAGGTGGAACCGGGGGAGGGAATGGAGGGCCAGGTCCATGTGGGGCCAATGAGACAGGAGCCCACCAGGGCGGGGCGGAGGAGACAGCAGAGACGTGAGGTGACTCTGGCAGGTCGGCGGAGACGTGAGGTGACTCTGGCAGGTCGGCGGAGACGTGAGGTGACTCTGGCAGGTCGGCGGAGACGTGAGGTGACTCCGGCAGGTCGGCGGAGACGTGAGGTGACTCCGGCAGGTCGGCGGAGACGTGAGGTGACTCCGGCAGGTCGGCGGAGACGTGAGGTGACTCCGGCAGGTCGGCGGAGACGTGAGGTGACTCTGGCAGGTCGGCGGAGACGTGAGGTGACTCTGGCAGGTCGGCGGAGACGTGAGGTGACTCTGGCAGGTCGGCGGAGACGTGGGGTGACTCTGGCAGGTCGGCGGAGACGTGGGGTGACTCTGGCAGGTCGACGGAGACGTGGGGTGACTCTGGCAGGTCGACGGAGACGTGGGGTGACTCTGGCAGGTCGACGGAGACGTGGGGTGACTCTGGCAGGTCGACGGAGACGTGGGGTGACTCTGGCAGGTCGACGGAGACGTGGGTGACTCTGGCAGGTCGACGGAGACGTGGGGTGACTCTGGCAGGTCGACGGAGACGTGGGGTGACTCTGGCAGGTCGACGGAGACGTGGGGTGACTCTGGCAGATCAGGCGCCCACCAGGGCGGAGCAGACGAGACAGACGCCCACCAGGGCGGAGCAGACGAGACAGACGCCCACCAGGGCGGAGCAGACGAGACAGACGCCCACCAGGGCGGAGCAGAGATAACTGGCCGAGACTGGGACCTAGAGGAAACGGAGACACAAGAGGCAGAGAGAGCACCTTTGGTTTCAGGAACCGAGGCAGGGAGTTTAAGCGGCCATGGTAGATCGGGGCCTCGGGCAGCCATGATGGATCAGGGGACCTCATGGGCCATGGCGGGTCCAGGGTCTCCATGAGCAATGGAGGGGAGCTCCCTCCATGAAAGTTCTTGGTGACCTCCACTACCTCGAGGGGGCACTCTGGAAGCGCTGAATCTCGGTGGCGCTCGGGCGGCTCTGACTCTCTTGGGCGCTCGGTAGAACTGGACGGAACCAGCGAAGGCATCGGTGAGCTGGACGGAACCAGCGGAGGCATCGGTGAGCTGGACGGAACCAGCGGAGGCATCGGTGAGCTGGACGGAACCAGCGGAGGCATCGGTGAGCTGGACGGAACCAGCGGAGGCATCGGTGAGCTGGACGGAACCAGCGGAGGCATCGGTGAGCTGGACGGGATCAGCGGAGGCATCGGTGAGCTGAACGGGATCAGCGGAGGCATCGGTGAGCTGGACGGAACCAGCGGAGGCATAGGTGAACTGGACGGAACCAGCGGAGGCATCGGTGAGCTGGACGGAACCAGCGGAGGCATCGGTGAGCTGGACGGGATCAGCGGAGACGAAGGAGAGCTGGGCGGGACCAGCGGAGACGAAGGAGAGCTGGGCGGGACCAGCGGAGACGAAGGAGAGCTGGGCGGGACCAGCGGCGAAGGCGAGCTGGAAAGGGCCAGCAGGGGCTCTGGGGAACCGGACGGAACCAGGAGGGGACCCGGAGTGCCGGACTCGGTGACCTCCTGGATCGGAGCGGCCTCTGGAGCGAACTCTGCGAGCTCCTGGATCGGAGCGGCCTCTGGAGCGAACTCTGCGAGCTCCTGGATCGGAGCGGCCTCTGGAGCGGACTCTGCGAGCTCCTGGGACGGAGCGGGCTCTGGAGCGGACTCTGCGAGCTCCTGGGACGGAGCGGGCTCTGGAGCGGACTCTGCGAGCTCCTGGGACGGAGCGGGCTCTGGAGCGGACTCTGCGAGCTCCTGGGACGGAGCGGGCTCTGGAGCGGACTCTGCGAGCTCCTGGGACGGAGCGGGCTCTGGAGCGGACTCTGCGAGCTCCTGGGACGGAGCGGGCTCTGGAGCGGACTCTGCGAGCTCCTGGGACGGAGCGGGCTCTGGAGCGGACTCTGCGAGCTCCTGGGACGGAGCGGGCTCTGGAGCGGACTCTGCGAGCTCCTGGGACGGAGCGGGCTCTGGAGCGGACTCTGCGAGCTCCTGGGACGGAGCGGGCTCTGGAGCGGACTCTGCGAGCTCCTGGGACGGAGCGGGCTCTGGAGCGGACTCTGCGAGCTCCTGGGACGGAGCGGGCTCTGGAGCGGACTCTGCGAGCTCCTGGGACGGAGCGGGCTCTGCGACACCCCCAGTGAAGGAAGAGCCAGCACACGATAAAGCATAGTCCAAAAGGCCCCTCAAACTCCCATGATACACTCCTCCAGAAAACAAAAGATTTGTTAAACCTGGCCTTGACCTGACTGGTGAGTCCGAAATAAAACAAGTTCTTGAACAGATACTCGTCGTACAACGGTACCTGGTAAGACAGCTCACAAAACTGGTGAACATACTCTTCCATAGTCAGGCCTCCCTGGCGAAGATGTAAAAGGAGTAGGCTTATGCTGTCCATGGTTGAGCTGGGTAGGTGAGATGATGCTGCTGGATCTGAGTTGGCGAAGTCTTCTGTAAAGACTGGTCAAAGGCAGGGGATCCAAGTGCAGTAATATATATTTATTAGACAGCGGCAGAATCACACAGGCAATGGTCAGCAGGCAAAAACAGGAATATCAGAGGCAGAGCAGAGACGTAAACAATACCAGGCAGGGGTCGAGGTCACAGGCACAGGTTCAGAGTTCCAAGGTCGGGCAGTCCGGGGTCAAACACAGAGATAGCAGGATGAATAGGAGAACGCTCAGAAATGTAACCAGGGGAAAACAAGACTTCGCACTGGGTGAGTGTTTGTGTGCTGCTTTTATGTGAGTGAGAGAATGAGGTGCAGGTGTGGTGAGGCAATCAGAGTTGATGAGTGAATGGTGACAGCTGTGTGATTGGTGTAATGGTGGACGGGAATGTGTGAGTGCAGTGCATGATGGGAAATGTAGTCCATGGGTGATGTGCAGTTTGAGTGAGTGGGAACCAGATTCATGACAGTATTAAATATATATTTTTTGCAAAGTTTATTTAATTTTTTTAAATATATTTGTATTATTTTTATATTTTATTATTTTAATAATGTTGTCTGCATTTGACAGTTTTTTATGTTATTAATAATGATATAAATATTGAAATATTTGTTCTGCTTTTGACAAATTAGATTTGTTTAAAAATTTTATTTAGATTATTTAAATATTTATTCTGTATAATGATCAAGTTGATTTTCTAAATATTATTTTAAGAATAGCTATTTTAACATTTGTTCTGTGTTTGACAATAAAGTATATTTAAAATAAATATATATTATTTGAATAATAATATAAATATTTGAGAATTTGTTCTGCATTTTACAGTGTTTCTTTAAAACAAATAGTTAATTTAACAATAATTGAAATATTTTTTCTGTATTTGACAGTTGATTACATTTTTTTAAATATTTTTTTATTTTCATAATAATTGAAATATTTTTTTCTGTTCGACAATAAGGTTGATTCTATTGGTTGATATCATATGTTTATGTGTGTGTATATTTATAAACACACACACACACACACACACACACACACACACACACACACACACACACACACACACACTCAGACACACACATTCGCACATTTACGCACACACGCGCTCACACACACACACACGCGCTCACACACACACACACACACACATGCCAGCGCACGCACGCACGCACGCACACACACTCGCCCATACACACTCGCGCGCACACGCACACACAAACACACACACACGTCACATAAATCAAATCTAATGTTCATTACTGTAATGAGGCAATATACTGTACACACAAACACAAATGGTAGTTCATTATTTTTTCATTTGAATTAAACAAACACAATTTTTGCAAACATGCTAAAATATAAGTGGACTTAAAAATAGAATGCAAATATAATTTAGAATTTCTTCCTTTGTATTTAGGGATGAAATATGAGGAAAAAAAAACGAAACAAAGATCCACCTATTTTTAAGACAATTTTATTTCACTAAGCACAGTTTAATTCCAAATACATAAATAAAATATATTTTTTTAATTACTGTAATGCAACAAAAAAGTATACCTATATACTATATATATCTATATATATATATACATCATATGTGTATGTGTGTGCATTTGTATATGTACACACACACACAAACACGCACGCGCAAAAACAGACACTCGCGTACAAACTCGGGCACACGCACACACAAACACACACACACACACACACACACACACACACACACACACACACACACACACACACACACATGCAAACACACACACACACACACACATAAACTCGCACACGCGCATACGCGCTCGCACGCTCACAAACGCGCTCACACACACACACACACACACACACACACACACACACACACACACACACGCGAGTCAATTGGTTCAGTTCGGAGCTTCAGAGCGCGTTTCGCGAGTCAATTGGTTCAGTTCGGGGCTTCAGAGTGCGTTTCGCGAGTCAATTGGTTCAGGTCGGGGCTTTAGAGCGCGTTTCGCGAGTCAATTGGTTCAGCTCGGGACCTCGGAGCGCGTATCGCAAATCATTTTGTCGCAAATCATTTGATTCAGATGGGAACCTCGGAGCGCGTATCGCAAATCATTTTATCTCAAATCATTTGATTCAGATCTGAACCTCGGGAGCGCGTATCGCAAATCATTTGATTCAGATCTGAACCTCGGGAGCGCGGAGCGCAAATCATTTGATTCAAGCAGGAGGAAGAAAACCAGGAGAGCTCTGATGATAAGGAAACTGAATGTGATTCTATGATGCTCAAGACATTTTACCATACATACATTTTGTTTGTGACCTGAATAATACAATATGGTTTTAACAACCCATTTTTATTTCTCTTGAATATGTTTTGTCGTAATATGTTACTTCAGCTGTCTTTATGCTGTATCATCCAGTAAAGTATTGCACATGTTGTTGGATAATAAAGTATGGTGAATATTTTGTAAAGGGTGGTGTTTGGTACATACACCATTTTATTTTGTAAACAATACATATTACCATGAGTATTTTAATTAAGAAATGAGCATTTGGTCATATTAACGAGTCTTGTTATATAAGGGGAAGGCTGAAAGATGCATTAGAAGAGACTGCTAATTGCAGTAACTAAATTGCTACAAACACTTCATGTGTACCTGAGGATGATTTAGCAGGGAAAGATCAACATGAATCTTGTACTATGTTATAATGAAGATGAGCGTCTACATTACTGATGTCCAACACTCGAGGAGGCTTCTGCATAAATGTGCTATTATTTTAATAATAATGTATTAAATATATATATTTTTTGCAAAGTTTATTTAATTTTTTAAAATATATTTGTATTATTTTTATATTTTATTATTTTAATAATGTTGTCTGCATTTGACAGTTTTTTATGTATTTAATAATGATATAAATATTGAAATATTTGTTCTGCTTTTGACAAATTAGATTTGTTTAAAAATATTATTTAGATTATTTAAATATTTATTCTGTATAATGATCAAGTTGATTTTCTAAATATTATTTTAAGAATAGCTATTTTAACATTTGTTCTGTGTTTGACAATAAAGTATATTTAAAATAAATATATATTATTTGAATAATAATATAAATATTTGAGAATTTGTTCTGCATTTTACAGTGTTTCTTTAAAACAAATAGTTAATTTAACAATAATTGAAATATTTTTTCTGTATTTGACAGTTGATTAATTTTTTTTAAAATATTTTTTATTTTCATAATAATTGAAATATTTGTTCTGTTCGACAATAAGGTTGATTCTATTGGTTGATATCATATGTTTATGTGTGTGTATATTTATAAACACACACACACACACACACACACACACACACACACACACACACACACATGCCAGCGCACGCACGCACGCACGCACACACACTCGCGCATACACACTCGCGCGCACACGCACACACAAACACACACACACGTCAAATAAATCAAATCTAATGTTCATTACTGTAATGAGGCAATATACTGTACACACAAACACAAATGGTAGTTCATTATTTTTTTCATTTGAATTAAACAAACACAATTTTTGCAAACATGCTAAAATATAAGTGGACTTAAAAATAGAATGCAAATATAATTTAGAATTTCTTCCTTTGTATTTAGGGATGAAATATGAGGAAAAAAAAACGAAACAAAGATCCACCTATTTTTAAGACAATTTTATTTCACTAAGCACAGTTTAATTCCAAATACATAAATAAAATATATTTTTTTAATTACTGTAATGCAACAAAAAAGTATACCTATATACTATATATATATATATAGATCATATGTGTATGTGTGTGCATTTGTATATGTACACACACACACACAAACACGCACGCGCAAAAACAGACACTCGCGTACAAACTCGGGCACACGCACACACACACACACACAAACACACACACACACACACACACACACACACACCACACACCACACACACACACAAACGCAAAAACACACACACACACACACATACACTCGCGCACGCGCATACGCGCTCGCACGCTCACAATCGCGCTCACACACACACACACACACACACACACACACACACACACACACACACACACACACACACACACACACACACACACACACACACACACACACACACACACACACACACACACACACACACACACACACACACTCAGACACACACATTCGCACATTTACGCACACACGCGCTCACACACACACACACGCGCTCACACACACACACACACACACACACATGCCAGCGCACGCACGCACGCATAAACACACACACACGTCAAATAAATCAAATCTAATGTTCATTACTGTAATGAGGCAATATACTGTACACACAAACACAAATGGTAGTTCATTATTTTTTCATTTGAATTAAACAAACACAATTTTTGCAAACATGCTAAAATATAAGTGGACTTAAAAATAGAATGCAAAAATAATTTAGAATTTCTTCCTTTGTATTTAGGGATGAAATATGAGGGAAAAAAACGAAACAAAGATCCACCTATTTTTAAGACAATTTTATTTCACTAAGCACAGTTTAATTCCAAATACATAAATAAAATATATTTTTTTAATTACTGTAATGCAACAAAAAAGTATACCTATATACTATATATATCTATATATATATATACATCATATGTGTATGTGTGTGCATTTGTATATGTACACACACACACACACACAAACACGCACGCGCAAAAACAGACACTCGCGTACAAACTCGGGCACACGCACACACAAAACACACACACACACACACACACACACACACACACACACACACACACACACACACACACACACACACGCAAACACACACACACACACACATAAACTCGCACACGCGCATACGCGCTCGCACGCTCACAAACGCGCTCACACACATACACACACACACACACACACACACACACACACACACACACACACACACACACACAAACACACACACGAGTCAATTGGTTTAGTTCGGGGCTTCAGAACGTGTTTCGTGAGTCAATTGGTTCAGTTCGGGGCTTCAGAGTGCGTTTCGCGAGTCAATTGGTTCAGGTCGGGGCTTTAGAGCGCGTTTCGCGAGTCAATTGGTTCAGTTCGGGACCTCGGAGCGCGTATCGCAAATCATTTTGTCGCAAATCATTTGATTCAGATGGGAACCTCGGAGCGCGTATCGCAAATCATTTTATCTCAAATCATTTGATTCAGATCTGAACCTTGGGAGCGCGTATCGCAAATCATTTGATTCAGATCTGAACCTCGGGAGCGCGGAGCGCAAATCATTTGATTCAAGCAGGAGGAAGAAAACCAGGAGAGCTCTGATGATAAGGAAACTGAATGTGATTCTATGATGCTCAAGATATTTTACCATACATACATTTTGTTTGTGACCTGAATAATACAATATGGTTTTAACAACCCATTTTTATTTCTCTTGAATATGTTTTGTCCTAATATGTTACTTCAGCTGTCTTTATGCTGTATCATCCAGTAAAGTATTGCACATGTTGTTGGATAATAAAGTATGGTGAATATTTTGTAAAGGGTGGTGTTTGGTACATACACCATTTTATTTTGTAAACAATACATATTACCATGAGTATTTTAATTAAGAAATGAGCATTTGGTCATATTAACGAGTCTTGTTATATAAGGGGAAGGCTGAAAGATGCATTAGAAGAGACTGCTAATTGCAGTAACTAAATTGCTACAAACACTTCATGTGTACCTGAGGATGATTTAGCAGGGAAAGATCAACATGAATCTTGTACTATGTTATAATGAAGATGAGCGTCTACATTACTGATGTCCAACACTCGAGGAGGCTTCTGCATAAATGTGCTATTATTTTAATAATAATGTATTAAATATATATTTTTTGCAAAGTTTATTTAATTTTTTTAAATATATTTGTATTATTTTTATATTTTATTATTTTAATAATGTCTGCATTTGACAGTTTTTTATGTATTTAATAATGATATAAATATTTAAATATTTGTTCTGCTTTTGACAAATTAGATTTGTTTAAAAATATTATTTAGATTATTTAAATATTTATTCTGTATAATGATCAAGTTGATTTTCTAAATATTATTTTAAGAATAGCTATTTTAACATTTGTTCTGTGTTTGACAATAAAGTATATTTAAAATAAATATATATTATTTGAATAATAATATACATTTTTTAGAATTTGTTCTGCATTTTACAGTGTTTCTTTAAAACAAATAGTTAATTTAACAATAATTGAAATATTTTTTCTGTATTTGACAGTTGATTAAATTTTTTTAAATATTTTTTTATTTTCATAATAATTGAAATATTTGTTCTGTTCGACAATAAGGTTGATTCTATTGGTTGATATCATATGTTTATGTGTGTGTATATTTATAAACACACACACACACACACACACATGTTGGTTTTTATGGTTTATGGGGACTCTCCATAGGCGTAATGGTTTTTATACTGTACAAGCTGTATGTGCTATTGCCCTACACCTACCCTACACCTAAACTTAGCCCTCACAGGAGACGGTGCATTTCAACTTTCCCCCCAAAAAACGCACACTGTATGATTTATAAGCATTTTAAATTATGGGGACACTGAAAATGTCCTCATAAATCACCTTCTCCTTGTAATACCTATGTCATACCCATGTCATTATACAAATTTGTGTCCTCATAAACCACATAAACATGCACACACACACACACACACACACACACACACACACACACACACACACACACACACACACACACACACACACACACTCAGACACACACATTCGCACATTTACGCACACACGCGCTCACACACACACACACACACACATGCCAGCGCACGCACGCACGCACGCACACACACTCGCGCATACACACTCGCGCGCACACGCACACGCAAACACACACACACGTCAAATAAATCAAATCTAATGTTCATTACTGTAATGAGGCAATATACTGTACACACAAACACAAATGGTAGTTCATTATTTTTTCATTTGAATTAAACAAACACAATTTTTGCAAACATGCTAAAATATAAGTGGACTTAAAAATAGAATGCAAATATAATTTAGAATTTCTTCCTTTGTATTTAGGGATGAAATATGAGGAAAAAAAACGAAACAAAGATCCACCTATTTTTAAGACAATTTTATTTCACTAAGCACAGTTTAATTCCAAATACATAAATAAAATATATTTTTTTAATTACTGTAATGCAACAAAAAAGTATACCTATATACTATATATATATATATATATATATATATATATATATATATACATCATATTTGTGTGCATTTGTATATGTACACACACACACACAAACACGCACGCGCAAAAACAGACACTCGCGTACAAACTCGGGCACACACACACACACACACACACACACACACACACACACACACACACACACACACACACACACACACACACACACATAAACTCGCACACGCGCATACGCGCTGGCACGCTCACAAACGCGCTCACACACACACACACGCACACACACACACAACACACACACACACACACACACACACACACACACAAACACACACACGAGTCAATTGGTTCAGTTCGGAGCTTCAGAGCGCGTTTCGCGAGTCAATTGGTTCAGTTCGGGGATTCAGAGCGCGTTTCGCGAGTCAATTGGTTTAGTTCGGGGCTTCAGAGCGCGTTTCGCGAGTCAATTGGTTCAGTTCGGGGATTCAAAGCGCGTTTCGCGAGTCAATTGGTTTAGTTCGGGGCTTCAGAACGTGTTTCGTGAGTCAATTGGTTTAGTTCGGGGCTTCAGAGTGCGTTTCGCGAGTCAATTGGTTCAGGTCGGGGCTTTAGAGCGTGTTTCGCGAGTCAATTGGTTCAGCTCGGGACCTCGGAGCGCGTATAGCAAATCATTTTGTCCCAAATCATTTGATTCAGATGGGAACTTCGGAGCGCGTATCGCAAATCATTTTATCTCAAATCATTTGATTCAGATCTGAACCTCGGGAGCGCGTATCGCAAATCATTTGATTCAGATCTGAACCTCGGGAGCGCGGAGCGCAAATCATTTGATTCAAGCAGGAGGAAGAAAACCAGGAGAGCTCTGATGATAAGGAAACTGAATGTGATTCTATGATGCTCAAGACATTTTACCATACATACATTTTGTTTGTGACCTGAATAATACAATATGGTTTTAACAACCCATTTTTATTTCTCTTGAATATGTTTTGTCGTAATATGTTACTTCAGCTGTCTTTATGCTGTATCATCCAGTAAAGTATTGCACATGTTGTTGGATAATAAAGTATGGTGAATATTTTGTAAAGGGTGGTGTTTGGTACATACACCATTTTATTTTGTAAACAATACATATTACCATGAGTATTTTAATTAAGAAATGAGCATTTGGTCATATTAACGAGTCTTGTTATATAAGGGGAAGGCTGAAAGATGCATTAGAAGAGACTGCTAATTGCAGTAACTAAATTGCTACAAACACTTCATGTGTACCTGAGGATGATTTAGCAGGGAAAGATCAACATGAATCTTGTACTATGTTATAATGAAGATGAGCGTCTACATTACTGATGTCCAACACTCGAGGAGGCTTCTGCATAAATGTGCTATTATTTTAATAATAATGTATTAAATATATATTTTTTGCAAAGTTTATTTAATTTTTTTAAATATATTTGTATTATTTTTATACTTTATTATTTTAATAATGTTGTCTGCATTTGACAGTTTTTTATGTATTTAATAATGATATAAATATTGAAATATTTGTTTCTGCTTTTGACAAATTAGATTTGTTTAAAAATATTATTTAGATTATTTAAATATTTATTCTGTATAATGATCAAGTTGATTTTCTAAATATTATTTTAAGAATAGCTATTTTAACATTTGTTCTGTGTTTGACAATAAAGTATATTTAAAATAAATATATATTATTTGAATAATAATATAAATATTTGAGAATTTGTTCTGCATTTTACAGTGTTTCTTTAAAACAAATAGTTAATTTAACAATAATTGAAATATTTTTTCTGTATTTGACAGTTGATTAAATTTTTTTAAATATTTTTTTTTTTTCATAATAATTGAAATATTTGTTCTGTTCGACAATAAGGTTGATTCTATTGGTTGATATCATATGTTTATGTGTGTGTATATTTATAAACACACACACACACACACACACACACACACACATATTCGCACATTTACGCACACACACTCGCGCATACACACTCGCGCGCACACGCACACACACGTCAAATAAATAAAATCTAATGTTCATTACTGTAATGAGGCAATATACTGTACACACAAACACAAATGGTAGTTCATTATTTTTTCATTTGAATTAAACAAACACAATTTTTGCAAACATGCTAAAATATAAGTGGACTTAAAAATAGAATGCAAATATAATTTAGAATTTCTTTGTATTTAGGGATGAAATATGAGGAAAAAAAACGAAACAAAGATCCACATATTTTTAAGACAATTTTATTTCACTAAGCACAGTTTAATTCCAAATACATAAATAAAATATATTTTTTTAATTACTGTAATGCAACAAAAACGTATACCTATATACTATATATATATATATATATATATATACATCATATGTGTATGTGTGTGCATTTGTATATGTACACACACACACACACACACACACAAACACGCACGCGCAAAAACAGACACTCGCGTACAAACTCGGGCACACGCAAACACACACACACACACACACACACACACACACGCAAACACACACACACACACACATAAACTCGTGCACGCGCATACGCGCTCGCACGCTCACAAACGCGCTCACACACATACACACACACACACACACACACACACACACACACACACACACACACACACACACACACACACACACACGAGTCAATTGGTTCAGTTCGGAGCTTCAGAGCGCGTTTCGCGAGTCAATTGGTTCAGTTCGGGGATTCAAAGCACGTTTCGCGAGTCAATTGGTTTAGTTCGGGGCTTCAGAGCGTGTTTCGTGAGTCAATTGGTTCAGTTCGGGGCTTCAGAGTGCGTTTCGCGAGTCAATTGGTTCAGGTCGGGGCTTTAGAGCGCGTTTCGCGAGTCAATTGGTTCAGTTCGGGACCTCGGAGCGCGTATCGCAAATCATTTTATCTCAAATCATTTGATTCAGATCTGAACCTCGGGAGCGCGGAGCGCAAATCATTTGATTCAAGCAGGAGGAAGAAAACCAGGAGAGCTCTGATGATAAGGAAACTGAATGTGATTCTATGATGCTCAAGACATTTTACCATACATACATTTTGTTTGTGACCTGAATAATACAATATGGTTTTAACAACCCATTTTTATTTCTCTTGAATATGTTTTGTCGTAATATGTTACTTCAGCTGTCTTTATGCTGTATCATCCAGTAAAGTATTGCACATGTTGTTGGATAATAAAGTATGGTGAATATTTTGTAAAGGGTGGTGTTTGGTACATACACCATTTTATTTTGTAAACAATACATATTACCATGAGTATTTTAATTAAGAAATGAGCATTTGGTCATATTAACGAGTCTTGTTATATAAGGGGAAGGCTGAAAGATGCATTAGAAGAGACTGCTAATTGCAGTAACTAAATTGCTACAAACACTTCATGTGTACCTGAGGATGATTTAGCAGGGAAAGATCAACATGAATCTTGTACTATGTTATAATGAAGATGAGCGTCTACATTACTGATGTCCAACACTCGAGGAGGCTTCTGCATAAATGTGCTATTATTTTAATAATAATGTATTTGTAAAGACTGGTCAAAGGCAGGGGATCCAAGTGCAGTAATATGTATTTATTAGACAGCGGCAGAATCACACAGGCAATGGTCAGCAGGCAAAAACAGGAATATCAGAGGCAGAGCAGAGACGTAAACAATACCAGGCAGGGGTCGAGGTCACAGGCACAGGTTCAGAGTTCCAAGGTCGGGCAGTCCGGGTCAAACACAGAGATAGCAGGATGAATAGGAGAACGCTCAGAAATGTAACCAGGGGAAAACAAGACTTCGCACTGGTGAGTGTTTGTGTGCTGCTTTTATGTGAGTGAGAGAATGAGGTGCAGGTGTGGTGAGGCAATCAGAGTTGATGAGTGAATGGTGACAGCTGTGTGATTGGTGTAATGGTGGACGGGAATGTGTGAGTGCAGTGCATGATGGGAAATGTAGTCCATGGGTGATGTGCAGTTTGAGTGAGTGGGAACCAGATTCATGACAGAGCCCCCCCCCCAAAGAGCGGCTTCCAGACGCTTACACACAGCATACTCCAGGAGGGTGGTGGAGCGGAGGTGGAACCGGGGGAGGGAATGGAGGGCCAGGTCCATGTGGGGCCAATGAGACAGGAGCCCACCAGGGCGGGGCGGAGGAGACAGCAGAGACGTGAGGTGACTCTGGCAGGTCGGCGGAGACGTGAGGTGACTCTGGCAGGTCGGCGGAGACGTGAGGTGACTCTGGCAGGTCGGCGGAGACGTGAGGTGACTCCGGCAGGTCGGCGGAGACGTGAGGTGACTCCGGCAGGTCGGCGGAGACGTGAGGTGACTCTGGCAGGTCGGCGGAGACGTGAGGTGACTCTGCAGGTCGGCGGAGACGTGAGGTGACTCTGGCAGGTCGGCGGAGACGTGGGGTGACTCTGGCAGGTCGGCGGAGACGTGGGGTGACTCTGGCAGGTCGGCGGAGACGTGGGGTGACTCTGGCAGGTCGGCGGAGACGTGGGGTGACTCTGGCAGGTCGGCGGAGACGTGGGGTGACTCTGGCAGGTCGACGGAGACGTGGGGTGACTCTGGCAGGTCGACGGAGACGTGGGGTGACTCTGGCAGGTCGACGGAGACGTGGGGTGACTCTGGCAGGTCGACGGAGACGTGGGGTGACTCTGGCAGGTCGACGGAGACGTGGGGTGACTCTGGCAGATCAGGCGCCCACCAGGGCGGAGCAGACGAGACAGACGCCCACCAGGGCGGAGCAGACGAGACAGACGCCCACCAGGGCGGAGCAGACGAGACAGACGCCCACCAGGGCGGAGCAGAGATAACTGGCCGAGACTGGGACCTAGAGGAAACGGAGACACAAGAGGCAGAGAGAGCACCTTTGGTTTCAGGAACCGAGGCAGGGAGTTTAAGCGGCCATGGTAGATCCGGGGCCTCGGGCAGCCATGATGGATCAGGGGACCTCATGGGCCATGGCGGGTCCAGGGTCTCCATGAGCAATGGAGGGGAGCTCCCTCCATGAAAGTTCTTGGTGACCTCCACTACCTCGAGGGGGCACTCTGGAAGCGCTGAATCTCGGTGGCGCTCGGGCGGCTCTGACTCTCTTGGGCGCTCGGTAGAACTGGACGGAACCAGCGAAGGCATCGGTGAGCTGGACGGAACCAGCGAGGCATCGGTGAGCTGGACGGAACCAGCGGAGGCATCGGTGAGCTGGACGGAACCAGCGGAGGCATCGGTGAGCTGGACGGAACCAGCGGAGGCATCGGTGAGCTGGACGGGATCAGCGGAGGCATCGGTGAGCTGAACGGGATCAGCGGAGGCATCGTGAGCTGGACGGAACCAGCGGAGGCATAGGTGAGCTGGACGGAACCAGCGGAGGCATCGGTGAGCTGGACGAACCAGCGAGGCATCGGTGAGCTGGACGGGATCAGCGGAGACGAAGGAGAGCTGGGCGGGACCAGCGGAGACGAAGGAGAGCTGGGCGGGACCAGCGGAGACGAAGGAGAGCTGGGCGGGACCAGCGGCGAAGGCGAGCTGGAAAGGGCCAGCAGGGGCTCTGGGGAACCGGACGGAACCAGGAGGGGACCCGAGTGCCGGACTCGGTGACCTCCTGGATCGGAGCGGCCTCTGGAGCGAACTCTGCGAGCTCCTGGATCGGAGCGGCCTCTGGAGCGAACTCTGCGAGCTCCTGGATCGGAGCGGCCTCTGGAGCGAACTCTGCGAGCTCCTGGATCGGAGCGCCTCTGGAGCGGACTCTGCGAGCTCCTGGGACGGAGCGGGCTCTGGAGCGGACTCTGCGAGCTCCTGGGACGGAGCGGGCTCTGGAGCGGACTCTGCGAGCTCCTGGGACGGAGCGGGCTCTGGAGCGGACTCTGCGAGCTCCTGGGACGGAGCGGGCTCTGGAGCGGACTCTGCGAGCTCCTGGGACGGAGCGGGCTCTGGAGCGGACTCTGCGAGCTCCTGGGACGGAGCGGGCTCTGGAGCGGACTCTGCGAGCTCCTGGGACGGAGCGGGCTCTGGAGCGGACTCTGCGAGCTCCTGGGACGGAGCGGGCTCTGGAGCGGACTCTGCGAGCTCCTGGGACGGAGCGGGCTCTGGAGCGGACTCTGCGAGCTCCTGGGACGGAGCGGGCTCTGGAGCGGACTCTGCGAGCTCCTGGGACGGAGCGGGCTCTGGAGCGGACTCTGCGAGCTCCTGGGACGGAGCGGGCTCTGGAGCGGACTCTGCGAGCTCCTGGGACGGAGCGGGCTCTGGAGCGGACTCTGCGAGCTCCTGGGACGGAGCGGGCTCTGGAGCGGACTCTGCGAGCTCCTGGGACGGAGCGGGCTCTGGAGCGGACTCTGCGAGCTCCTGGGACGGAGCGGGCTCTGCGACACCCCCGGGGGGGGGGAGTGAAGGAAGAGCCAGCACACGATAAAGCATAGTCCAAAAGGCCCCTCAAACTCCCATGATACACTCCTCCAGAAAACAAAGATTTGTTAAACCTGGCCTTGACCTGACTGGTGAGTCCGAAATAAAACAAGTTCTTGAACAGATACTCGTCGTACAACGGTACCTGGTAAGACAGCTCACAAAACTGGTGAACATACTCTTCCATAGTCAGGCCTCCCTGGCGAAGATGTAGGAGTAGGCTTATGCTGTCCATGGTTGAGCTGGGTAGGTGAGATGATGCTGCTGGATCTGAGTTGGCGAAGTCTTCTGTAAAGACTGGTCAAAGGCAGGGGATCCAAGTGCAGTAATATATATTTATTAGACAGCGGCAGAATCACACAGGCAATGGTCAGCAGGCAAAAACAGGAATATCAGAGGCAGAGCAGAGACGTAAACAATACCAGGCAGGGGTCGAGGTCACAGGCACAGGTTCAGAGTTCCAAGGTCGGGCAGTCTGGGGTCAAACACAGAGATAGCAGGATGAATAGGAGAACGCTCAGAAATGTAACCAGGGGAAAACAAGACTTCGCACTGGTGAGTGTTTGTGTGCTGCTTTTATGTGAGTGAGAGAATGAGGTGCAGGTGTGGTGAGGCAATCAGAGTTGATGAGTGAATGGTGACAGCTGTGTGATTGGTGTAATGGTGGACGGGAATGTGTGAGTGCAGTGCATGATGGGAAATGTAGTCCATGGGTGATGTGCAGTTTGAGTGAGTGGGAACCAGATTCATGACAGTATTAAATATATATTTTTTGCAAAGTTTATTTAATTTTTTTAAATATATTTGTATTATTTTTATATTTTATTATTTTAATAATGTTGTCTGCATTTGACAGTTTTTTATGTTATTAATAATGATATAAATATTGAAATATTTGTTCTGCTTTTGACAAATTAGATTTGTTTAAAAATATTATTTAGATTATTTAAATATTTATTCTGTATAATGATCAAGTTGATTTTCTAAATATTATTTTAAGAATAGCTATTTTAACATTTGTTCTGTGTTTGACAATAAAGTATATTTAAAATAAATATATATTATTTGAATAATAATATAAATATTTGAGAATTTGTTCTGCATTTTACAGTGTTTCTTTAAAACAAATAGTTAATTTAACAATAATTGAAATATTTTTTCTGTATTTGACAGTTGATTACATTTTTTTAAATATTTTTTTATTTTCATAATAATTGAAATATTTTTTCTGTTCGACAATAAGGTTGATTCTATTGGTTGATATCATATGTTTATGTGTGTGTATATTTATAAACACACACACACACACACACACACACACACACACACACACACACACACACACACACACACACACACTCAGACACACACATTCGCACATTTACGCACACACGCGCTCACACACACACACACGCGCTCACACACACACACACACACACACATGCCAGCGCACGCACGCACGCACGCACACACACTCGCCCATACACACTCGCGCGCACACGCACACACAAACACACACACACGTCACATAAATCAAATCTAATGTTCATTACTGTAATGAGGCAATATACTGTACACACAAACACAAATGGTAGTTCATTATTTTTTCATTTGAATTAAACAAACACAATTTTTGCAAACATGCTAAAATATAAGTGGACTTAAAAATAGAATGCAAATATAATTGAGAATTTTCTTCCTTTGTATTTAGGGATGAAATATGAGGAAAAAAAACGAAACAAAGATCCACCTATTTTTAAGACAATTTTATTTCACTAAGCACAGTTTAATTCCAAATACATAAATAAAATATATTTTTTTAATTACTGTAATGCAACAAAAAAGTATACCTATATACTATATATATCTATATATATATATACATCATATGTGTATGTGTGTGCATTTGTATATGTACACACACACACAAACACGCACGCGCAAAAACAGACACTCGCGTACAAACTCGGGCACACGCACACACACACACACACACACACACACACACACACACACACACACACACACACACACACACACACACACATGCAAACACACACACACACATAAACTCGCACACGCGCATACGCGCTCGCACGCTCACAAACGCGCTCACACACACACACACACACACACACACACACACACACACACACACACACACACACACACACGCGAGTCAATTGGTTCAGTTCGGAGCTTCAGAGCGCGTTTCGCGAGTCAATTGGTTCAGTTCGGGGCTTCAGAGTGCGTTTCGCGAGTCAATTGGTTCAGGTCGGGGCTTTAGAGCGCGTTTCGCGAGTCAATTGGTTCAGCTCGGGACCTCGGAGCGCGTATCGCAAATCATTTTGTCGCAAATCATTTGATTCAGATGGGAACCTCGGAGCGCGTATCGCAAATCATTTTATCTCAAATCATTTGATTCAGATCTGAACCTCGGGAGCGCGTATCGCAAATCATTTGATTCAGATCTGAACCTCGGGAGCGCGGAGCGCAAATCATTTGATTCAAGCAGGAGGAAGAAAACCAGGAGAGCTCTGATGATAAGGAAACTGAATGTGATTCTATGATGCTCAAGACATTTTACCATACATACATTTTGTTTGTGACCTGAATAATACAATATGGTTTTAACAACCCATTTTTATTTCTCTTGAATATGTTTTGTCGTAATATGTTACTTCAGCTGTCTTTATGCTGTATCATCCAGTAAAGTATTGCACATGTTGTTGGATAATAAAGTATGGTGAATATTTTGTAAAGGGTGGTGTTTGGTACATACACCATTTTATTTTGTAAACAATACATATTACCATGAGTATTTTAATTAAGAAATGAGCATTTGGTCATATTAACGAGTCTTGTTATATAAGGGGAAGGCTGAAAGATGCATTAGAAGAGACTGCTAATTGCAGTAACTAAATTGCTACAAACACTTCATGTGTACCTGAGGATGATTTAGCAGGGAAAGATCAACATGAATCTTGTACTATGTTATAATGAAGATGAGCGTCTACATTACTGATGTCCAACACTCGAGGAGGCTTCTGCATAAATGTGCTATTATTTTAATAATAATGTATTAAATATATATTTTTTGCAAAGTTTATTTAATTTTTTAAAATATATTTGTATTATTTTTATATTTTATTATTTTAATAATGTTGTCTGCATTTGACAGTTTTTTATGTATTTAATAATGATATAAATATTTGTTCTGCTTTTGACAAATTAGATTTGTTTAAAAATATTATTTAGATTATTTAAATATTTATTCTGTATAATGATCAAGTTGATTTTCTAAATATTATTTTAAGAATAGCTATTTTAACATTTGTTCTGTGTTTGACAATAAAGTATATTTAAAATAAATATATATTATTTGAATAATAATATAAATATTTGAGAATTTGTTCTGCATTTTACAGTGTTTCTTTAAAACAAATAGTTAATTTAACAATAATTGAAATATTTTTTCTGTATTTGACAGTTGATTAAATTTTTTAAAATATTTTTTTATTTTCATAATAATTGAAATATTTGTTCTGTTCGACAATAAGGTTGATTCTATTGGTTGATATCATATGTTTATGTGTGTGTATATTTATAAACACACACACACACACACACACACACACACACACACACACACACACACACACACACACACACACACACACACACATGCCAGCGCACGCACGCACGCACGCACACACACTCGCGCATACACACTCGCGCGCACACGCACACACAAACACACACACACGTCAAATAAATCAAATCTAATGTTCATTACTGTAATGAGGCAATATACTGTACACACAAACACAAATGGTAGTTCATTATTTTTTCATTTGAATTAAACAAACACAATTTTTGCAAACATGCTAAAATATAAGTGGACTTAAAAATAGAATGCAAATATAATTTAGAATTTCTTCCTTTGTATTTAGGGATGAAATATGAGGAAAAAAAAACGAAACAAAGATCCACCTATTTTTAAGACAATTTTATTTCACTAAGCACAGTTTAATTCCAAATACATAAATAAAATATATTTTTTTAATTACTGTAATGCAACAAAAAAGTATACCTATATACTATATATATATATATATATATATATATATACATCATATGTGTATGTGTGTGCATTTGTATATGTACACACACACACACACACAAACACGCACGCGCAAAAACAGACACTCGCGTACAAACTCGGGCACACGCACACACACACACACACACACACACACACACACACACACACACACACACACACACACACACACACACACACACACACACACACACACACACGAGTCAATTGATTCAGTTCGGAGCTTCAGAGCGCGTTTCGCGAGTCAATTGGTTCAGCTCGGGGATTCAAAGCGCGTTTCGCGAGTCAATTGGTTTAGTTCGGGGCTTCAGAACGTGTTTCGTGAGTCAATTGGTTCAGGTCGGGGCTTTAGAGCGCGTTTCGCGAGTCAATTGGTTCAGTTCGGGACCTCGGAGCGCGTATCGCAAATCATTTTGTCGCAAATCATTTGATTCAGATGCGTATTTCGGAGCGCGTATCGCAAATCATTTTATCTCAAATCATTTGATTCAGATCTGAACCTCGGGAGCGCGGAGCGCAAATCATTTGATTCAAGCAGGAGGAAGAAAACCAGGAGAGCTCTGATGATAAGGAAACTGAATGTGATTCTATGACGCTCAAGACATTTTACCATACATACATTTTGTTTGTGACCTGAATAATACAATATGGTTTTAACAACCCATTTTTATTTCTCTTGAATATGTTTTGTCGTAATATGTTACTTCAGCTGTCTTTATGCTGTATCATCCAGTAAAGTATTGCACATGTTGTTGGATAATAAAGTATGGTGAATATTTTGTAAAGGGTGGTGTTTGGTACATACACCATTTTATTTTGTAAACAATACATATTACCATGAGTATTTTAATTAAGAAATGAGCATTTGGTCATATTAACGAGTCTTGTTATATAAGGGGAAGGCTGAAAGATGCATTAGAAGAGACTGCTAATTGCAGTAACTAAATTGCTACAAACACTTCATGTGTACCTGAGGATGATTTAGCAGGGAAAGATCAACATGAATCTTGTACTATGTTATAATGAAGATGAGCGTCTACATTACTGATGTCCAACACTCGAGGAGGCTTCTGCATAAATGTGCTATTATTTTAATAATAATGTATTAAATATATATTTTTTGCAAAGTTTATTATTTTTTTTTAAATATATTTGTATTATTTTTATATTTTATTATTTTAATAATGTTGTCTGCATTTGACCGTTTTTTATGTATTTAATAATGATATAAATATTTAAATATTTGTTCTGCTTTTGACAAATTAGATTTGTTTAAAAATATTATTTAGATTATTTAAATATTTATTCTGTATAATGATCAAGTTGATTTTCTAAATATTATTTTAAGAATAGCTATTTTAACATTTGTTCTGTGTTTGACAATAAAGTATATTTAAAATAAATATATATTATTTGAATAATAATATAAATATTTGAGAATTTGTTCTGCATTTTACAGTGTTTCTTTAAAACAAATAGTTAATTTAACAAAAATTGAAATATTTTTTCTGTATTTGACAGTTGATTAAATTTTTTTAAATATTTTTTTATTTTCATAATATTTGAAATATTTGTTCTGTTCGACAATAAGGTTGATTCTATTGGTTGATATCATATGTTTATGTGTGTGTATATTTATAAACACACACACACACACACACACACACACACACACACACACACACACACACACACACACACACACACTCAGACACACACATTCGCACACACACACACACACACACATGCCAGCGCACGCACGCACGCACGCACACACACTCGCGCATACACACTCGCGCGCACACGCACACACAAACACACACACACGTCACATAAATCAAATCTAATGTTCATTACTGTAATGAGGCAATATACTGTACACACAAACACAAATGGTAGTTCATTATTTTTTCATTTGAATTAAACAAACACAATTTTTGCAAACATGCTAAAATATAAGTGGACTTAAAAATAGAATGCAAATATAATTTAGAATTTCTTCCTTTGTATTTAGGGATGACATATGAGGAAAAAAAAACGAAACAAAGATCCACCTATTTTTAAGACAATTTTATTTCACTAAGCACAGTTTAATTCCAAATACATAAATAAAATATATTTTTTTAATTACTGTAATGCAACAAAAAAGTATACCTATATACTATATATATCTATATATATATATATACATCATATGTGTATGTGTGTGCATTTGTATATGTACACACACACACAAACACGGACGCGCAAAAACAGACACTCGCGTACAAACTCGGGCACACGCACACACACACACACACACACACACACACACACACACACACACACAGACAGGCATATGTGGTTTATGAGGCCACTGTGTTTTTTCAGTGGTTTATGGGGACCCACCTTTCCCACCATCCAATCAAGGTAAAAGTTATGTCAAAAAATGTTATTTTGTCTACAGAAGACAAATCTCACTTCAAAAAGTTATTTTCACTTTCACAACATACGTATATTAAATATGTAACTTTTTACAGGTTTATGGGGACATAACCACATTGTGGTTTACGAGGACAATAGGGTTTATGAGGTCTCTATTCATACAACACACAGAACGAACTACTTGCTGGTTTACGAGGACAATAGGGTTTATGAGGTCTCTATTCATACAACACACAGAACGAACTACTTGCTGGTTTACGAGGACAATAGGGTTTATGAGGTCTCTATTCATACAACACACAGAACGAACTACTTGCTGGTTTAAGAGGACAATAGGGTTTATGAGGTCTCTATTCATACAACACACAGAACGAACTACTTGCTGGTTTACGAGGACAATAGGGTTTATGAGGTCTCTATTCATACAACACACAGAACGAACTACTTGCTGGTTTACGAGGACAATAGGGTTTATGAGGTCTCTATTCATACAACACACAGAACGAACTACTTGCTGGTTTACGAGGACAATAGGGTTTATGAGGTCTCTATTCATACAACACACAGAACGAACACCCACACAAAAAGAGACCCAGAGGAGCTTTTATCACCTTATGGGAAAGAATGCAAGCTGCCTGTCTGTTCAAAACTGCATGAGGAGAGAAGGACAGATTAAACCCTAGTATTAAACCCTGTATGGGAAACAGCCCCAAAGTGTTCAAATAATACCAGCACCTTCTTCAGTTCCAGCTGACTAGAGATATGGCAGCTTCAAACAGCTCAAGGTGTATGTTCATTTGCACTGTGAAGTCAGATTTCTATTCACAACAATTATTTTGTATTGTTTGAGATTCAGACACACTGTAAGTTTAACTTTTATATTAAAAGTATGGCTTATCTCTTTAACAAATCATTTCTCTGATGTTTTTGATTAGGTTCCATTATTCAGCTCACCTGTCATAATGCTGCTGTCCTTTTGAAACCTTGTAGCCCCATATTTAAAGAGCTTTATTTTTAGTCATAAATCATTACTATTAGTCATCTTTTATGCATAACACTGGGTTTTGAAAATATCTAACCAATAAAAAGTGCTTGTTAACTTTGACAACACAGTATTTAATCGTTTAAAAAGTGTTAGTGGTTTTACGGTGTTACAATTTGGACATAAAAGGTTTTGGAAGTACAGCAACAATATATAACCCTAAATAACATGCGGACAGCTTCTGCGGTAAAAGTATCCTGTTTGATTCCAAGTCTCATCTTTGGGTTCCTGAGGATACCAGAGTGTGACAGACAGAGATCCAAATTCAGACACTTAGCCCTAAATTAGTTAATAATTTTGCAGCTAGGTTAATAGCTAAAAACATTACACATTCTCTATAAAATTTGCAGCAGACATTGTTCTAGAGTAGCTAGAGGAATGGACCAGCAGTTGAGTCTGGGTTCTCCCAAGGTTGATTCTCCACTAATTCGCATTTGATTCTTTGCAACAGTAGGGTTGGCTTTATGAATTGTGACATTAACAGAAAATAGTTTAAAGGTTACAGATTATTTGTGTAATAAACCATTTTTGTGCTGGTATATTTCAGATCCTTGAAAAACATTTTGCACTAATCAGTGATAGGTTAATTTACTTAATAATAACAACATGAACTCAAAAGGAGCCAGGATCTCCATTCATGGATAAACCCTGTGATCACAAAAAGTACCATTTCCAAGATATGAAGTGTATAAAATATTTATTTCAAACATATTAAGCATTAACATATTTGTCAATCTATAAAATATTTACTTTAAACTAAATGGTCACCCAAAATAATCCATAGTGATATCTAAGATGTCTTCCTCTCCTCAGCTGAACATAGCTCAGCTATTTTGTTTGTGTCCAGTGATGTCTTATGAAGTAAAATTAAATGTTTGGAACAATATCTTGAGCTCATTTAGTAACATTTGAATGTAAACATAACACATGTAATGACCCCCTGAAGTCATGTGGCTTACTTTTAAAGGGATAGTTCACCCCAAAATGAAAATTCTGTCATTAATTACTCACCCTCATGTCGTTCCAAACCCGTAAGGCCTTCGTTCATCTTCAGAAAACAGATTAAGATATTTTTGATTAAATCAGAGAGCTATCTGATCCTTCATAGACAGCAACACAACTGAAATGTTCCCAGGTCCAGAAACGTAGTAAATATATCGGTAAAACTGTCCATGTGACATCAGTGGCTCAACTTCAGTTTTACGAAGCTACGAGAATATTTTTTTGCGCAAAGAAAACTAAAATAACAATTTACTCAACCACTCTTCTCCCCCAAGTTACGTCTTCCTCCATTTTAAAGAGTAATGAAGAACATATTTGACCTAATCAGCTTTATTTAAGTTCGGGTGGGGAGCGTGCACATGAATGAAATCTTCTTAGGGGTGTAATGACTGGTCAAAGGCGTGTGGATCCATGTGCAGTAAGATGTTTAATATAGGGGTCGACCGATATGTGTTTTTCAGGGCCGATACCGATACCGATTATTACAGATCAAGTAGACCGATAACCGATATTTTGAACCGATATACGTGTCTGGTGTAAAAATGAAAATGAATGCCAAAATTAATAATAACAAGAACTCTGACAAAAAACGTTCTTTAAATGCTTTTAAACATGTCTTTAATTCTGAAAACTGTTAATAACAACATTTCCGGAGTTTTAATTTACAGTACAGTGCAAATGAAGGCATAAAACATTAATTAAATTTATCTTTTAATCAAATGAGAGTTAGACTTTATTTTTGGCAAACAAATGAGTTTACTATTAAAATTAAAACATGGAAGAAATAGCGTATTGTGCTATTATTCTCAACAAAAGTTGTAATAATTGTTGTAGTTGTATTACGTATACAGTAATATATTCGGCTAAACCGAACTTATATTTTGACAGGTTGCCATGAGAACCTTTTAGGTTTCTGTAGCCTATGTATATATGATATGACGATCGTTTTACTCAAATGAAACGGTCAAATGCTCATCAAGTGACTCTCGGAGCAGTTCTGGGGATGTTGTTCGTGTATTTATGTCCTCATTTATGCTGAAAACACCGTGAGCTTCACACGCTCTTCATGTATGTGTGCAGTAAATGAAACCGCACGTCTGTGTCATTCATTAACAGAGATGCAGAACATGCAGGATTCATATTTAAAGTGTTTTTGCGGCTTAATATTTATAGATACTAGTCCATAGCGCGAGTCGATTTAAGTGTAACGTTACTGACCTACTTTTGATTAATTCATCCAAACTTCGACACATTCCGCGTTATACGGTAAATTCCATTATATGACTGCATTCCGCGATTCCGCCCGCATTTTCCGCATCGCGGACATCATGGGTTATATTGAGGTGTTTTGCAACTTCAGCAACGTCTGCTGCTGCTTTACCTTTGAGAGACAACTGATGCGTGATCACTGAGGCAGCTCCAGTTAGCATGTGCTCTCTGTGTGAGACTGCCTTCAGTTTTCCGCGTTGATTGGTCGGACTCATGACTCTCTACATATCAGATGAGCGGTGGGCGGAGATTGCTCTCAGAGATTGAGAGATCTCCTCACTCTCACAGTGTTGAGCTCAGACAGGCTGCATCGAGCCAAATAGTGCATTGAAACATTAAATAATTTCACCTGTATTATTTAGTCACCAATAAATAATGTCACCTGTAAATAGTATGTTTGTTTGCATTATAAAAAAAATAATTAAAAAAAATTATCGGCAAATATGTTTTGAAAATGGCCGATATCGATAATCGGTAAAATGCTTAATATCGGCGCCGATAATCGGTCGACCCCTAGTTTAATAGACAGAATCAAACAGGCAAAGGTCAGCGGGCAAAAACAGGAATATCAGAGGCAGGGCAGAGACGTAAACAATACCAGGCAGAAGTCGGGGTCACAGGCACAGGTTCAGAGTTCCAAGGTCGAGCAGTCCGGGTCAAACACAGAGATAACAAATAGCAGGATGAATAACGCTCAGAAATGTCAGCCGGGGCAAGAACAAGACTTCGCAGAGTTTGCATGGAAGTGTGCTGCTTAAATGTGTGTGTGTGAATGAGGTGCAGGTGTGGTAAGACAATCAGGACAAATGAGTGATTGGTGACAGCTGTGTGATTGGTGTAATGGTGGATGGGAATGTGTGAGTGCAGTGCATGATGGGAGATGCAGTCCATTTGTAGTGTGTTGTAGTGTGGTGCAAGAGATGTAGTGAGTGGCAACCAGATTCATGACAAGGGGAAAGCGTGCGTATGCGTTGTGATACTCTCCAAAATGGAGGAAGACGTAACTTGGGGGAGAAGAGTGGTTGAGTAAATTGTTATTTTAGTTTTCTTTGCGCAAAAAAATATTCTCATAGCTTCGTAAAACTGAAGTTGAGCCACTGATGTCACATGGACAGTTTTACCGATATATTTACTACGTTTCTGGACCTGGGAACATTTCAGTTGTGTTGCTGTCTATGAAGGATCAGATAGCTCTCTGATTTAATCAAAAATATCTTAATCTGTTTTCTGAAGATGAACGAAGGCCTTACGGGTTTGGAACGACATGAGGGTGAGTAATTAATGACAGAATTTTCATTTTGGGGTGAACTATCCCTTTAGGATTATATGGATGCGTAATGCTACAAAGTTCCAGGATATTATTTAAAATTACTGAGATTTTGTTCAGCTGAAGAAAGGAAGTCATGTACAACTAGAATGCCATGAGGATTAAAAAAATTATGGATTACATTTTCTAGGGTAAACCACTTTGGGTAAAACATGTGAACAACTATTGCAACTGTATTGCAATTACATTACACAAACTGCTAGATGTTATAATGATAACACTGTCAATTCATGAAAATAAAAAACTACTTCAAAAACAACTTTAAGAAATACAATCAGTGAACACACGTAAGAGTTGGAAGAGTAAATGGTAACATTTTATAATAACGTTCAGTTATAAGTCATTTACAAGTGATGAGTGATTTGGGTCTGTTTTGTTAATTCATTAACAAATAATTTACAAGTAATTAGCTAATGATGAACTAATAATTTACAAAACATGACTGCGTTCATAGATGATTAATAAGTGATATGTTAATATTTGTATCTGTTTTGTAGATTAAGTTATAAATCATTTACAAGTGATTAGATGATGATGAACTAATCATTTAGAAAACATGACTATACATTCACAAATGTAATATGCTAACAATTTACAAATCTTTCATAAATTATCTTTAAAAATAGCATCATGAAATAATCAAATAGGTCCTTGATGGTTAATAGTGTAGTTAGGTTACTAGTTAATGTATTATTAATCACTTATAAATAATTAAAATGTCAACATTGTACTATTATCTCAATAAACATTATAAATAATTTACAACACTTTCTGCATCCCCTAATCTAAAGTGTAAACTACTCCTCAGTTGTAAATGTTTACAAATAATAGTACAATGTTGACATTTTAATTATTTATAAGTAGTGATCGACCGATATAGATTTTTTATAACCGATACCGATTATTTATACGTTTATGTACCCGATAACCGATATTCAGAACCGAGATTTATTTACTGTTATAAAGTAAATAAATAACAGAGTGAAGTAGGCTTGCTGCGATAGATGTGACGACGGTTATACTGGTGTTAAGCCGCAACACTGTTACATCACTTGCTCACCATGGCACCGTCCCCCACCTTCGTTTAGATTGTTTTTATAGTAATAAAAATAAATTTGTTCAGATAGAGGACACTAAAATTAAAACTGAACGCGGCTGCAAAATGCAACGCACCGAACGAACGAGAGTCTTGCATCACAGCAGTCTAGGTCTGCATTACCGGCAGTCCCGACCAGATTTATTACTCCGCTGTCCTTGAAGGACGTGCGATTCTCTTTCCTTTTTTTTTTGTGTTATGCTTATCCTATCATTTTAAATGACAGACTGTGTCGAATTCATTTATTTTTTCTCTGCTGCACTTTTCACTGTGTTAACAGCAAGATGTTAAATGAATTTAGTATTTTGACAAGACTAATAAAATAGCTATTAGGCTAAACCTACATTTGTTTCCTATTGTGTTGTAGGCTGAATGTTAGCATAAACGAATTATATCCTGACAAAACAAATTATAATAGGGATTACAATTTTTGTATAACTTTTTTCCTCTCTGTGAAACTTTATTCCATGTTGGCAGCAAATGTTATTGACATTTATCAGTCAATACATTCAAGACTCTTGACAAGACAAAAATAAAATAAATACACTTTTGTGCAGACTAAACTTGTGTTTGTTAGCCTAGCTCTCTTTCTTTCAGCAGAAATGTGAACAAACAGAATATATAGCGGGAGCGGGTGAGTGCGGAATAAAACCTCAAATAGTCCCGCGCAGACCTCTACATCACAGATCAGATTTCATTTATCACGTGAAGAGAGACGACTGACAAGAAGAGTGAGGTGACACAGACAAGAAGAGTGAGGTGACACAGACAAGAAGAGTTTCAAAACCAAATGTAAAAGCGCCCGTTTTAAGCCTGTTGACTTCTGAGTCTGACATTAATCTAGGTCAAGGAGAAAACTCACCGATATCTACCAAGTGAAAAGTAAATAAATGATAAAATACATATATTAAATAAATAATTAAAAAGGCTCGTTGTGATGTTGCATTAATTTAATAATAATACATAAAATAGTATTTTATTATTATTCACTATTCACGTCGCTGTATTCAACTATATACTGAGCTGTATTCAAGCAGAAATATGACACGTTCGAAAGCGCACATACACGGTTCGTTTGCGCATCATTTATAACGGACATAACGCGCGCCTAATGCACGATCATGTCACTGTAATCAGCTTTACCTTGATTACAAAACTTGCCCATCCAAACTTGTGTGTACTAGTGTGACACTGGCTTCTTTTATCCAGCGAGAGCAGTAGTTTGTGTATCATGTTCTCATACAGCGGCTTTGAGCCGCCGTTCAGTCTGTATTCACAGCGCCATGAGAACCGTATTTCTCCTCCTAAACACAGAATACGTAGAGAGGTGAATACGATCTATTACCCCTGATCTAAGTGATAATGTAAAAAAAAAACATTCGTTTCTCATTTATTTGGTTCCACAGTATTTGCTGTTTTTTATTTTAAACACTGCTTGACACAGAATTTGCTGCTGATATTAAAGTCAAAGTAAAACGCGCACGGCGCTTACAGGCTATTTAAAACCTATAAGGAAAAGAGGGAAAACTCAAACAAAATATCAACTTAATTTTAAACTACAGTTTTAGGTTTATAAGCAGTTTAATAGGCTAAAGAGTGAATAATAATAATTCACTGGATAATATTAATTCACTGAATAATATTCTGAAATATTGAAATAAGCTATAACAAACAAAACATTTCATTTTATTGCATTTCTCAACTGGCATGTTTTATCAGAATTATTCAAATGTTTTTGTCATTCTAGATTATGAAATAACTGCTGACAGCGCGGTTTATCTATTTACACAGAACTATACTCAAACTGCAATCGCTTGTGGAGAAAATAAATAATTAATTTCGATAGAGATGTATTTATTTAGATGTTTATTGGGGAAATAATGGTTCTATAGTAAATGTTAATATAATTCAGCGTGTTTCAAACAAGTGAATCTTGTATAAAGTTACATGCGTGGTTGTGCTGGAGCTTCTCCTGAGTGAACAGTGTCCACTGCTCCAGGTGTGTGTGTGTGTGTCTGTGTGTGTGCGTGCACTTGGATGGGTCAAATGCAGAGAACAAAATTTCACTGCTGGTTATACTCTGTATAATTATGTATGTGAAAAAAAAAAAATATATATTATTATTTTTTACAAAACCGATAACCGATTATGGTAAAATGCTTAAATATCGGGAAAAATATCGGTCAACCGATATATCGGTCGATCTCTATTTATAAGTGATTAATAATACATTAACTAGTAACCTAACTACACTATTAACCATCAAGGACCTATTTGATTATTTCATGATGCTATTTTTAAAGATAATTTATGAAAGATTTGTAAATTGTTAGCATATTACATTTGTGAATGTATAGTCATGTTTTCTAAATGATTAGTTCATCATCATCTAATCACTTGTAAATGATTTATAACTTAATCTACAAAACAGATACAAATATTAACATATCACTTATTAATCATCTATGAACGCAGTCATGTTTTGTAAATTATTAGTTCATCATAAACTAATTACTTGTAAATAAATGATCAAAACATACACAAATTGTTAGCATATCAATTATTAATTGCTTATGAATGTTTTGTAAATTATTAGTTCATCATAAACTAATCACTTAAAAATGACTGACAACTGAACATTATTATAAAGTGTTATCAAGTAAAAAAGAGTGGAATCAGTTAAAAGTTGCGGTCATTTTGCGCTTCAGGGTAAGCCCTCTGTTACGGACAAAATCTCAGATGTTTTGCAATGTCCTGTTTTGTAGAACTGGCTCGCACTTCTTGCACAGCTCACACTCTCTTAAAGATGCCAGATGACTTTTGGCAATGTGAAGTTTAAAGTGCTTCATTACCGCACTGGCCTCTGCATTCGACCACGGTCGCCTTGCACCTCTGTTTGGCTTCTGTCTACCAGCGACTAAAACAAACAAGACAATACAAACGTTTGTTAAAATCACTAACAACAGTTTTATGTATTGTGCCTTGCAGGATACCTTGGGATAAAGAGCATCCCAAATTGAAAAACAAAGTGTCATGTTTTTTATCAAAAAGCCAATGTGCAGCTTTCTTCCATTCGCTCTGCTTTTTTTTAAATTGTTTAATGAAACTTCATTAAATCTGATTCATAGTAGTGACAACTAGAAATTAAGATTCAATTTTGCAAAAATATATTTTACACTAAATACAAATTAAATTCCAACTTAACCATACCAATGTGTCCAGGAATACATCTGTCAGCTGTACTGCATGTAGGTTGTTCACCTATGTCCAAGTTATTGCCTGAATTTTTTTAAAAACAGAACAGATGCAATTTATTGATGTATGGTATTTGGCGCAAGCCTGTTTCACAGTGTACGGAGAAATAGGAAGCTGGTGTACCTTTTTTTGTATTGGAGAACTGGATCTCAAACCCACTGATATAATCTATCATTTACAGCAATAAACATAAATGACCTATTTTTGTCACTTTTGTGGCTATCACAATTTTGACGCTCTTTATCTCAGAATTATATTATGCAACTTTGGCCAGGGTTTCACAGACCGGGTTATATACAGCAGCAAAAGATCTTCATCACCATGACTCTGAGCATGTGAGATGTATACAGCTCCGTTATATTGAGGCACGGCTTATTTTAAACTATGGAAATTATCAAAGGATTTTAATAGTTGATTGTGCCTCGTGGTCCCAATGAAACGGATCTGAAGTCTGGATCTGGGCTGCGGTCTGTCAATTGAATACCCAGGGTTTAAACTATCATATGTAACGTACTGAAATTAAGTGTATGTCCACATGCTTACACTGAGTGAAAGGATAGCAGGACACTGATTTTTTTTTAACCACAGTTATAAAATAAAAAACTCAACTAGCTATGGGTGTGTGCACTGGTTGTTGGTGTAGGAGAAGAGAGATGCTCCCATCTCCCACTTAAAATTAAAAATCCCATATTGCGACCATGTTAGTACACAAAGATTAAGGAAATATTCACTCTAGTATGCTGAAGCATTTTTGTTGGCATTAAAAATACATACCATTAATTTCATCTGCAGTATCTGTGTCCAGGGTTGTATCTTCCTCACTCTCATCCTCGTCGTCGTCATCATCATCATCATCATCTGTGAAATCTGAACAATAAATGTGAAAGTACCAATTAAATCTTCAATCTTCCACAGGGAAACATGTAAGTATATTCCAAAGGGAAAAGGGCAACGGGTAAGTACATGCACAGGTAAGTATATTCCAAAGGGAAACGGGTAACAGGTAAGTATATTCAGGATCAGTATCGCTGTGATACTGTTCTTTTCTGCTGGATCGTGGTATCCAAATTCGATATTCTGCATAGCTAATATTGTGTTATTGTTAAGCTCCACAAAAGCCCCAAACACATATAAAACAGCATAAAGTTTCCGTGCACTATATTTCAAGTGTTCTGAAGACGTTACATGGTTTAATGTGAGGTACAGATGAATATTTAAGTCAAGTTCACGTTAACACTTCTCTCCGCTGCAGCTGTCCTTCATCCTCCATTCAGCTTTCAAACTGCGTGCCGCGTTCGGTTACAAGAGTCAAGACCATAAAACTCTCTCCACTGTTCCTATTATTCTTGATCTGTAAATAAAGTTCAATGGTTTTGCATAAAAGCTAACATTACAGTCTTGTGCTGTTTCTAACTCGTGTTACTTTCTATCAGGTGTCTGTTAGATCACAACACTGTTATAGAGAGCACTATGAAGGGTTCTTCACAAGCACAGTAACTGACATTTAAAACGGTTAAAAGAAAAGTTTCACTTTTATTTGTTCCCCAATAAATATTTTTTTCACTAATTTTAGATTTTATAAAATTGTGCACTCATGATTTTTCTAGAGTAAATTTTGCTACTGAATTATCCACTAACCTAGTTTATAAAAGTATTTTTGTCATAGATTATAATTACATATTCATTTATTTGTTGTTTTTCTTTACAGTAAATTTGTCTATATTTAGTAGATTGTGTGTAAAACACAAAAGAGTGATAAGCAGGTCAACATACACTGACATAGAAATTATACACTGATTTAAAAAAAACTGTGCTGGTATCGGATCGATATCGGCAGATACTCAGAACTGTTGGTATCGGATCAGTATCGGTTCTGAAAAAAATGGTATCGAGTCAGCCTAGTTACAATAATGAAAAATATGTAAACATTAAAGAATGTTAACCTATTCGGTTACATTCAATAAACATAATAATGAACTTTTAAAACAGCATCACAAGACCCCTTTAAAGCAAGAGAAAACACAACTGTTTTAATTGGTTCAGTTGATTTTTACCTCTAGATGTCTCTCTCTTCCTCATTCCTAAGGTCTTCTCTTCCCTCTTTCTCTTCCTTCCTCTCTCTTTTTCAATAGATTAAACATTATAATGAAATAGAAAACAATTGTGGTGAGATTGTGGTAATGAGTAATACACACATGCTGGTATTGTTGTCGTCTTACTCAGTTATTCATTTGCAGGAGGTTTAAGGTTGATATCAAGACTGGTCATGTCTAGAGATGACAGGATTTGAAAAAATAAAAGATATATATATATATATATATTTGTTTTACATCCTGTCATCTCTAGTCATAAATTCAAACTTTGATGGATACCATTGGGACAATGTACACAAGACAACAAAATATTTAACCTTATTCAATCAGTGTATAATTCGTTTTAATTGATTTAATGTTGAAAGTGGAAACATTTAAAAATGGCTCCTTTTGCGTTTTTCGTTTCAGCTTAAATTTTCGTTTTTTCATTCAGGGGTGGAAAAATTAATAAACAGCTTGAATATAGACATCGCTATATATCAAGATCGTAAATTCTTTTGGCCACAATAACCGTGATATGAAAAATCTTATATTGTGACAGCCCTATGTGGCAGATTTTAAAACAGGGTTTCTGCAGGGTTTAGTCAGTCAAATTGAAGACTTTTTAAGACCATTATGATTTAAATTTATGACCTACACGAATTACGAAAAATAACTTCAGTCATTAAAATTCCTTTCAAAAGTCTTTTTTTAATTTACTTTCATTGAAGGTAACAAGTTTTATTATTTAAAGGTTCCAGTTTCTTAAGGGTAACAAACTGAAGGCTCCCTTTTCTTAAGTATCAAGAACACAGGAACAACACTTAACAATTGTAAATTGTAACATTGTAAAGTAACAATTATTTTATGGCATTACTTTCCAAAGTAAGTCAGTCAACCGAAACCACTGTGTGTGGCACTGGATGCGAGACAAATGGAATCCCGCGCTGTACTTGGACCGGGTAACGTTAGTGACGGAGCCGAACAAAACTGACTGATCGCCTGCACCCGCTACAGACCTTTTACAGCAACTTTATGCTTTTCTGACTTTGCATGCGACTGTAAGGATGTTATGCCTAAACTAGACAGCTCCAACGCCTTCTTACACGGTGTGCAATAAACTTGATACCGATTGTTTGCAACGGACTCCGTTACAGATATTATCTGTATCTGTTTGATACAGATAATGCTGTACTCGCTCATCCCTAATTTTTTATATAAAACAAAGTCCTCAAGCAACCAACTGTGAATGCACTTGACTTCGCAGCATCAAAAATCTCTTTTAGTGAAAATAACATCGCAGCAAACCCCTCATTTTAGAGTGAGGGATATTATGTAAACATTACAGAACAATATAAAGGAATGTGCTTTAATTTGAACTCAATTGCAGTCCCTGAGTCTTCCTCACTGAAGTTCCCAGTCCTCCCAGTTTAAGAACGGCAGGAAACACAACTGTTCTGCACGTTCTTTCTCAGCTGTATATGTTAACTTAAGACATAACCGACTGTGTTTACCAGAATACTTGCCAAAACGGGTATTTTAACAACTTTGTGTATTTATGCGTCCGTTGAGGGGCTGTCTGAAACTCGGTATCTGAATCGCTCTCTCTCTCTCTCACTCTTTCTCTCTCTCTGCACGCGCACGCTTCAGTGTGCGGCAGCGGCTGAGCACAGAAAACGGAGCGCGAGTCCCGAAACAAATACAAAAAAATACAAAAATACGAAATAAATACAAATCCATGAAAGAAAGAGTGGGTATGGAAATTAGGGATGAGCAAATTTTCACACTGATAAATAAACTTGCATCAAAACTGGTATTGAAGTCGCTTTTGAATGAGCTAGTGAGCTGATTGAGATGAACCAGAATTCTCTCTTGTTTGACACACTGGGTACATCTTAGGGCTGGGGTGATAAATCGATTAACTCGATTAACTCGCATGTGTAGTTTATGTCGACTTGTTTGACATCCGCCAACGCTCCCCTTTAGTTCCAAATGGGCTCAGCCCTCAGTTATGACCTAGAAGCTATGAGATTACATACACGAGTCCTGCTATACCAAACCATGTCCTTGTAAACCATGATTAAATTTACACAAATACTATACACAGAGTTATGACCTAGAAGCTATGAGACTACATACACGAGTCCTGCTATACCAAACCATGTCCTTGTAAACCATGATTAAATGGTTTTAATTTACACAAATAAGTCCATAAGATTACTGCAAGTCCCGTTACTTTTTTGCTCCATGATTTTATGTATGCAGATGTGTTCTAGCTGGCCATGAACTCCCGTATACTCAAAAACCACCAGCAAATACAACTGAGAATGTGTTTGAATGTCTAAAAGCGGAGCAATTAGCTTACCTTGCAGCTTTTAGTTGGCATGAAGTCATTTGCTGAGGTGGCTTGGCAGGTCTGGTGCCTTGAGGAGTTGACTAAGTGGTAGACAAGAGAAGAGATGCATTAATTATAATTTTTGATTCTAAGAAAACACAGAAGGCTTAGCATCCAACACTGAACTACAGTCTTTTTAACATACAATTGTAAAGTCAGTCACCAGAGAGAAAAAAAAAACTTTAACCGGCCTAATTTAAGAAAGGGCTGCAACCCTACATGAGGAAAAATACAAAACGTGGTGTTGTTACCTGATGCCTCCTTTTCATGCTCGTCCAGATCACTTTGCCATTGAGCACTGTTTGCTTGATCATTGGCTTCTAGCATTACATTCTATAAGAAAAAGTATGTTTTTAACACATAATGACTTACGGAGATGTCTTTGTTTAAAAAACACGATGAATATAGACAAATACTATACACAGAGTTATGACCTAGAAGCTATGAGACTACATACACGAGTCCTGCTATACCAAACCATGTCCTTGTAAACCATGATTAAATTTACACAAATACTATACACAGAGTTATGACGTAGAAGCTATGAGACTACATACACGAGTCCTGCTATACCGAACCATGTCCTTGTAAACCATGATTAAATTTACACAAATATGATACAGTTATGACCTAGAAGCTATGAGATTACATACACGAGTCCTGCTATAACAAACCATGTCCTTGTAAACCATGATTAAATTTACACAAATATGATACACAGAGTTATGACCTAGAAGCTATGAGACTACATACACGAGTCCTGCTATACCGAACCATGTCCTTGTAAACCATGATTAAATTTACACAAATATGATACAGTTATGACCTAGAAGCTATGAGATTACATACACGAGTCCTGCTATACCAAACCATGTCCTTGTAAACCATGATTAAATTTACACAAATACTATACACAGAGTTATGACCTAGAAGCTATGAGATTACATACAAGAGTCCTGCTATACCAAACCATGTCCTTGTAAACCATGATTAAATTTACACAAATATGATACAGTTATGAACTTGAAGCTATGAGATTACATACACGAGTCCTGCTATACCAAACCATGACCTTGTAAACCATGATTAAATTTACACAAATACTATACACAGAGTTATGACCTAGAAGCTATGAGACTACATACACGAGTCCTGCTATACCAAACCATGACCTTGTAAACCATGATTAAATTTACACAAATATGATACAGTTATGAACTTGAAGCTATGAGATTACATACACGAGTCCTGCTATACCAAACCATGTCCTTGTAAACCATGATTAAATTTACACAAATACTATACACAGAGTTATGACCTAGAAGCTATGAGACTACATACACGAGTCCTGCTATAACAAACCATGTCCTTGTAAACCATGATTAAATTTACACAAATACTATACACAGAGTTATGACCTAGAAGCTATGAGACTACATACACGAGTCCTGCTATAACAAACCATGTCCTTGTAAACCATGATTAAATTTACACAAATATGATACAGTTATGAACTTGAAGCTATGAGATTACATACATGAGTCCTGCTATACCAAACCATGATTAAATTTACACAAATACTATACACAGAGTTATGACCTAGAAGCTATGAGATTACATACACGAGTCCTGCTATACCAAACCATGTCCTTGTAAACCATGATTAAATTTACACAAATATGATACAGTTATGAACTTGAAGCTATGAGATTACATACACGAGTCCTGCTATACCAAACCATGTCCTTGTAAACCATGATTAAATTTACACAAATACTATACACAGAGTTATGACCTAGAAGCTATGAGATTACATACACGAGTCCTGCTATACCAAACCATGTCCTTGTAAACCATGATTAAATTTACACAAATATGATACAGTTATGAACTTGAAGCTATGAGATTACATACACGAGTCCTGCTATACCAAACCATGTCCTTGTAAACCATGATTAAATTTACACAAATACTATACACAGAGTTATGACCTAGAAGCTATGAGATTACATACACGAGTCCTGCTATACCAAACCATGTCCTTGTAAACCATGATTAAATTTACACAAATACTATACACAGAGTTATGACCTAGAAGCTATGAGATTACATACACGAGTCCTGCTATACCAAACCATGTCCTTGTAAACCATGATTAAATTTACACAAATACTATACACAGAGTTATGACCTAGAAGCTATGAGATTACATACACGAGTCCTGCTATACCAAACCATGTCCTTGTAAACCATGATTAAATTTACACAAATACTATACACAGAGTTATGACCTAGAAGCTATGAGACTACATACACGAGTCCTGCTATACCAAACCATGTCCTTGTAAACCATGATTAAATTTACACAAATATGATACAGTTATGAACTTGAAGCTATGAGATTACATACACGAGTCCTGCTATACCAAACCATGACCTTGTAAACCATGATTACATTTACACAAATACTATACACAGAGTTATGACCTAGAAGCTATGAGACTACATACACGAGTCCTGCTATACCAAACCATGACCTTGTAAACCATGATTAAATTTACACAAATATGATACAGTTATGAACTTGAAGCTATGAGATTACATACACGAGTCCTGCTATACCAAACCATGTCCTTGTAAACCATGATTAAATTTACACAAATACTATACACAGAGTTATGACCTAGAAGCTATGAGACTACATACACGAGTCCTGCTATAACAAACCATGTCCTTGTAAACCATGATTAAATTTACACAAATATGATACAGTTATGAACTTGAAGCTATGAGATTACATACATGAGTCCTGCTATACCAAACCATGACCTTGTAAACCATGATTAAATTTACACAAATACTATACACAGAGTTATGACCTAGAAGCTATGAGATTACATACACGAGTCCTGCTATACCAAACCATGACCTTGTAAACCATGATTAAATTTACACAAATACTATACACAGAGTTATGACCTAGAAGCTATGAGACTACATACACGAGTCCTGCTATACCAAACCATGTCCTTGTAAACCATGATTAAATTTACACAAATACTATACACAGAGTTATGAACTAGAAGCTATGAGACTACATACACGAGTCCTGCTATAACAAACCATGTCCTTGTAAACCATGATTAAATTTACACAAATATGATACAGTTATGAACTTGAAGCTATGAGATTACATACACGAGTCCTGCTATACCAAACCATGTCCTTGTAAACTGGTCTGCACGATCAGCAAAGTCCTCTTTGAATTGCTGCATTTCGTGGCTGGTAGCTGCTAGAGTTTCTTTTAGCCTGTTGATCTCCGCATCGGCGCCTTGCTCCACCTCATCGGTCCCTTCCCGTCGTACCTGAGCTTCACGTTCCAGCTGCTCTATGCGTCGTTGTGCGCTTGTCAGCTCCTGCTGGCGTTGTGCGGCGTACTTGTCGCTCAGTTTGAGGGTGGCGATGAGTGTGTGACTTAAACTTGAGGTGATCTTGGCTAATTCTTTGTGATTGTAGTTTTGACTTGGGTCTTGTCTCATGATGCTTGTGATGTTGTCATCTAGTTGGTCCTGTGTCTGATGTTGGAGTGCTTCAGCAGCTTTAGGGAGGATGCTGCTTGTTGTAGCACTTAGCCACATTTCCAGTCCTTCCCAGTGACCGACATGTTCTGGCTGGTGATACATGTTCTGGCGGTGATGGGATCTTGGACCGAACTGACACAGACCTTGGATGGGAAACAAAGCAAAACAAAAACACAAACAAAACAACAGGGGTGTGAATGTGCACAGTGTAGTGTATGCTAGTGTTGAGTGTGATTCTGTTTCTGTGGTCTTCTGTGGTGGGGTGCGTGTAATTTGCAGCTTCTGCGTAGAAATTGCGCCCACGTAGAGGCAGCACTGTTGGGAAACAGAAAGAAAAGCACACTAACAGAATGAGTACACAGGGACAATAACACTAGACCGATCTCTCTTTTAATAGCAGATTCTCTCTTCGCTTTGTTAAGTCTGATTTAGAAGGACGCTTCTAATCAGAGGATTGTAGGCGAGTTTTCACTTTTGTAACAAGACTGGTATTGCTATTCCAATTTTCTCCTTGATGGAGGAAAACAACAGCAATGACAGTACTTGTCCCTGAATGGCAGGATTTTACACCGCAACGCTGGTCAGTTCTAGTCTAGATGCACTTCAATATATTGTACTTACCAATAATCTTTTCCATTATGTTTAAAATAAAACGTGTATGGATTGACGATTTTATTAAACTTCTTGTTTTCTTCATGCAGAGCTCCACGGTACTCGATTATGAAGGATTCCTTCCCAAAGAAATCTTTTGCAAAAACACCACGTCCTGTTTAAAAAAAAAAAGGTTGATAAAACTCTAAAGCTGGCAACCAATTAACCATGGAAAAATGACTATGAAGAATGGCTTTACAAAGCTTAAAGAGTTAGTTCACCCAAAAAATTGGATTAGCCCATTATTTACTTACCCTCAAGGCATCCTAAGTGTATATGACTTCCCTTTTTCAGGACAATGCAATCAGTTATATTAAAATTGTTCTGGCTTCTTCAAGCTTTATAATGCAATGGGTGGTTGTTTCTCTTCATCAGTCCAAAACAAGGCCAATAAAGCACATCCATCCACAATAAAAAAGTGCCTCACATGACTCTGGGGGGTGAATAAAGGCCTCCTGTAGCGAATTGAAGTGGTTTTTTTTCTAAGAAAAATATCCATATTTAAAACATAATAATCACTTTTATCTAGCTTATGCTCACAGCCGCTCCGGGCGGATGAGATGACATAGGATGTCGGAGTTGCACATCGGAGATGCGCAGTGGAGAGATCAAAACAAAACAATAGTCACGAATTAGAAGTACAAAAGGAGAATTTGTAAAGAGAAATGTTGGAGGATATCGATATAAGCCAAGAAGAGACTGGTTTTCCATTGCTAAAGTCAAGAAACTTTGCTTCTTTTGCTCCTGTAAACAAACATTGGTTTTGACAAGACTCACAGGTGCATGCGCAACACCAACATCCCATGTCATCCTCCCAGAGCTGCTTACGTGTACAACAAGCTAGAGAAGATAATTAATACGTTTTAAATATGGATATTTTTCTTACAAAAACACTTCAATTCGCTACAGGAGGCCTTTATTCACCCCCCAGAGTCATGTGAGGCACTTTTTTATTGTGGATGGATGTGCTTTATTGGCCTTGTTTTGGACTGATGAAGAGAAACAACCACCCATTGCATTATACAGCTTGAAGAAGCCAGTACAATTTTAATATAACTGATTGCATTGTCCTGAAAAAGGGAAGTCATATACACTTAGGATGCCTTGAGGGCAAGTAAATAATGGGCTAATCCAATTTTTTGGGTGAACTAACTCTTTGATGCTTTAAAAAAAGAATGTAACAGCAATAAAAAATAAATAAAAAAAAAAACATTTCTGGGGAACACCTCACAGATGTGACAATTTTCTCAAGCTGGTATAGAATCATCAAATCATCCACCCAATATGCATTACACTATAGATGATCAATTGAATAAGTCAGCTAAGCGGGATCTTTACACAGCCAAGTTAAAGCTGCTTTCAAAATTCAGCATGACAATAAAATGCAGTACAAATTTCAAAACTTATGTTTGCTTTGACTTTAAATTATGTTTGTTTTGACCCATCTCAAAGCTACGCTTTGAAAAAAATATGCAGTCTGTGTAAAGATACCTAAATATCACTTCAGATGCAACTTTAGGGCTCAACGTTAAGCTTTGAAATGTGTTAATTCGGTCAAAAAATTACTTGTCCAGGGTCATGTTTTTTTATTGTAATGTAAATGCTATTTATTCTGAAGCAATATTCTCATCAGTGTTCAGGCCTTACATTAATCTGCATAATTGTGCTTTCTGACCACATAAATTGATTTCTAAGACACTTTTTATCTGCTGTATTTTCTGTTTTGTTTTTTAGTATCTGTTGGTTCCTGTGTTTAATTTGACCTAATTTTCTTTGTTCCCATTTTCCCCACCTCTAGTTTGTTTCCACAGCTCCTGATAGTTCACTTAACAGATCTGCTCACTTAACAGCCTATATACAGACTATATTTAATACAGACCGACATGAATACATATAATATAAACTGTTTACATGAATACATTTATGTGCTATAGGTTGCAAAACATAACTAAATTCTGTAGTTGCGCACTGTTTCAGAGGCAGCATTATGTGCGCACGCTTTGGGTGTGACCACACAAAAAAAACTGTTTATAAGAGAGGAACCAAGGAAACTTGAAAAAGATTAAAGGCCATTGCACACTGAGTCCGAAATTTCTGCACGTTAAAAAATAAATACAACCTCACGTTGTGTCAATCACGTTTACACACTGCCTCAGATCAGGTTTGATTTTCTGCGTTTTCGCATCTGTTGCATGCATTTTGATAAGAAAGGATGAGGAATACGGAAAGCGCATACGAAAATTTCGGACTCAGTGTGCAATAGCCTTAACCCAGTATCTTTGTTTTGGTAAGCCTTTTTCTGCAAGCATCTGAAAAAAAAAAGCGTGTCTGATCATGCTCCAGTAACGCTGCAAAGGGATCTCACAGATGAGCACAGAACACTATTTAAAATCTCAGAGGAGACAAGAGAGCAGAGGATTTATTGATTTATTTACTGTATGCTGCTGCCACACAGATCTAATATAAAAATTAGATTTCTTTCCCAGCTGTTTACCTTCACAGACATAACTCACTGTTTTTGTAACTTACGCGTGTTTTTAACGTAAAGTTGTGTGTGAATGAGAACTTAGTTTACTTAGTTTCTGTCCATGTGCTTTGGATGTCTGCGCTCAGAAAAACCTATTTCAGAAGTTTAAACTAATATGGTTTAAAACACATGATTTCAGCATGATAAATATGATAATCAGAACCAAAACAGATGTTTTTAGCAGGTAGGAGCTGAAATGGCACAGCTCTCTTCTGGAAAAGAGGGCAGGGAGCAGCAGCTCATTTGCATTTAAAGACACATGCTCTAATATAGAGTGTTTCTGCTTCCACTCAAAATAGGTATTTTCTAAATGATATAATAAATTATCTGTGGGGTATATTGAGCTGAAACTTCACAGACACATTCTGGGGACATCAGAGACTTATATTACATATTGTAAAAAGGGCATAATATGTCACCTTTAAGGAGTCCAATATTACTTTGTAATGGGAAGGCTAATTTTTTTATTGATCAGAAGGTGCTACTCATTTTTTTTTTTTACTGTGCTCCTAGTAGCAGCACAAGTGCTCCTAAAAATAAAAGTAAGCATAGAGCCCTGTTTAGTGAGTGTGGTGGTGCTTATGGGGTGTTGCTCTGGGACAGGTGAGTATGAGGCTGAAAAAATCACAGTATTCTCACTACAAAAAACTAGACTACACCACTGCTACTACTATACATAAATTAATAAAACATTAATATACAGATCACATTATTCTAAGCATTACATACAAGTGGCAAACTTACCTTTAAGTTCATCAATATATTTAGAAGAAACTGTGTCTTTATCTCTTCCTAGATGAATATGTCTTTCAGCATCCTGAAGAGGGGTAAGCCCCCTGCCTCTGGAGCTCTTTCTAGTGTTCACTGAAATTCACAAATGTAATAGTCAGTTGTATGAAGAAAGTACATTGGATCAGTAATATTGTGTGATTATCAAGTTGTTGAAGTTTGTTTGATGCTAAATATACATTAAGTCATATCAGATATGTATTTTTATTATAGAAATACATTATAGAAAATGCTGATCCATGTGTGAGATGATAATATAAAATGTAATACATATATAATATAATAAATTAAACATTACCTTGTCATAGTGTTTTAAAATGTATTCAGATAACTGTTATATATATAAAATAAATATAATAACGATTTTAGAATATATTACCTTATAACTTTATTTATTTATAACTTATATTAGCACTTTATCATTAACATATCACACACATATACATATAGATAGAGAGAGAGAGAGAGAGAGAGAGAGAGAGAGAGACGCTCTAATGTGTTACAGTTTAATACTTCTAAGATGTCATAATATTCCATTCTATTAATGTGATGTTCATTTAATTATATTATTATTTTATCTTTTTGTACATGTATTCTAAGCTTTGGCCATGTTGTATCACTTACAGTCATGCCAATTAAGCAATTTTGAATTGAGAGAGGGAGAGTTGGCTACATTACATAACAATATTATAATAATATATAATGTTGTGTGCTATCTGTCACGCCGACCGAAGGCTCGTCAGTAGATCAAGCGCGCTGAAGTTAACTAACCCTGGAACATAACATGCTCCGGAGCAGGTTATCTTCAGAGAGCAAGTTTCTATGGTTACTAATCCTGAAAGTAACCTACGATTTTGGAACCGAAAGCTAAGGTTATCCGCTCGCATATCCTCAAACATACCTGGGTATGTCACATAACCTGCTTTTCTGGAACACGCCCAAGGAAAGCGTGCAGCATATATTTAATTATTCATCAAAACGGTGCTCTCAGCTGCGACTAGTTTGGCTGCGTCATAAACTCAGTGTGTGTCTTCTTCTCTTTAAACTACACCCGGTAGAGCTCAGGGGAGCGAGAGACAAGCATCCCCGTGTTAGAGGGCACCTCGGCCGGCTAACGTTACGTTAATCCTGCGAGCTCTCCCGCTCAGAGCACGTGAACTCCCGCGACCGCACAGACAGCGTTAAAGGCTTGTTATAGATGTGAATCTACTGTATTATTTGAACTTTGATAAATGAGAAAATTAAAAAATATATCGCAGAATTATATTCTTTTTTGACCCAGTAACCTTTTAGCAGTGTGCTCTAAGTTACCCAAGGCCACTTTATTTCACAATTATATATTTAATCTAAATAAAAATATTTCTTAATGATTAACACATTCGTTGTGATTTACATTATCTTTGTGTCTCAGAGTTGATTTTACAAGCAGAGGTCCTCTCACGCGCCTTTACTATAGTTTTATGCGATTAAATTACATCAAATAAATATTTGACAACTGAAATTAACGTTGAGGAATCGGGGATTTCAGACGCGGATTTCATCTCTATCTATCTATCTATCTATCTATCTATCTATCTATCTATCTATCTATCTATCTATCTATCTATCTATCTATCTATCTATCTATCTATCTATCTATATATATAACAAAAACCAAAAGATATTAAGGACTTACCTTTTCACCATAGATGCTGCTGCGTTGTTCATTGAAGTGGACTTCTTGACGTAACTTACACTGCGTGTCTAGAATTTACCGCCAACCGCATATGACGGGAATGTTTATGGCGCCAATATGTGTGTAATTTGGCGCCAATGTGTATACCTTGCAATGCCAATTTCCAGCTACAGGGGCACTGTTCCGAGTTCACACATACACAACATGGTTTAGGAGGACCATGTTTGTAAAGGTTATAAAAAATGTAAGGAGTGTCATAAAAGTAAAATAGCAACATTAATTAATAAAATAAGTAATGTACTTAACATACAATCATTAATAGTTATTTAAATTAGTATGAGTCAATAATTATAGCAATTTAAATTTCCCGAATTATGAGACCACTAAAATTGGTCTCATAAACCGATTGGTCTTGTAATGCTGGTGTGTAAGCCTGAAAATTGGTCTCATAAACCACATATGCCTACACACACACACACACACACACACACACACACACACACATGCCAGCGCACGCACGCACGCACGCACACACACTCGCGCATACACACTCGCGCGCACACGCACACACAAACACACACACACGTCAAATAAATCAAATCTAATGTTCATTACTGTAATGAGGCAATATACTGTACACACAAACACAAATGGTAGTTCATTATTTTTTCATTTGAATTAAACAAACACAATTTTTGCAAACATGCTAAAATATAAGTGGACTTAAAAATAGAATGCAAATATAATTTAGAATTTCTTCCTTTGTATTTAGGGATGAAATATGAGGAAAAAAAAACAACCCAGGCTCATTGGAAATACGTGACTCTGCCTACATTTCTGCAGAACCTGAAATACGTATCTCCAGGTACAATTCACTGCACTTTTCGGGTGAAACGTCCACTAGAGGCGCTGAATGGTTTCAATGTTTCCCCGTTTCAGATTGAGGTTAGAAATCAGACATTTTTAGTAAATAATGTTCTGTTGTCTCCGTGTACACTAATTTTAATATATATTCATTAATTCTATGCTTTTGAGTTGCCAAGGATGCGTGTCTGGGGATAAACGTGCGGTGTTATTTCGTACTTTCAGGGTGGATCGCACTTCGCGGAAGCAAACACTAGGCCTATGTTAGCTTAAGGCAGATATATAATTAAAACGGGACTTTGACCGAGGTAAGTTGTTTACCGAAAGAATATTGACCCGTTAATGGAACAATGAACGATTCAATATATGTGTATGTTTTAGTATTTCTGTTATTTAGCGAAGTTAAAGTTGGGAATTCGCGCACATATAACCATGTTGGTTAACGTAAAGTGCCAAATTTGCACTAAACTAACGTTAGTTGGCAAACTATTATTATACGCCAGCGATTAATTTGTATATGTGTACTCTCTGTTGCCTCGAGAATGAGTTAACTGTAATTCGAACATATATTAGATGTAAAATGATACGTGGAAAGCAGTAATTGACTTTGCCAGAACGTACAGTATTTAACGTTACGTTTAGTTCAGGTGGTTTTGTTATGCACTCTGTGAAACGTACAGTAAGTTTACTAGCGGATACTCATTAATTTGCCCCAAGTAAATTAAATATTACGAATTGACCCTATAATCTCAGTTAATATGTTCTTTTGTTTTTATCTTGCTTCTCAGCAATTAGAAAACTGGGACATTTTCGAACTTTTAACACAATTATAAGCCCTTCAAATAGAGGGCGTACTCCTCAAATGTAACCACTGATCTCTATAGCATATATTTTTGTTGTTCTTTGTTATAGATCAGTGAATGTAATAAAATGTACGCATTGTACAATATTGAGCATTCTGTACTTTTACCATACACTGTCTACATTGTCAGAATAATGGCCACCAAAGATTTTCCTGATCCAGCTGCAGAAGATGAAAAGGAATTAGAACTTGACCTCGATGAAATGATGGCTAATTTGCAAGAGTTGCAGGTAGGAAACGGTCTGTCAAACTGTTTAATAACAATGACACTGTTCTTATTGTGTAGGCAGTTTAGTCTGGTTACAAGGTTATTCTGATCATTATGGCTAGGAGGAGACTGTTCCTAAATTACAACCTAAACAGAAAAAGAAAGACATTCCAAGGATCAGATGGAAAAAAAGAGACAAAAACGGTCTCTTGTTATATTCAAATAGAAAAGCCAAACACGGAAAAGGAGGCAAGTGACAATATCATGTCTTATTTTCTCTCTCTCCCCCTCTCTCTTAATTGTCCTGGTCTCACAAATTGTGTAGAGGCTTATCACTACTGTATATGTACAGGTAAATCCAGAGCTTCAGTGGTCCATTCATTAGCAAGCAACCAAACTTTTAATGATCCTGGTAAGCCAGTTGTGTTACTTTAGTAGGAAAAAAGGAAGAACATTTAAAATATAAAAGAATGGTTTACCCAACACATGCTTGTATTTTATTCTAGTAACTACAAGTGACGCTGAGTCTTCGTTGAATTATGTTTCTTCAGATATAGGCACCCATGCACAGCATGCTATTGGTACGATACAAAAGACCTACATTTTGACAGGAGTTCCCTTATCATTTTAGCACAATTAAATTATTAAAAAAAATTGTTTCCTTATATACCGCTTTTGTCTTTCAAGATACACAGTTACAGCAGCTCCATGATGCTCTTATCTCTGATAAAAGTATGTCTGCATCTCACAACTGGACTTTAAGACAAATGGTGTCTGAAAACCATTGGATAGCAGCTAGACAAACACTCTTGGATTGCTCGCTCGCCTCAGACAGGGTAGATTTCCTAACTTGTGATCACTGCAGAGTGAAAGCAGCAGTGATACGGTGCAAGGACTGTTTGCCAAAACCACATTACTGCGACAGCTGTGATGTGTCAACTCACCAGCACCTTGTTTTGCATAATAGGGAGTGTTTTTTAGATAATTTCTTTAAACCTATCCCTCCATCAAATATTGTCAAAGACGTCAGTGGCCAACAAACAATATGTGAGCAAGGTAAGCAACAGTTACTTATGAATACATAGGTGTAAGTAATACATTAGTGTTAATATGTTTTTCTTTTTCTTTAGCATGTTTGTTACCCATCAAAGAGCCTCAAAATGTTTGTGATTGTGAGTCTCAGAACATATCTGTAAGTGCTGGTCGATTAGTACAGCTCATCAACATAAATGGTATGTACTGTATGTACTTCAAAAAATGTAAATATTTATTTAATCATTTTTTGTATTACTATTCAAGGTTGTCATTGTATGTTATTTGGTTTGCATTGTAGGTCGCTATGACATCACTTTGCCTATTTGGAGCTGCATTACATGCCACAAATCATGTAAACCTGAACTGCAGGACCTTATCCAAAGTGGTTACTGGCCAGGCACAATTTCATTTCAAACTGTATATCAGATTGACCTGTTCACATCTTTTGAGCAGTTTAAAGTCACTGCACCCGGTCTCTCTAGACAAGCGTTTGTAAAGATGTTAGAGCATAGGTCACGGACATTTGGACGGGTAAGAATGCTTCAAATTACATCTTATTTTATTAATGAACTTCTCCTTACCCCCATTAATTAAGTGATTTCTTTTTTCAATTGCTAGAGTGATACCATTTGTGGCAAAACATTCCAAAAAGCATTTTTGGAATGGACATATTGTCACCATGAAAAAGAGAAGCTCAGTGGAATTGATCACTTCTCATGCCCTGCATGTGTCCCAGATGCAGTTGCAGTGTCTGCAGATGGAAACCGCAAACTATACCGGTTTAACAAAGCCAGAGAGTAATAGCATAACCAATATTTCAAATTATTAGTGTATATTGGCCTTATAATATTTTTTTTGCATTGTAATTAATATAGAGTAGAGGAGCAGCCTTACTTTGATGGAGTATTCATTGCCAAGAATGAAGATGTGGCAGCATTTGTCAGTGTCATTCAGCAAAATACCAACCCAGTAAGCTTCCATAATTGTATTAGTATTTTTGTTATTTAACTGAAAGATTACACTTTACTGATATTGTTTTGCTTATTACAGGTACAAGGACGAGGCACATGTGGAAGATCTACATGGGCTGCTGCAAGAGAGACCTCAAAGAAATCAAGCAGTAAATTAGATGAGGAAGGGTTGGAGGTGGCGGTTTGCAGACACAACATCTTGCTTAAAGGCCTGAACATGCAGAGGGGTGAAATATTTGCTTATCCAATGTTTCTGCAAAAAGAAGTTGCGTCAAAAACAAACTGCAGATTTTTCTGCACCGACATCATGTGCCGATATTGGCCCTACTTGCAAAAAGTCGCAAAGGTAGTTCCATGCATGCAGCAGTTAACAGAGATGAAGCCTTTTCTTTCTGTTATGCACGCAAAAGGACACTCTACCAGCTGTGAGGTAACTTTCTGTTTTAAATAACTTAACATTGTGCAAGGCCTTCAATCTTGCTTTGTCTGTTAAATTGTGCTAGTTTGTTTTATAGGTCCAGTGGAGTGGTAAAAATCAAACCGGAGCTGGCACTACTATAGGAGAGGAAGTTGAACAAGTTAACAGTTTTTTATCACGTGTTGCTCTTACAACAAAATATATGAGTAAGGCAGGTAAGTGTCATATGAACACTGCATATTTTTGTAATCCATAGGTTGAGACAATGGCATGTGAAATTCCGTAGTCCCAAAAAAAAAAAGATTTTTGGTGAAAAATCATAAGCAATTTAATTAATTATGTTTACATATGTGAATACCATTCTATTAAAACATTGCTTAAGATTAAAAGATTCCTGCCCAATGAATAGGCATGTATGTGTATTCAGACAACTAATTTGCATATCGACATGGTTGACAGCTGTTAATGCACACTCACCATTTTAGATCAACTAACTGTAATACTGTATAAGATTTCTATTCAAACTGAAAGCATAAATCTAGACTACACACTGTCAGTTTCAGAGCAAAACACAAAACTGACATTTCATTCACTTATGCGCACCTTCACTGTGTAGCACTTAAACTGGCAGTGTATATACTTGCTAGCAACCCATCAAAATAAAAGCTTGCTGATTTATGTTTGAAAATGTTGCAAATACATATAAAAAAGTGAATATGTAAATATTAGCATTGTATTATTTTTCAGTGTACTATAAAATAATTGTATTTTTATTTAACACTCATTTTATATTGTAAAATATAATTCACACTTTATTATTTTGTTTATTTTATTTAAAAAATAAACCAAACTAAATAAAGAGCATTAATATTAATACTGTTATTAATTGTTTTATTATTTATAGTTATATTTAATGGTTCACACTGTGCAGTGAGAGCACCAAATCTACAGGTGCTCTCATGAGAACCAGACCCGAAATACTTATGTCTACCCATATATACACGTGTGTGTGTGTGTGTGTGTGTGTGTGTGTGTGTTCTCATTTAGCACGAGTGGATATGATCACACTTCATGCCAAAGGATGGAATGAGCAAAAGAAGAAAAACTTGCACACGTACTTGTCTCAACGGTACATCAAGGTACTACACCTTTAATATGGGGTTGTTTTAAGCCATACATTGGAGACATTTCTTTTTATACAGTCTTATCCAATTAAGTGTATTATCTCACCTAAGACTGTGCAAAAGATTAAAGAAGCCAAAGAAGATATCGAGGCTGTTAAGGCAAGCTTGGGCAAATCTAATGAAGAGCTGCAGCAATGGGTTAGCGATGTTAAGCAATGGGCAGCTCAAGGTGCATGCTTAGTTTTGCTTTCCATCTTTGTATAGCTTCATTAGAAATTAAATATGATTATTGTTTATTAGGCATTTATTTGAAATATTTGAAAACTTAAAAGACTTGTTCTTGCTTAGTTAAACTAGTAATGAACAATTGCCCCGATTCGGTGGTCTGATATGCTTTTTTGAACAGTTCCCGATGGCAACAGAACAGATGATCCAGTGGGTTTGCAGCGTCTGATTGAAGGGCTGTATTTAGGAATTCAGCAGAAAAAGAGAAATTTGTATCGCATCACAGGTAAATAAAATGCTTTATATATCCAATTTTTCTTATTTATATCATCATAATAATTACTATTGCTCCTAAAGGGGTGTTATAATTAACAGCTCTGTCAATTATTCCTTGGCATATGACCCAGATCGCAACAAGCAGCGCAATAAAATCAGACGACGAATAGTCGAAGAGAAGAAGAAGTTATCTGACGCAATATGTCAGTTCAATTCTCTTGTGACAAGTTCAACCAAAGCCTTGAATTCCGCTGATGAATTGCTTGCTGTAGAAACACCTATCTGGCCATGGGAATGTGGTATGACCTAAACTTTTTTTGTAAGATATTTATTTAGCATCACAAAGCTACAAGTTACCAAGCTCACTTTCGGTTTTAGTTGATGATGCATCATTGGGCCTGAAAAAGACTATCTTTGACAAGTTGATGCAGTTAGAAAGACTCCAGGAAGAAGAAGCTATACTTGTTGAAGAAATGAAAAGGCACTGGAGTCATATCTGCAGAACTATCAAAAATGTAAACGAACAGACTGATGCATTGTCAGATGGCCTGGCCACCAAGAGTAAGTGCTTTTGTTTTCTCAGAATCATTGCTCATTAAATGTGAATAATTGTGCTTCTCTTTGGGGGTTCTAATAAAGAATTTTGACATGCTTGGCAAATTTAGTGTATTTATATACATTACTAGGTTGCCTTCTCAGTGGACCCTTTTCACGGATTGTGATGATGCTTTTCCACAGTTTTTAACATTTAATTTCTAATAAGTTTATAAAAAATGTATTTTAAAAGAATGTAAAAGACCTTTGGCAGTAAATGACAAAAATAATAAAGGCTGCTGCTAGGTGTTTCTAAAACAACAGCTGATAGGGTGATACAAAATGTGACATTTTTCGCTTCTGACCATCGTAATTTATCTCTCTGTATTTTTTCCCTCTTTTGGAAAGTCATGGAAACGCTATTGCGGATATGTTCTCTTGCTGTTTGTGCAAATACAAATATGCTATAGAATTCTAGCTAACTATGATTACTCCTGCTTCCATGAACCCATACTTGAGATTTCATATATAGTTTATAATGCCTCCCAATTTATTATGGTTACTCATTATTGTAACATTTTTGTGGTTCTAATTTTATTTTATTTGTATATTTTATTTAAGCGTATCCACCAGGACTTTCAGAGCAAGCGTACTGTGGCCTGCTCTGTGTTCTTCGAAGGCAGCTACATGAATGTAAGACAGAACAAGAAAGGGTGAAAGAAACATACCACCAAATAGTGACTGGATGGGATAGTTTGGCTGTCCTTGAAGAGGATAATGACTGCTATGAAAGCCTATCTACAGATTCATATGATTCCGTTGACGAAGACATGTAAATATATCGATTAGTATTTTTTGTTCATTATCTTTTTTTTTTTTTTTACCTGAAGGCCTACTGTCATCACAGTGTACAACAATGTAGATTGCACTTTTAACAAAACAATGTTTTAACCTGAGGTGTCCAATCACAAGAAGAGTTAAACATTTCTTCTTTTTTAATACATATAGTATAGCAGGGGTGTCCAATCATGCTCCCGAAGGGCTGGTGTCCTGCAGAGTTTAGCTCCAACTTGCCTCAACATACTTGCATGGAAGTTTCTAGTATGCCTTGTTAGACCTTGATTAGCTGGTTCAGTTTATTGGGGTTGGAGTTAAACTCTGCAGGGCAGTGGCCCTCCAGGAGCAGGATTGGACACCCCTGCCATACTATATGTATTAAAAAAGCTGAAGAAATGTTTAACTATTCTAAACACTCAAATATAAATACCTTTTTAACCCTATTAATTCTTTTACATGATAAATGTACTGTGTGGCTTCTAGAAAATTATTGTACAGAACAATGTTATCAAAAGCTAACTTAAAATAAGGTACTTCAGAATGAATTAGTATGTAGTGAAATGTATAAAAAATGTAATTGAATTTCATATGTAATTCTGTTCCTGAATGCTGACTGTTCAATAAATGTGTTTTATATATGAAAAGCACAGGCTTACACTAAAGCCCTTTTTTCCTATACTGTGTGTAGCACTGCAACTCGTGGCATATTTTCAAAGCTCAGAATCATATTTTTACCAATTCTGTCATAAAGTTGCTAGTATTAACAGGGATCTTGAACTCGAAGCTCCCAATGCTGATATTGAAGAAGCTGCCAGGGCTGAACAAGTCCTTGAGAGGTTCAACCCTTCGCACGTAATGTTGAACACATTTACTTGTAATTGATTTGCTTTAATGAATGTATCCTAATTGTATGTGCTTTGTTTAACTTTCCTTAAAGTCCTTGCTCTCAAATATTTTGGTCACAGATAATTTTTAACACTAAACATGACACTCAACTTAACGTCGCAATGTGTATCAAAACATAACAAATATTTTCTTTTCTTTTCTCGTTGTTTCAGCTGAAAAGGAAGACTTGAGGGAAGTCTGACAAACTCTTTTCAAACCAGCCTTTTTTCCGGAGAGGGATGAATTTGGCCATCTTGCGCATTTACAAAAAGCTGCAAAGGCAAGCATTTCCAATGGTATTTCTGTGTTGGTCTTAGCACCTTGACTGAACATTACTGTAGTTACATTTTGCACAGAATTGAAGTTTCTTAAACTTTGTCTTACATTCCCCACAAAAAGTGTCAAAATGCATACAATTTACAAAGTCAGCAAATTCAAATGGTGCTACCACTGAGCCGCAGGAACACTATTATTATGTCTGTATTCAAACAATATATGTAGTACAACAGTTGATGTTTATCTCTCAAAAGACTATTCAAGTCAGCAGTTATCATTTTTCACATACATCTTTTTATAGCTACTAGAATGAGCAAATCAGATGTGCAATCATCTTTTGAATTTGGGCAGGAAATGACTAAATATGGGGAGTACTGACACCTGAACCTTTATTCACCAAAACCATTTTTCTGTAGTTATCTATGACTTATTGTTTAAAAGAAGCCATGTGATGAAGAAATAGGCACTTATATATGTACTGAATACTTTTCAACACATTACTAATTTATGACTGCTTATGTTTTTATTTTCTACTTGTACAGGAAAAATTCCCCCCATGGGTAGAAGTGGTAGCTGTTACTGAAAATCAATTCTCAGGTCAGTCTTCATGCACTTGGTCAGTTTGCATGGACCTGAGACCAGAGACTTATGTGGCCACCAAGTGCAGCACTACAGCCTGAAACCATCAGTTATCCTTAGCAAAGACTGCATTCCCAAACAGCTGTACTGTGACAACTCAGATGTTATGGTAAGTCCAGAACAACCGTTATAAATAATATTTTTTTTTGTTGATTTACCATACCCTAAATATTTTTTTTATTATGTTAGGTCTTCATCCCCTGGTTGAGAACAAGCTACACTGCATCAGTGGTGCTGATTAACAATTTTAGCTGCTTCAAGTTCCTCTGTGTTCACATCACCGGGGACCTCACATGGCCCATCCATGCTTATGCGTCTTTTCTTCCTTAGACAGTGGAGGAAATTCAGTTTGAGCTCCAAAACCCTCAAATCCTTTTATGCATGCACTGTGGAGAACATCCCGATTGGCTGCATCACTGTTTGGTGTAGGAACAGCACCACCCTTAACTGCAAAGCACTGCACAGAGTGGTACAATCTGCACAGAACATCTTGAGAAGAGCATGGAAGGATCATCAAAGACTCCAGCCACCCGTGCTGTGGACTGGTCTTACCATCAGGCAGACATTATCGCAGTGTCATAACCTACACCAGCAGGGTTCTTATTTCCACAGGCCATGAACTCATACTGGTAACACCACACACAGCATATTCTTACCCCATCAACCTCATATGCAGTGCACATTATCAGTTGCATCAGTTACACATGTGACTCTGGCTCGCTATTATTCCTTCTACACCCTTACATTCGCTTTGGACTAACTCATACCATACTGCACTGTAAAGGTACATGTATACTGTGATTATTGTTTATTTTTGTTTTCATTTCATGCTCTGTGTATAGTACAATATCGTACCATATATCGTTTTAAACCTGTATTGAGTCCCTTACTGTGTGTATATTGTTAATCCTGTATATATGTCATCCATACTGTCATGCTTCAGTTTGCACAATCATTTCACCACCTGTACAGTGTACACTTTTGTTCATCTTATTGTGACAATAAAGTGATTTGATTTGGTCACGTCTTTTGTTTGTCAGTTGTACTGTAGGGTGCTGGATAACAATTGCAAATTGTTTATGACATTGAAGAACATTGTTAGGGACATGGACCAGCAGGCCAGAAGAAGAGAACCATGACATCTCTTATGCTGAGCAGGAAACCGGATGTGATTCTTTGGTGCTCAAGGCATTTAATCATGCATGCATTTAGGTGGCTTCATCAGTTGTGACCTGATTAACATGATATGGTTTTAACATAACCCATATTTATTTATCTTGAATATCTTTTGTCTTGATATGCTGTATTCACATGTAAAGTTTTGTACAGTACTGGTCAAGTTTTGAGTAATTAAGATTTTTAATGTTTTTGAAAGCAGTCTCTTTAGTACTCATGAAATCTGCATTTATTTGATCAAAAATACTGAAATACAGTAATATTGTCAAATATTACTAAAATTTTAAAATGGTTTTCCATTTTAATATGCTTTACAATTATTGATTTATTTTATACAAAGCTGAATTTCCATCAGCCGTTATTCCAGTTTTCAGTGTCACATGAAATCATTCTAATATGCTGATTTATTATCAATATTGGAAACAATTTTGCTGCTTAATGCTTTTTCCCCCCTTTTTTTTGGTAACCTGTAATACTTTTTTTCAAGAGTCCTTGAGGAATAATAATAATCAAAAATGCATTAATAGTAAAAATCTATTAAAAATTGTGTACATGACAATAAAGTCATGGACATATGTAAAGAATGGTCAATATTCTGTATTAGGGATGGTATTTGGTAAGTACACAATTTGAATAAAAAAATGTACATGATTGTTCTATTTGAGAAAATGTAATGATATTAATGGCATTTGGGATAATAAAGTGCTACAATGTCATCACTGCATAAGCTTAGTGAGATAGATTCTGTCACCAATACAGTAAATTCGCCAAATTTCAATTACATGAAGGGAAGCCTGAAAGATGCAATACAGGAGATTGCAGGGGCTATATTGCTACTGACATTCAGACTGAGGATGATGTACCAGGGAAAGAGCATAGATCCTTACTTGAATGTAAGGAAGATGAGCATGCATATTACTATAATAATAATAAATAATTTCTTGTCATTGTTATAAAACAACGAGATTACATTAGAGCCTCAATCGACAGTGCTGTTAAAGTGCAAATACATAGAATGTAAACATTATAAGGTCCAACATGATCAAAAATGTTTAAAAGTTTAAAAAATGTAGTCTTTTATATTTTTGATTCTTTGTACTGCATTCATTTTTGCACCATAAACCACACACGGTCTGTACCTTGTCTTATTGAATGACACACTGGCTTTCTGTAATAGTACAATTAAGTGTCACAATGTGTACTGGTTGTTTAAATTAATGTATTTGTTTACTGTCAACACTGTATTTTTGTTCTTGTTATAACAAATAAATGGACAAATATATTTAAGATGGGCACTGATGTCGATTTTTTTTTTTTGGGGGGGGGGGGTCTATTCTTATTCTGTATTGCAAACTACTTAATGGCAAGTTGTTGAAAAGACAATCTGACAAAATGATCAGATATAAATGTGACAGCACAGTTTGTTGTCCATGATGAGAATAGATCTGTGTATGTTTTACTGCCCTTACATCCCCAGGGGCCAGGTAGAGTCCCATGGAAAAGCAAAAAAACTGCACTTTTCAAATGGCTATATATCAAAGTCTGATTATAGAATAAAAAAGACATTTGTCAGGACAACTACTTATGCTGTTTGGTAAAATATTGTTGGACACAATTTTCAAACATAAATGTAAAGGTGGTAGGCATGGAAAATGGAAAGGCATTTTAAGAAGAGCTTATAGTAAAATACCAAATGTTGGCCTGCCTCTCAAATATGTCATAGAGGTTTGCACAGTGAGCATGCTTAGATAAACCTTTATTAAATAAAGATAGTATATCCCCCCATTTTATTATCAAACGTTTTAAACTACATTACCCACAAGCCTCTGTCATTATATCAATGGAAATATGGTGCCATCATTTGTAGTTCAATTAAGTTATGCTTAGTTAGGGTTAGGATCTCGGTAAAGAGGTCATTTCTCACAACACAGCAACACAGCATTATTATCTGAATGTATTACTAACGTAATGATAACAGTACAACTTACTATGCGACATTACACGGTTTTTAATGCATGTTAAAAGATCGTCCAATGACAGCGAGTCCTGTGTCTGCTTGCGCAAGTCTAAGCCAACGACAATGTAGTTGAGCAGAGGCGTCAATCTTACTTGTCCATATATGGTCATGTGTGACAGACTCTTCCGAGTTCTTGTGGTAAATGGAAAGATAATCTGTTAAACATGTCCCCATTAAATATAAAACAAAAATGGCATTGTATTGTGGGTTAAAACCTGTTGCAGCAATAGATTTGCTGATTACAGTGAAGCAGTTTTCCCCCAAACAAGGACCAAATGGTTTCTATTGTATTCTATTGTGTACTCTATTCTTGCTCTATTTAGTCTTGTATTCTATTAAGCTAAAACAAGTGTGCAGTTGTACACTCCTCTGATAATTATTCAATCGTGCAGTATTTTCTGAACAAAGATAAGTGCATCTACTATTCAAAAGTAGTGCTTCTGTAACATTTGCAGTATATACTGTATATATAGTGTATTAATGGTTTAGACTACATTTAAACACTTCTGTGTTTCCTGGAAATGAAACATAAAATATTGCCCTTTTTAGCGCTACCAGTTTAACTAAAAATAACAAAAGCAAAGAGGCATAATTAATGCACAAATTTTTTACTAATTTTCCAATGTTTATTGATATGTCAAACTTTTTAAAGATAAACGTACTGCCCAGAACAGCTTCCTCTTTCACCCAGGTACCACCATTTTGTGCCACTATGAAGTAATGAAAAAAAAACCTTAATAAAATTGTATTCGCATAAACATAATCAATAACAACTATATAACAACTAAAAAAAATGATAAAGTAATTACTGGTTAATTGGAAAACAAATATGTAACTTAGAATTATGTAACGGAAAACCCCTATAAAACAACATAGTGTAATATTCTAAATAAATACATAAAGCAATCAAAAAAGTATATTTTAAATTATTAACCTTAACATAATAGTAATATTTAATAATAAACGCATAAGAGTATATAAAAAGCTAAGTGTGTGTACCTGAGTGGCATGCTGGTATGAAAAAGTATGACTAATCAAACTATGCATGTGGATTACTGAGCAATATGACTAAACGCAGCCAAACAGATGTATGTGAACTTAATAAGCATCATCAAATACATAACATATTTATTTATTTTTTTTGTGTATCAAATTTTCTAAAAATCAATCATATCTCTAATTATAAACTAGATGTAAAAATACCTGAAAAAATCAGAACAAACATTTGAAGTTTTCCTTTATTTTTGCTCTTATGATGACAGCAGTGTGATTCACACTTCAAACTGCAACAAACAAGCCATTATAATTTTACTAACTATAAATAATAGTAGTAAAGGAGATGAATGGGTGAAAACATCAACCTTTAGAATCAATATTAAAATTTAACTTTACCTGTTTTAGCTGAAATAACATCAGTGAACATTTTCAGGTAATAACATTTAATAATAACATAAATTGAACAGCTGATACAGTTGACAATAACATAACAAATATTACAGTGTTTTAAACACTAACAATTAAATTCTTTAAAAAAATACATACAAACTGACTATATCCCAACAAAAGAAGATGGCTCCCATGAGTCTTTCCACTTGATTCCACTATAACAGAAAAAGAAAACAAGAAAAAAAAAATTGAATTTAGATCATATAACTTTTGTAAAAGTTGATGTCAGCACAAACTATGACTGTTGAAAATGTATTGAATGATAGCAGAATATTAATTTCACAATTAAGTACATACCATGATGTGCAGGAAGCCCATTTCACAAGAACTTCTATATTACCCTGTGTGGTACAAATGATAAAACAATAAAATAAAATAATTGTGTATTAGAAAATGTCATTAAGCAAATCTGATGGATATAATATCAAATGTATGTAATGTGGACAATGACATCACTGTTCTCTGCAGAGTTACTTTATCGCTAAATTGAGCAAACTTCGTAATTGATTATCTATACATCTGACCTGAATGAACACTGAACTGACTTCATTAAACTCTGTTTGCATCATTAAATCATTATTTTTCTGTTGTTCACCGTAAAACTGCTTTGTAACAATCTGTATTAAGAAGAGCTATAAAAATAAAGGTGACTTGAATGTAATCAGTGGAATTGAAAAGGTGTTTTTTTATGCACAAAAATAACAGGCTAGTTCAACACAATTAACAGGAAATAAAATGTTGAGTTAATGCTATTTTTAGACCTTTATGTGGAGTAGTATATAAAACTGGCAAAACTGAGAAATATGTATTGAAGTCAAAAGACTTACATTTTTCATTCTCTTTTTTAATATTTTCTGGTATGGGAAGCTGTTGTTCTCCAGCCGATCCATGCATTCAGCACATTTGTCTGTATTTTAAAGGAAACAAAAAAGACAATATTTTCAATCTCTTTGATAAATCAAAATGATCAGCAACATAACAGTCACAGAGCAGTCAAGAGAACAGAGCCCGAGCTGAAGCCTATCTGAAGCAACTGCAGTCTTCCATAATCTTGCTTTATTTAAAACACAATATTTTATTTGAAAAAAATGTATTGGACCTCTAATACATGCCAACTAAACATCATATTTGTGTACTTATAGTATCTTTGCCTTAGATGTATTTCACCTTTAAGTTTATTGTCTTCTTTCCTTTGTTTAGTTGCCTCTAGAAATGAAAGATTAGATTGTTAAATCAATATGGGAAGAGACATTTCACATGGGTTAGTTAAAGGGTTAGTTCACCCAATAATGAAAGATACCCCATGATTTACTCACCCTCAAACCATCCTAGGTGTATATGACTTTATTATTTCAGACAAATATAATCTGAGTTATCTTTAAAAATGTTCTGGCTCTTCCAAACTTCCAAGCTTTATGATGGCAGTGGGCAGGTGTTGATATTTTGAAGTCAAATAAAGTGCATCCGTCCATTATAAAAAAGTACTCCACACGGCTCCGGGAATACATTTTGAGTGGAATCGATGTGTTGGTGTAAGAAAAATATCCATAATTAAAACGTTATAAACCGTAATCTTCTGTTCATGCGAGAATGGCGTTCTGGCGTATTATGTAGGCATAGCATAAGCTCCGATGAGAAGTGATGAACGCGGAAGAGCAAAGGAGAGAGAAAAAAAAAATGGTCAAGAATAGAAGTACAAAATGAAGATTTGTAAAGAAAAATGTGGAGGATTTCGATATAAGCCAAAAGGAGACTGGTTTTCCTTTTTCTGTAAAAAAAACATGATTCTCGCGAAACTAGCATATTCTCACTGGAGCTTTCGCTACACCTACATCCTACGTCATCTGCTGGAATGCCACTCTCTAGTGAACATGCGTACAACAGTTAGCGGAAGCTAAAGATTACAGTTTAAAAAGTTTTAAATATGGATATTTTCCTTACAGAAACGCATCAATCCCATTCAGAATTCATTCATTCACCCCCCAAAGCCTTGTGGAGCGCTTTTTATGATGGATGGATGCACTTTAATTTTCTTCAAAATCTGGACCACTATTCACTGCCATTATACATTTTGGAAGAGCCAGGACATAATTTAAGATAACTCCGATTGTATTCGTCTGAAAGTAGAAAGTAATATACACCTAAGATGGCTTGACGTTGAGTAGATCATGGGGTAGTTTCAATTTTTGAGTGAACTATCCCTTAAACTAATTGTTTAAACGTTTTTTTTTATAATTTTACCTTGTTTTCTTTTGATGGCATTTGTTGATTTTGCCTCGTGGAATGTGAATGGGGAAGTTGCAGACTGTGGTGCAACAGCGGTGCTGGAGGAGTCCACCTGTCATGCAGCAGAGGTGTTAAAGGAGTCCACCTGTCGTGCAGCAGCGGTGCTGGAAAAAACTCATACAGGTCTGGGACAAGTGCAAGCTATGTAAATGATGACAAATGATGGCAAACTATCCCTTTAAATTACATTATTCACATTCAAATGTATGCATACAATAGTATAAAGGTATATAAAACTAGAAATAAGTATATAAAATCATAATTATTTGTTAAGAATTAAAAACACTTACTCCTCTATTTCTCTTTTTAGTATCTTCTGGTTTGGGAAGTTGTTGTTCTCCAGTGTTTCCATGCCTTCAGCACATTTTTCTGTTTAAAAGGAAACAAAACTGATAATTTTCCCTCTTGATAAATCTAAAAGAACAACTTCAACCATTCACTCAGAGAGCAGTCAAGAGAAAAGAGCCAGTATTGTAGTAAATACAAGCTATGTAGCTTCCACAATCTTGCTTGGTTTAAAATACAATATTTTATTTAAAAGAAATGTTATTTGAACTGTTTAATATGTCAATTAACATCACATATGTGCGTAAGATAGGATTACTACCATACTTTACCTTTGAGCTTACCTTTTTCCACGTGTGGTGCAGCAGCGCCGGAGGGCTTCACGTGTGGTGTAGCAGCGCCGGAGGGATCCACGTGTGGTGAGGCAGTATTGGTGGGCTTCACGTGTGGTGCAGCAGCGCCGGAGGGCTCCACGTGTGGTGAGGCAGTGTTGGTGGGCTCCACGTGTGGTGCAGCAGCGCCGGAGGGCTTCACGTGTGGTGTAGCAGCGCCGGAGGGATCCACGTGTGGTGAGGCAGTATTGGTGGGCTTCACATGTGGTGCAGCAGCGCCGGAGGGCTCCACGTGTGGTGCAGCAGCGCCGGAGGGCTTCACGTGTGGTGCAGCAGCGCCGGAGGGCTCCACGTGTGGTGCAGCAGCGCCGGAGGGCTTCACGTGTGGTGCAGCAGCGCCGGAGGGCTTCACGTGTGGTGTAGCAGCGCCGGAGGGATCCACGTGTGGTGAGGCAGTATTGGTGGGCTTCACGTGTGGTGCAGCAGCGCCGGAGGGCTCCACGTGTGGTGAGGCAGTGTTGGTGGGCTCCACGTGTGGTGCAGCAGCGCCGGAGGGCTTCACGTGTGGTGTGTAGCAGCGCCGGAGGGATCCACGTGTGGTGAGGCAGTATTGGTGGGCTTCACGTGTGGTGCAGCAGCGCCGGAGGGCTCCACGTGTGGTGCAGCAGCGCCGGAGGGCTTCACGTGTGGTGCAGCAGCGCCGGAGGGCTTCACGTGTGGTGTAGCAGCGCCGGAGGGATCCACGTGTGGTGAGGCAGTATTGGTGGGCTTCACGTGTGGTGCAGCAGCGCCGGAGGGCTCCACGTGTGGTGCAGCAGCGCCGGAGGGCTTCACGTGTGGTGCAGCAGCGCCGGAGGGCTTCACGTGTGGTGTAGCAGCGCCGGAGGGATCCACGTGTGGTGAGGCAGTATTGGTGGGCTTCACGTGTGGTGCAGCAGCGCCGGAGGGCTCCACGTGTGGTGCAGCAGCGCCGGAGGGCTTCACGTGTGGTGCAGCAGCGCCGGAGGGCTTCACGTGTGGTGCAGCAGCGCCGGAGGGCTTCACGTGTGGTGCAGCAGCGCCGGAGGGCTTCACGTGTGGTGTAGCAGCGCCGGAGGGCTTCACGTGTGGTGTAGCAGCGCCGGAGGGATCCACGTGTGGTGAGGCAGTATTGGTGGGCTTCACGTGTGGTGCAGCAGCCCCGGAGGGCTCCACGTGTGGTGCAGCAGCGCCGGAGGGCTTCACGTGTGGTGCAGCAGCGCCGGAGGGCTCCACGTGTGGTGCGGCAGCGCCGGAGCCGGAGGGCTCCACGTGTGGTGCGGCAGTGTTGGTGGTCTCTGGATATTCTGTATCTGGAGAAGGAGTCTGCAGGCTGCTAGTCCCCTTCTTTTTCTCTCTCTGAAAATGAACTAAAGGACATAACAACCGAGTTATATTATAGCAATAACAAAAATGTATTTAAATTATCTTAACATTTATTTTAGTGATTCTGCACAGCATGTATTTTAACAGTCTTAAGATCATTAAGAAATTGTAAACGATTCCTTTGTAAAACTGATACATTTCCAAGTCTAGTGCATAATAAAAAATAAACACAAACACAGCCTAGAATAAATGACTGTATGAAAGTATTATACAATTATTAAATGTAAAAAAATGCAAGAAAACCAACTTTTTAAAACTGCTTCATAAACAGTCTTTAACCTCTGGAGGAGATCATCATCCAAAAGATGGTCATCTCCTAAAATGGCATCGGCCACGACTGTATTTTCAGAGTTCTTCCCAATAAGGAGTATGGGATGGAGGTCAAGGGCGGCCAACTTATCAAGCTGAAATGAAAATTATAATAATAACAATAATAATAAATTAACTAACACAAAACTTAATACAAAATGCAACAAGAAATAAGGTTGACCAATGTTAATACATCAGTCTAAAGATAACGGGCACTGCACATTATCTATGAAAAATGAGAATAACTTTTTATGTAATTTAAATTGTTCATGAAAACCATTCTTTCACATTTCACATTAAAGGTTACTGTTTAAAATCAAATGGTTTTATGAATTATTTATGGATTTAAGAAAAAATGTATCTGCTTGTGTTTCATGAGCAAGGTCCACTGTCTCCATTACAGTGTTACTTATGTAGCATGCTATTCATGTTACTCACACATGTAACAGCTAACATATTTTACTTTTTTAAATTATACTAATATTATTAAATTATTAAGTAATAATAATTGTCATTGTCACTTGTCATTTTAAACACTTAAGTTAAACACTTACCAAACAATGGACTGCTTTTGACAATACAGTCCTGTTGCAGTTTTTTTGGGATGGAAGCAACCCAATCAGATTTTGATAATTTAAATTTTTCCCTTCTTTTCTGTAATTTTGCCTTGTATGGCTGACCAGTCTTGCATGCAGGACATGTTTTGAAGGCCACATTTATAATGGCTTTGCAACATGCACATGTCTTTTTTGTGCTCCCGGGCATTCCTGGAGAACAAAAACAAATATTGCAGTAGTATAATACAGTATATGGTATTTTATAATATAGTACATTTGAATTATTGCAGTCAGCCACAGTAAAGTAACTAAATAAATATACTATTTACATACGATTTTAAGGGTAGTAAGAGTTGTATACATTCTATTTATTAATGCGAGGTGATTTCTGCTTGTAAAATAGCTGTCATTCCAATAAAATCAATAGCAGAAATTCCAATAATCTGATTAAATGAATATATTGTAGTATTTACTTAACCACTTTAAGTTTTTGATGACATGAAACTGGAAATGTTAAAGGGTGATAACCCAAAGCTTATCTTTAATGATGTCACTAAAGACATTCTCTTTTTTATATAAAACTAAACATATACCTACCGTAAATCCTTATAAAGTTGCCGGCTTAAAATAATGATAATAAATCATATAAATGTAAATGTAATTATAAAAGATAGAGTTAAAATGACACGTGTAGGTTAAAGATGTAATATGAACGTTCACACGCAACAATACTTACGACAATAAATTACGACAAGACGTTTTCCCACCCAGCGTGAGCTGTGACGTCAAATGCTGCAAACTTAGAAAATAAAAGGCAATATTGAGCTTTATAAAATAATCTTAACAATACTAACTCTTCAAAACTCAAACATTTTTCAAAATACTAAAGCATACGAGTTTCAATTATTTTAATAGTTATAAAAATAAATCAAGCATGACAAACTAAATGAATAGGCTATTGATGGTTTACATCATTAATAAAAACTCAAAGCTAATATGTGTAACGAGGCATTTGTATCAAAATAGTTATTACGATTGCTATTATTATTTATATAATTTCTATTGTAAAATGACTCGTGTTTAAGTTGTTTCTGCCACAGATCCAGATCTCCGACAAATGATGCATACGTCATCGTCCAAATTCGATAAATTCATTCAAAATTTATAATTAGTATCTAAAACGCATCTCTTCTTTTTATGGTATTTTTGACAATTCGGTAAAAACTCAAATAGGCCAGTGAACTGAAAAGAGGGGGAAAACTATTTATTATTTTAACAAAATTAATCAGTTAAATGATCTACTTGTGTTCCTCTTGTAAAGCCGTATGTACGTTACAACCCGTACGTTTCACCTAGCCTAACAAAACAAGCCACCTGACTGAAACGTAATGACGTTCTGGAAAATATATTTTCGATGTACAGATAACTCATACTCGGTAATGAGACACAAAATCTGGGTATACATACGAGAAAATAGAAATTCTTGACGTACCTCGGCGAAGTGCGATCCATCCTGACGAGACGCGTGTCCTTGGCAACTCAAAAGCTTAGAATTAATTAATTTATATAAAAATTAGTGTACACGGAGACGACAGAACATTATTTACTAAAATGTCTGATTTCTAACCTGAATCTGAAACGGGGAAACATTGAAACCATTCAGCGCCTCTAGTGGACGTTTCACCCGAAAAGTGCAGTGAATTGTACCTGGAGATTACGTATTTCAGGTTCTGCAGAAATGTAGGCAGAGTCACGTATTTCCAATGAGCCTGGGTTGAAAAAAACGAAACAAAGATCCACCTATTTTTAAGAACAATTTTTATTTCACTAAGCACAGTTTAATTCCAAATACATAAATAAAATATATTTTTTAATTACTTGTAATGCAACAAAAAAGTATAACTATATACTATATATATTATATATATATATATATATATATATATATATGTACATCATATTTGTATGTGTGTGCATTTGTATATCTACACACACACACACAAACACGCACGCGCAAAAACAGACACTCGCGTACAAACTCGGGCACACGCAAACACACACACACACACAACCACACACACACATAAACTCGTGCACGCGCATACGCGCTCGCACGCTCACAGACGCGCTCACACACATACACACACACCAGGAGCGTAGCCAGAAAGGAGACTCTGGGTGTGCATCAGAAAAACTGGGTGTGCCACATTTATTGTCAGATTAATGCGCAAAAAAAACAAGCATGCTTATTGGGGTATTAATATGTTAGTTTAACCATTTCATTTTTGTGTAGGTAGGCTACATGTGTCTGTTAACCTATTCTCCATTTTGGATGTCTTTGAAAATCACTATTTTATATCTGCAACAAAGTGAGTGTGTGTGTGTGTGTGTGTGTGTGTGTGTGTTAGCATGCGTGCTGTTTATTAGTATTATTAAAACTTTCATTTCTGTGTATGTCTCTGTGTCTGTGTTGGTAGCTTATCTTTATTAAGCATTTTTAAACCTTTCATTTCTGCGTGTGTGTGTGTGTGTATGTGACAGAGAGAGAGACAGATTTTAATGATTCTCAATTATTAATGTGTTCTATTGTCAGCCCTGCATTTTATGTTGGCTCTTACCAGGGGTCTCCAACCCTGCTCCTGGCGAGTACGTCC
>JAPDDM010000115.1:0-87661 GCA_027474115.1 Schizopygopsis malacanthus
CATTGATGGAGTTAATAGGGTATTCAGTGAGGTGCTGCTCATAAAATGACTTGGGGATTGTAGTAACTTGCGTCCAATAAACAATGACACTTTTCACCAGCTATGCTGATCTCTGCAATGCATCTAGCTCAAACTAAACCCATTGGGAGGCTAGCTTCTGACTTTCTAGAAAATTGACATTTGTTTGAGACACGTTTAGTAGTAGGACAGTCTGATTTAAATTCAGCCCCAGTCTGTCCCACAACAAGGGCTGGCTTTAGTTTAAAGTAGGGTTGGGGTTCTGAGAGTACCACAGGAGCTGCTTCTACTTTAGGAGTTTTCGCTTTGTGGTGACAATTGTAGGGTTAGGTTCAGAAGTGCAGGAAGATGCAACGTGGCCGTCCTCACTACAGGTAAAACAGTACCATGGTCTTGGTCTACCTATTGATTTTTTTATTTACTGTAGTCACACTCTCGGAACCAGCAGTTCTTACTCTCTTGTCCTGTCTGTCTACTGCTTCTGGCAGTGTGGATTCCTTCTGGATCTTAGGTTTGGTTTTAAGATTGGCTAGCTGACTTTGGAGCTTAGCTATCTGTTTCTTGAGCCCCTGTGTTTTAGTGGCAAGTGAGCCCATATTTGAAGCCTCTTTTTGTTCCAATTCAGCAGAGACCCACTTTCTTTGAGAATGCATCAGAGCTCTCTGCTTAGAAGAACCAAGATGTTGTTCATACGATTGACCTTCACTGTATGTTTGTCTTCTTCTGTACCTACCATTAACAGAAGGTGCGCAAAAGGAGGAGAAAGTTTGCGCTTTTGCTCGAGCTGTAGTTCAGTGATCAAATCATTATCCAGGCAGCCCCTACAAAACTGCTTGCGAAGATGTCGGTCTGCCTCTTCTGGAGAAATGCCTCCTCTCTTGATAGTCATCCTCAAGGCTGTCTGCAATCTATAAAGGTAAGCTGATGGTTTTCTCACCAGTGTCTTGCAGAGTATTCATAAATCTTGCAAGGAGTTCATTGCCGTCCTCAACAACACCAAAAGCCGAATCCAGCAACTGAAGGTAAGCTGAGGATGGAGCTTCAGGGCTTTGATGCTTTATAACATCTGCTGGGGTGGCAAAAGACTGTCCACTATCTTCCTGGACACATACAAATCAGATAAGCCAGGGTCCTTCAATATAAACTCAACACTGGAGCGCCAAGTATCATAATCAACTTCATTTCAGGTCTAGGACATTTACCAGAGAACACCCTTAGCCGTGATTGTACAGGCCCTTAAGCAGTCACTTCACCACTCCCCACAACATGTTCAACGATACGTTTCTGGACTTCGGGTGGATTGAACACCTGCTGAGAAGTATAGAGAGGTGCAGCATTTGATTTGATAGGCGTGTGCTGTGACAGTAGTTCATCTACCTGACTTGGCTTAGCAAATTTAGTACTAAAGCTCTCGCTAGAAAGCACTTGGGATGGCTGTTCACATGGGTTTCCATCTCCAGGTTCAAGATCAGTGGACATTGGTGTGAGTTCTGCACTCATTTGCGACAACATCTGACTCAATACTGCTTCAAAGTTTGTTCCACTCACTTTGGCTATTTCTTCAATCCTTCCAGGTAGGATTTAGTGACGCTACTTCCCAATAGTTGTGTAAAGACACTAGACAATGCCATCATGTGGTAAGTGATACCTGGATAGCTGGACAATTGGTGGGTATAAGGCAGCTGGGGTTCTAGAGATTGTATGGCTTGACCACTGTTATATTCAATTATTGTGCTCTGATAAAACTCTGAAATTTTGTCACTAATGGTGAGGGTTCTGACAAAAGAGCCATACGTTTTAGGGTGTCAATTAATCCATTGTCATGCTCTATGTTAGTCAAGCCACTCACGATCACAGAGTTTGGCATTTTAATGCCCTCTGCCTCAACAATATCCATTGTTGTGTTTTAAGAGTTAAATAAATAAACTCAATTGCACGGTAGTTCATTCTCAGCAACAGCGCTACCTCCTGGGTGGCTCGCCACAATTGTAATAGGTCTTAACTCAGTTAATATTGGACCAGACAATATTATCAGAAGACTACAAGATACGCAAAAAGAGGCGGCAGTGATGTTGAGTAATAGACAGAGGCAGAAGGGAGGTTAACCATAAATGTTTTCTTTACATTGAATCTTTAGTGGTGTATTTTTCACATTTTTTTCTCACATAACCATAACAAAAGCAATGACTATAGAAAACACAATAACTATATGTATAAACATACCCTGGCTGCACCCACTAAATCTTCCTTCATTTAGTAGTAATTTCAAACACAATCACTGTAATCAAGTGAACAAAAAAAAAAATTTAAATCAGGGATGTATGTTACCCACACTGAGTTCAGTTTAAGTTTCAATAAGAAGTTCCTTTAGAAGTGTTCCTGAAATGTTTCAGTCCCATAAAGTCAAATAATCACTCTATGTGAACGAACTCTCTTACTTGTCTGAAGAGAAATTCTAAAGTGAGAAGAAGTGTCCTTTACTCAAGGTCCGTTATAGTTTACGCATCAAGGTAGGTAGCTCGCCATCAATTAAAGGAATCCAATTCAGAAGAATATCCATGCAGAAAAAAACCTGGCCTGTCCATTCAAGTCCTTTTCTCTCCCTTTTATTTTTTTTACAGGCACGTACAACCAAAATGGTGTCAGCAACTGCGAACATGCAATACACCATGTGGTCTGGCCGAGTCAACACAAGTTTTGGATTGCCGATTAACACCTGATGATCCAAGATCTTGAAGTGACAATCTGATTCATTCAATTTATATGTATTTTTAACAGTTTATGGATTATATTCTCCAATTTTAATACTCTCACACTAGAACATGTTTCTCTGTCGCTCTGCGTCTGTCTTCTAACTGCTCGACGCTATCCATAACCAAGAGAGGCAGAGCTAACAATGCATTGCTCCAATTGGTTGTTACTCATTTCTTAAACAGTTTCAGATATACATATTTATAGATTTACGTAGAATTTATGATATATGGATGGGCATAATAATCTAGTCAAGCAATCTTAGAAACAATATGAACAATTATTTAACCAGGGTTATAATCGCCCCTGCTGGTTCTCCAGTGCTAACTCCAGCTTCATACATGCGTGACATTTTCACGCCTAGAGGAGGCAAAGCGTGACACTCACACGCATCCTCGAGTGGACCAGCATGTCTGTTACACACTTTGACGTGATACCGGGTTGGCCTTTAGGGAGTTATGCATCTTTTTGAATTACATAAGATAATGAAATAGTTTTTATTATTTATTATCAAAATTTTATTTGAATTTTTTTGATTGTAAAGAATAGTATTTTATAGAATTTTATAAATATATTTATCATGTCAGTGATGCAAGTATTTGCTGAGTTCCACTTGCAAAAGCTTCCGCTTTTAGCAGAAAATATTTGATATCACACATTTATCTTAATTTTGTATTTATATTGTGAACTGCATTAAGTTTTTTTATGTCTCAAATGGTGTTTATTTGAGATGGCTAAACTGATCAAACATATGCTCAACTCACTGTCTGGCGCTGACAGCTTGGTATAAAAAAAATACAACTTGTATAAAAAAATCCAATCATGCTTATAAATTAACTTAAAGAAACAAAACAAAATATAACCACTTTGCCATTAAGAACCTAAACTGAACTTTTTTAATGACTGCAACCAGAGCTTGTGAGCAAAGCGAAGCGGTGTATCACTCTGCTCAATATTCTGCTTTGTGGACGTGCGCTCCTCTCAGTCGCTCACAAAGCAAACACTCTGCTAATGTTCCACTCACGCTCACCGGTAAACCAAATCCTGCTCAGATCACGCTCTCACATTACATTTCTCCAGTAGGCCTAATTATATATACTTTTTTTCAGTTCATAATGCAATTATTGAAAAAATGTCTCAATTAAAGCAGTAGTCCGATAAGTAATGGTTATGATTCAGGGTGACGTTTAGCTTGTAGAATTGTATACATTTAAATGTATTAAATTCCAATTATTAATTTAAAAACGTGTCTTGTTTTTGAAGTCACTTGGCAAACCTTTGTAAAAAAGATAACTGAAAATGTATACTTTTCCATGAAAACACAGCTTCAGTTATTGTGCAACAGAACCTTCAAAACACGCATGTAAATAAAAGTTTGTAGCGTAAATAAAATAAACACTTTCTAAAATTAAAATAGACCTAAATTATGGGGAAATACGGTCTATTAAAACGTCTGTCAATCTTCACATGATTTTTTAGCTGAGACTAATAGCGTAAACTATTACTTAGCCAATTCCACAGATTATCAAATTAGCAAAGGGCATTTTGGGTTGAGCGAGCGGAGTGGAATCTTCAGAAAGGTGCTCTCCGCTCTGAAGGAAATATGACCGCTACGCTCCCCTTTCCGCTCCCACTCCACTCCGCTCACATGCTCTGGCTGCAACAGCAGCTGTGTAATGGAAGAAAGAGAGGAAAAAAGACTCAGGTCAGATGGAGAATTCTGATAAGCTGTCAGACAAGGACCGGGCCCGTGCAAGACTCTATGTTTTTCTTGAAAATGTATTCTAACTAGTTGTTTGAATAAAAATATTTGGACTTTATATTTAAAAATGACATGTCATGTAATGAATTTAATTTCACCAGGAAGATAATTATCTAGCCAGTTAACAAATTTTGGGCAAATATAATTTTGTAATTCATAATTATTGATTATTTTATACATATATATTTTTTGTTTTAAGCTAAAATGGCACGTACACTGATTTTACTGTAAATGTTTAAAGCATATTGCTTTGTATGACTGGGGGTCATTTTACCCCACCTGGAGCAAAATGTCCCCTTGGTACAGATTTCATTTTTGATAAAAATATAATAACATGAAAACTCTATGAACTATGATAACTTCTCAACACACTTAACTTTTGTTTCAAATAAAAAAAAAGAAATACAAAAATAATTACACAGTCCTTAAAGGCTGGGCATTTCCCCCCACTCTACCTTAAGCTTCATGGTGAATACTTCTACATCACTCTTAAAGTGACAATAAAAATGTATCTTGACATTATCTAGTGGTTATTGTGGGAAGAACAGAAGTAGGCGTTTCCCCGCTCTACTCTAATAACAACATGTTGAGTCCAGCCCTCGGTTTGCCTTGGGAGGAATTAAACGACACATCGGCCATTGGTTATCTTACTCATATTTTCATATTGATTTTCAAATAAAAGCAACAGAGCTTAAGTTAAATGTCGTTTATTAGCAACAAATCACAGTTGTGAATCACTTCTCCCTCACAGTACACAATATGACAACATACAGTATGTAATTAGACTAATTAGAGACGTAATGTTGGGTTGAGAGAATTTGGTTAACAATGTGGATTTGGAAAAGGGATGGACATTGTTGCAAAGCACAGTAGACTACCGTTTTAATTATTGTTCAAATATAGGCCTATCAATAATCTTATTTTTAAACATTTTCCATATACCTACATTCAAAATGTATTTAATATTTAAAACACCAATCTCATAACATTATTCATGCAGTTATAATTGTTTGAAGTATCATACAATTATATCACCCTTGCGCTGCATTAAAACTGAAATTATAAAATTACTTTTTCCTGAATCAAATTCAATCAGCAGACAATAGAAGTTGTTGATAAAATATTAAAAGTAAAGAATGAATTTATAAAAATGAGAACATATAATCAATAATTACTCAGAGCAAATTCAAAAATGAGCTAAATAAAAGTGAAAACTAATGAGATGGACCTCTCTCTCCAACTGACAAGAAAGAATAGGTATCGGTAAGGTTTTAATGCTATTAATATTCTTACAATCTTGCTTATTAAACATATTGGAAATAACAGGAAACCATTGAACATAACATGAAACCCATTAGTAGTAGTAGTAACCCTTTATTGTCACTAGTCACAAGTACCAGTGAAATTAGCCATCAACCTGTCCATACATACACAACATACATATATGACAAGGGGGTAGACAGAACAGGAAGACAGGGAATTGAAGAAAAGAATACAGCATAACATGAGGAAAGTGAGGAGAAAAAAAATAACCCCCAGACTATGCTCCTTGGGGAGTACAGTGTGAGAACAGGAAAAACACCTCAGCAACAAAAAGCACATAAACCATAGACACACGACTTTGCCACAGGGGAAGTAATCCAGCTCCAGCAGGCAGCCATCCGGTCCTGCGGCCATTCTCGGCGCTGGTCCCAGACCCGCCTGTCAGGCTGGCGGTTCAAAGCGACGGAGGCGAGGGATGGGGGAGGGGAGGTATGTGTGTGTGTGTGTGTGTAGTAGTTTATAATCAATGTCTGTAGAATGGGGGAGGAAGCAAGAGCGTCTCACTGCAGTGCCCTTCCCAGGGGTAATTTTTCCAGCAGCGACCTTGGCCAAGGCCACTGTGCGAGGGAGCCAAAAAGATAAGATTGCGATTGTTTTGTCTTAAGGCGAGTAACCGCATTCCAATTCCACGGCTACTCTCTCTGTCCATTCTGGTCTCCAATATCAATTTTCCTTTGCAAAGCCGTGAGCTTCTCCATGATAGAATCCATATTGCGTTGATAGTCTCAGTCTTAATGCTGACCGCTCTTCCCACTGCTTCAGTCATGACGGGCAGCCTTGTGAGGCTTTGGACAGCTGTCAATGTCCTCCACGGAAAGAGCCGCTAGACATACGATTCGCCACCTCTTCCACGCATCCATCGTATAGCCAGCTGCGAACGTTCCGTCAGGGCAGTCAGGTTCCCCCGAACCCAAGCTTCTCATCGAGAAGATGGTGTCAATTGCGATGAGAGACCAGTTGATCAAATCCATAATCTTTCAGTTCGGAGAGCCGTGCAGAGAGAGTCTCTCAATAGATGAGACGAGACAAGAGAGCAAGCAGGGAAAATAAGGGCGAGGACGGGGAGTTAAAAAAATGCGACCGCCTCCGTTGAGTGCCAAAAGAAGAGTAACTAAAATTATATAAATTACACAATGAAGCAAAATAATATACAAGAATAAAAGATTTTGACATTGTTCTTTGAGGAGGAACTCCACCTTTGAGCTGATCTGAATCGGAGTTGAATCTGCTGGTTTTGAAGATGAAGATGAACTTTATTCACTCTGAAAACTTTAAATAATGTTTCTTTGTCATATTGCTTGTAATTTCTGGTTAGAACAGATTTATCCAGATTATATTTCATTGCTTGATGCGCTACTGTGTCAAATCTGGTGAAGATGATCTACTTACTGTGATTGTGTTTTGTATGACTGTGTAGAGAAGATGAATTATTGAAACACTTCCCACATGCAGTGCAGTGATACGGTTTCTCTCCAGTGTGAATCCTCTCATGTGTTTTCAGATGTACTGTCTGAATGAATCTCTTGTCACAGTGTGAACACTTGTAAGGTTTCTCTCCAGTGTGGATCCTCTCATGTGTTTTCAGATGTGGTATTTGATTGAATCTCTTGTCACAGTGTGAACACTTGTAAGGTTTCTCTCCAGTGTGGATCCTCTCATGTGTTTTCAGATGTGGTATTTGATTGAATCTCTTGTCACAGTGTGAACACTCGTAAGGTTTCTCTCCAGTGTGGATCCTCTTGTGCAGTTTTAAACAGTATGCTGTAGTAAAAATCTTCTCACACTCAAAGCACACGTACTCTCTCACACCAGTGTGCATTTTCTGATGTTTTTTTAAATATTGTAAACATGAAAAACTCTTTCCACACAAATAGCATGAATGTGGCTTCTCCTTTGTATGAACTTCCAGGTGTTTCTTCAGGTTTGAAGCACTCAAAAATGTTTTTCCACATTGATCACATGCATGCATTTTATAACACTTATAAGGTTTTTCTCCAGTGTGGATCCTCTGGTGCAGTTTTAAACAGTATGCTGAAGGAAATGTATTTTCACACTCAAAGCACACGTAATCTCTCACACCAGTGTGAATTTTTTGATGTATTTTCAAACTTTGCAGACGTGAAAAACTCTTTCCACACAAACAACATGAATGTGGTTTCTCCTTTGTATGAACATTCATGTGATTCTTAAGGTTTGATGATAGTGAGAAACTCTTCCCACACTGATCACAAGTGAACGGTTTCTCTCCAGTATGAACTCTCATGTGAAGCTCAAGACTTCTTTTGCGTGTGAAACTCTTCCCGCACTGATCACAAGTGAACGGTTTCCCTCCAGTATGAACTCTCATATGAGTCTCAAGATAATATTTGCATCTGAAACTCTTTCCACACTGATCACAAGTGAATGGTTTCTCTCCCGTATGAACTCTCATGTGATAATCAAGATGATATTTGTTTCTGACACTCTTTCCACACTGAGTGCAGGTGAAAAATTTATTGGCTCTTCCTTTCATTACATCTTTCTGTTTGTGTTTTTCTCCACATTTGACATGATTATTCTCCTCTAATTCACTCAACTCATTTTTCTCATTATCTTCAATCAACTCTGAAACAAAAGTAAAAACAAAATGTTCATTAACTCGTAAAAAAACAAATAAATAAAAAAACAAAGGATATAAAATGAACCCTGATATAACAGTGGAAAGTATACAATTGCATTACAATATTTTGATCATATTGCTGTAACTTCATTAATTATATGTCCCTGAAACTTTCCTTGAATGAGGTTCACTGATCCTCAAATTATTAGTTTTCAATCAACACAAACTGAAAAGAAAACAGATAGGCGAGTAGGAAAAATAGTCCAACAACACTGTCGAATCCAAAATATATAAAGATGCAATCCCGCTCTCTATCACGACTTGCTAAATATTGACATTTATTGTTATAAGCGCAAGCAACGGTTCGGTCCACTGAGCTTCATTAGACATAAATTATTAGTTAAAAAATATTATGGGCACAAATCTCATGTTTTTAAAGGCAAAGCTATTAAATACATTTGATCAACAACATGAAGGATCTGAGGATCCACAAATACAAACTGTGTGTTGCATCAAATGACCATGTTGTGTTTTTCTTTTTTTTTATTAATTTATAATAATTAGCCATTTATTTAATTTATTGTTTGATTATTTTTTAGCATGTATATCATTTTATGATTTTATTTATTCATTTATTATTTTATGATGTTTTTATATTTTGTATTTCTTATTTTCCTTGTTTATGCATTTCCATTGTTAAACTGATGATTGTGATGTTTAATTAACTGTTTTGTTTGAATGAATAAGAGATGATTTATGATTCCATGTTTATGGAAATTCAAGGTTTGTGGGATGTTGTGTTTGGTAAAACACTGCTTGGATTTGTGCTGGTCAGACGAAGTCTGAGTATTGAATCATATGAAAACTAAGATTAATCAATAAGCTTTGCTCCTTTTTATCATCATCACATCATCTCCTGCTTCTGGGGCCCGTTTCAGAAAGGAGGTTAAGTGAAAACTCTGAGTATGTTAACCCTGAAATGAGGGAAACTCTGGGTTTTCCGTTTCAAAAAGGGAGGTTTGTCAAACCCGAGAAAGCAGGGTAAGTTAAGCCCGTTTCTGAAAGAGAGGTAACTAACTTATACTCAGAGTCAATTACCGTGGTAACTTACTCCGTGAACCTAACCTGGTCGGGAGCAGGTTTTCTTCGGTAAACCCAGAGTTTCTTTCGGTCTCCTCTCCCTTTTTATAGTTTTAGCGAGGTTTAAATGCCTAATTCAAACTGCAAAATAGATTTTCTTACTGAGTATTTTTTGTCTTATTTCAAGTACAAATATCTAAAAATTTAAAATTATATATGAAAAAATTGTCAATATTTAGTCTTGTTTCCTGGGGGATTTTCCTTTTTAAGTGCATTTTACATAAAACAAGTAAAATTGTCCGCCATTGGGTAAGAAAAATAATCTTAATGCAAACGGAAACAAGAATATGTTTAATGCCTTACCCCATTGGAAGATAATTAGCAAAATAGGAAAAATGCACTTTAAAACATCGGAGATGCAGAGCACATTATAAGTCCTGTATGCAGATTTTAAGGAAAGTGTGCATCGCTCTCATACTCATTCTGATCATTTGTCCTGGGCACAAATCCGTCAAAGAAGAGTCTCACAGGACTGTAGATCAGTGGTGAAAAATTCGGTTTAAATGAGGCTAATCTGATAAATGATGTTCACTTGATAACATCTTTCTGTGACATCTGGAAGTAACGCTGAATTAGCCACCTCGTAAAATATGTCCGGATTGCCGTGAGATCGGGCTGGAAGTAATGTGGTTGGATGCATTGATGACAAGCATATCTCCACCATCATCGCACCTTCTGAAAATTAAACTACTGTATGGAATGGAAGGATTCTAGATGGAGGGGTAGTACAAGCCGTAACCACCTCCACTGCTGTTAAATAAACAAATTATTCACTTTTTTATCATCTTTATTTCCTAATACAAAAGCAAAAGTTATTCTTTTTAATTTTGGATTTGAGAATTCTTCCAATACTTGACCACCTCCTCTTCATCTGTCAGTGGTGCTGGTTCTCCCTCTGCCTTCTTGCTGTCGTCAAGTCAGTAGTTAATTGTATTACTCTAATTAAGAAATGCAACAGGTTGGATTAGAGAATATTGAAACATGGCTAGAAGACAACTGCAGTGCAACAGTCCTCACTGAAACAGCCCCTCCTAACTTTAATTTTATAAGTGTCTGCAGGACTGTTAGGAGAGGTGGAGGTGTAGCTGCTCTGTTTAAAGATGTTTATCAATGCAAGCAAGTGTCATTTGGTCAGTACTTGTCTTTTGAATATCTAGGTATTGTGCTGAAAGGTGCCCCACGCATTCTGTTTATCATAATCTACAGGCCGCCAAAATATTCTCCAGCCTTTGTTGAAGAGTTCACAGAACTGTTATCAATGATTTCCTCAGAGTTTGACTGTTTTGCTATTGCAGGGGATTTTAATATTCACATAGATAATGCTGAAATCAAAACTACAAAAGAAATTATAACTGTTTTAAACACTTTTGACCTGATTCAGCATGTGCACGGACCGACACACAATCGTGGACACACTTTAGATTTACTCATCAGTAGAGGTCTAAACATTTCATCCATTGTCATTAAGGATGTAGCTCTGTCTGATCACTTCTGTATTTTCTTTGATATATTGATCTCTGTCACCACTGAATCTAGATCTGTCTCTGTCAGAAAGAGATGCATTAATGAGAACACTAGTGTGCTATTTATGAAGGCAATATCTTTAACACCGAGCATTTCTGCAGACTCTGTTGATCTTCTCCTGGATTCATTTGACTCAAAAGTTAAGAATGTTATTGATGATATTGCACCGATAAAGGTCAGCAAGAAGAATGGCAGACAAAAATCATTTTGGAGAAAATCAACAGCAGTTCAGAATATGAAAAGACAATGCAGAAAAGCTGAGCGGATGTGGTGGAAGACGAAACTAGAAATACACTATAGCATCTATAAAGACAGCCTTCATGCTTTCAATTTGGAACTAGCCACAGCTAGACAGACCTTCTTCTCAAACCTTATAAACAGTAATTTAAACAACACTCGCACTCTTTTTGCTACTGTTGAGAGACTGACAAACCCCCCAAGTCAGATTCCCAGTGAAATGCTCTCGGACAGCAAATGCAATGAGTTTGCTTCCTTCTTTTCAGAGAAGATCAGTAATATCAGGAAGGAGATTGGCATATCTTCCTGTAATACAGAGGTAACACAGATTCGACAGCAATCTCAAAAAGAAGTGACTATGTCTGTTTTTAAAACAATTGATAGCAAAATTTTGGAAGAAATAGTACAGCATCTTAAATCGTCAACCTGCTATCTTGACACACTTCCCACATCTTTTTTCAAAAGTGTGCTTAACTGTTTAGAAGCAGATCTCTTAGAAGTGGTGAACACCTCACTTCTTTCTGGGACTTTTCCAAACTCCCTAAAAACTGCAGTTGTTAAGCCCCTTCTGAAAAAGAGCAATCTTGATAACACCATGTTGAGCAACTATAGACCAATATCAAATCTTCCTTTCATAGGTAAGATTATTGAAAAGGTAGTTTTTAATCAGCTGAACAACTACTTAAACTCAAATGGATTCCTGGATAATTTTCAATCTGGTTTCCGCGTGCATCACAGCACAGAGACAGCACTCATTAAGATAATAAATGATATTCGCTTTAATTCTGATTCTGGCAAAATATCAGTGCTGGTACTACTAGATCTTAGTGCTGCGTTTGACACTGTCGATCATAACATACTTCTAGAGAGACTGGAAAACTGGGTCGGGCTTTCTGGGATGGCACTCAAATGGTTCAGGTCATACTTAGAAGGGAGAGGTTATTATGTGAGTATAGGAGAGCATAAGTCTAAGTGGACGTCCATGACATGTGGAGTCCCACAAGGCTCAATTCTTGCACCGCTGTTGTTTAGCCTGTATATGCTCCCACTAAGTCAGATAATGAGGAAGAACCAAATTGCCTATCACAGCTATGCTGATGATACCCAGATCTACCTAGCCTTATCTCCAAATGATTATAGCCCCATTGACTCCCTCTGCCAATGCATTGATGAAATTAACAGTTGGATGTGCCAAAACTTTCTTCAGTTAAACAAGGAGAAAACTGAAGTAATTGCATTTGGAAACAAAGATGAAGTTCTCAAGGTGAATGCACACCTTGACTCTAGGGGTCAAACAACTAAAAATCAAGTCAGAAATCTTGGGGTGATTCTGGAGACAGACCTTAGTTTGTAGTCATGTCAAAGCAGTAACTAAATCAGCATACTATCATCTCAAAAACATTGCAAGAATTAGATGTTTTGTTTCCAGTCATGACTTGGAGAAACTTGTTCATGCCTTTATCACCAGCAGGGTGGATTATTGTAATGGTCTCCTCACCGGCCTTCCAAAGAAGAGCATTAGACAGCTGCAGCTCATCCAGAACACTGCTGCCAGGATTCTGACTAGAACCAGAAAATCTGAGCACATCACACCAGTCCTCAGGTCCTTACACTGGCTTCCAGTTACATTTAGGATCGATTTTAAAGTACTTCTACTCGTTTATAAGTCGCTCAATGGCCTAGGACCTAAATATATGTCAGATATGCTCACTGAATATAAACCTAACAGACCACTCAGATCATTAGGGTCGAGTCAGTTAGAAATACCAAGGGTTCACACAAAACAAGGGGAGTCCGCTTTTAGCTATTATGCCGCCCGCAGCTGGAACCAGCTTCCAGAAGAGATCAGATGTGCTAAAACATTAGCCACATTTAAATCCAGTCTCAAAACTCATCTATTTAGCTGTGCATTTGTTGAATGAGCGCTGTGCTACGTCCGAACTGACTGCATTGTATTTTATGTATAATCATTTTCTATTTAACTGTTTTAAATCTCATTTTAAATCAATTTCTATATCATTTTAAAACTCCTTGTTTTATTATTTTTAACTTCTTGTTTTTATTGCTGTGAATGATTATTTCACATTCTTTTATGTAAAGCACTTTGAATTACCAATGTGTATGAAATGTGCTATACAAATAAACTTGCCTTGCCTTGCCTTGCCTTAACTATGTGAAAAGAATGTTTGACTATGTGGAAAAAGCTGCAGCGCATTGAAATAGACATTGAATGATATTTAATGTCAAATGTTTGTAAAGTCATTAAGCCCACACATATGAACCTTTCATGCTTAAAGCTTTACCTTGATTTAATTGTGTTTTTATACATCGTGTTTAGCTGCACGTTCTTGTTTCATTATTCCGTATTTTTACTTTTTTGTGGCCGTGGGATACCATTAAAATGAATATGTACAATAATTTACAGTTTTCACCTCTGATGTTATAACAGTTATTAAGTTATTGACAGTTATTAAGAGTTAAAGTTACGCATTGACGGAATTACGCACACTGACGTCTTTTTGGCGGGAGCTGTTGCCATGGTGAATCGTCTTTTTGGCGGGAGCTGTTGCCATGGTGAATCGTAATTTCGGTGCTCCGCTGATCATGACTTTTCATAGTCATGGTGCACGCGCTTAACTCAGAGTCAACCTACTTAAAGTTGAGTAAACTAACTCAATTCAGCTGTTCTGTAACCGAAAACTCAGAGTTTCCCATCTCAGAGTAACTCAACTCTGAGTTCAAGTTTAAACTCAGAGTTGGTTGAACCTCCTTATTGAAACGGCCCCTGGTCTTCTCTGTCTTTGCTCAGTCATCTTCTAGGTTAACAGAAGACTATTAATACAGTTTTGATATCAGACAATACTTGATGTTAATGGATTTTAAAACTCTAGTCTACCACATCCAGTTCTCAAAAATATTGTGAACAAATATTATGTTTGTGTTTTATGTTTATTTTAGTGACTTAAATATTTGTATTATTTCTTTTCACTAACCAAGCATAAACTTTTTCTCAAAACCGCAAACATGTATGCTAGTAATGCTACATTCATGGTGTCTATGTATTATAGTAGCACAGTTTGTGCTGATTACAGTGCAATTAGACTTTAGTCATTAATATGTTTTGAAGATACTGAAAAACGGCACACATGCCAAAACTACTCCAGGGCCCAAAACCCCTAAGACCCCAGAAGATTAATGCTTTGTGTGTACCACAAAAAGTCATTACAGATGAATGAAGAATAAACACCAACCTCCTTGTTCCTCTTTTTTTATTCTCCAGAGTTCTGGTTCCTCATGTTTTATTCTGCAGGTTTCTGGTTCCTCGTGTTTTATTCTGCAGGTTTCTGGTTCTTCGTGTTTTATTCTCCAGGTTTCTGGTTCCTCGTGTTTTATTCTGCAGGTTTCTGGTTCCTCGTGTTTTATTCTGCAGGTTTCTGGTTCCTCTTGTTTTATTCTCCAGGTTTCTGGTTCCTCGTGTTTTATTCTGCAGGTTTCTGGTTCCTCGTGTATTATTCCCCAGAGTTCTGGTTCCTCGTGTTTTATTCTCCAGAGTTCTGGTTCCTCATGTTTTATTCTGCAGGTTTCTGGTTCCTCGTGTTTTATTCTGCAGGTTTCTGGTTCCTCGTGTTTTATTCTGCAGGTTTCTGGTTCCTCTTGTTTTATTCTCCAGATTTCTGGTTCCTCGTGTTTTATTCTCCAGGTTTCTGGTTCACTCGTCTTCTCTTCATGCTCTTCTTTAACAAACACCATCTTCAAAGCAGCAGATCTCAGTTCAGATGATACTCCTCCAGATATTCCTGCTTGCTTCAAAACTTAGTCACAACTCTGAGGACGAGAATATTACAGGTGTTTACTGACCTGATTCAAAAACTTCCTTTCCTATTTACAGAAATAACATTTCTAAAAGTTTGTACTAAGCCAGCATCATGACAAAACAACAGAGAGTGTGGTGAAACTAAACTTCTTCCTCTGAGGTTTAATGGTGTTTGTCAAATAAACGCATGTGTTTTAGCGCCACCCGCTGGACTGGAGTCAAATACAACTTGAATTTAACAAACATAAAATGTTCCAATCATGCTTATAAATTAACTTAAAGAAACGAAACTAAATATAACCACTTTGCCATTAAGAACCTAAACTGAACTTTTTTAATGACTGCAACCAGAGCTTGTGAGCAAAGCGAAGCGGTGTATCACTCTGCTCAATATTCTGCTTTGTGGACGTGCGCTCCTCTCAGTCACTCACAGACAAAGCAAACACTCTGCTAATGTTCCGCTCACGCTCACCGGTAAACCAAATCCTGCTCAGATCAAGCTCTCACATTACATTTCTCCAGTAGGCCTAATTATATATAGTTTTTTTCAGTTCATAATGCAATTATTGAAAAAATTTCTCAATTAAAGCAGTAGTCCGATAAGTAACGGTTATGATTCAGGGTGACGTTTAGCTTGTAGAATTGTATACATTTAAATGTATTAAATTCAAATTATTAATTTAAAAACGTGTCTTGTTTTTGAAGCCCCTTGGCAAACCTTTGTAAAAAAAAAAATAACTGAAAATGTATACTTTTCCATGAAAACACAGCTTCAGTTATTGTGCAACAGAACCTTCAAAACACGCACGTAAATAAAAGTTTGTAGCGTAAATAAAATAAACACTTTCTAAAATTAAAATAGACCTAAATTATGGGGAAATACGGTCTATTAAAACGTCTGTCAATCTTCACATGATTTTTTAGCTGAGACTAATAGCTTAGACAAACTATTACTTAGTCAATTCCACAGATTATCAAACTAGCAAATTAGCAAAGGTCATTTTGGGTTGAGCGAGCAGAGTGTGATCTTCAGAAAGGTGCTCTCCGCTCTGAAGGAAATATGACCGCTACGCTCCCCTTTCTGCTCCCGCTCCACTCCGCTCACATGCTCTGGCTGCAACAGCATCTGTGTAATGGAAGAAAGAAAGAGAGGAAAAAAGACTCAGGTCAGACGGAGAATTCTGATAAGCTGTCAGACAAGGACCGGGCCCGTGCAAGACTCTATATTTGGCGCTTTTCCACTGCATGGTACGGCACGGTACGGTTCGGTATGGTTCACTTTTGGGGGGTTTTCCACTGGGTACTGTACCTGGTACTTTTTTAGTACCACCTCAGCCGAGGTTCCAAGCGTACTGTACCGTTACCAAAACGTGACGTGTAAACTCTGCTGTTCACTGATTGGCCGGAGAGAATCGTCATTACTGCGTCACTGAACTTGCGAAACGAGACCCTCCTCTACAGTCCGACCCGCTAGATTTAAATCAGCACAGCCAGCGAAGGATCGGACGCAGCTTTTGTTTCAACAAATGCACCTTTTTGTATCAACCACAAAATATCTGTTTCATTGTCTGTTGAGGAAGTTCAGACGTTCCTCTCGTTGATAGCCGAGGAGCGGATCCAGTGAGAGCTTGATGGCGCAACGCCGAAGGAAAAAGCCTTATGTATATAACGTTACATTTGAACTTGCTATATTTTCAGACTATGTCTTCAGTTTATGTTTTTACCTTTGTATGTGTGTTTTGCTTCAATTAAAAACAATCTGATCAAATAAGTGTACCTCCAGACTATATTAAATATGTATTATTGTATGAGCACGTAATGAACCTCTTGAAAAAGACAAATTATTAATGCCACGATTATAAAAACCATCACATAAATAAAAAAAACAAGAGATACATTGTAAATTTTGAAATATTCAAAGGTTTATTGATAATTCACTTTACAGAACACGCTGCATGAATAATTAACTAATTAATTAACGCAGTACACCTGCACGAACATCCCTGTCCTCCTCCTCTACAGCCCGTGTCACTGTCACCACAGTCTCTGCTGCTGGGGGTAAATTACAAGCATTCTCATAGACCTCTCCATTGCTGTTAAACACATCCACATGCCGAGAATGAAGAACACTATTCCATCTCCTTTCTTTGTTGTGAGTTTGTTTGTGGCGCGTTTACGATGATGTCACGGCAGTAGAGGCGGCACAATTATAACGACGCGTGAATTATCCCGCCCACTCTAAAGCGGTACTAAACTGCAGTGGAAATGCAAACCGAGCCGTGCCGAACCGTACCGTACCATGCAGTGGAAAAGCGCCAATTCATTCCCTTGTTTCAATTAGAAGTTCCCCCTCGGCTCGGCGGGCCCCCAATCTGCCCGGGCCCATATGCATCTGCATACCTTGCATTCACAGACGCTACGCCACTGGCCTGTAGATAGCCAGTTATTTAATACAAATCTAATTATACTTTCAGATTTTTTTTTTCTCATAGTCTGTTGGGTAAAATTGCCAAGGGGCAATGAGCAATTAATGTAGTTATTCTGTTCTGAACATCAAATCCTTTGTTTTTCTTTAAAATGTATTCTAACTAGTTGGTTGAATAAAAATATTTGGACTTTATATTTAAAAATGACATGTAATTAATTTAATTTCATCAGGTAGATAGTCTAGCCAGTTAACAAATTTTCAAATGGGCTAATATAATTTTGTAATTCATAATTATTGATTATTTTATACATATATATTTTTTGTTTTAAGCTAAAATGGCATGTACACTGATTTTACTGTAAATGTTTAAAGCAAATTGCTTTGTATGACTGGGGGGTCATTTTACCCCACCTGTAGCAAAATGTCCCCTTGGTACAGATTACATTTTTTTTATAAAAATATAATGAAACTTGAAAACTCTATGAACTATGATAACTTCTCAACACACTTAACTTTTGTTTCAAATTAAAAAAAAGAAATACAAAAATAATTACACAGTCCTTAAAGGCTGGGCATTTCCCCCCACTCTACCTAAAGCTTCATGGTGAATACTTCTACATCACTCTTGTCATCATAGAATAAAGTGACAATAAAAATGTATCTTGATGTTATATAGTGGTTATTGTGGGAAGAACAGAAGTAGGCGTTTCCCCGCTCTACTCTAATAACAACATGTTGAGTCCAGCCCTCGGTTTGCCTTGGGAGGAATTAAACGACACATCGGCCATTGGTTATCTTACTCATTATCATATTGATTTTCAAATAAAAGCAACAGAGCTTAAGTTAAATGTTGTTTATTAGCAACAAATCACAGTTGTGAATCACTTCTCCCTCACAGTACACAATATGACAACATACAGTATGTAATTAGACTAATTCGAGACGTAATGTCGGGTTGAGAGAATTTGGTTAACAATGTGGATTTGGAAAAAGGCATGGACATTTTTGCAAAGCACAGTAGACTACCGTTTTAATTATTGTTCAAATATAGGCCTATCAATAATCTTATTTTTAAACATTTTCCATATACCTACATTCAAAATGTATTTAATATTTAAAACACCAATCTCATAACATTATTCATGCAGTTATAATTGTTTGAAGTATCATACAATTATATCACCCTTGCGCTGCATTAAAACTGAAATTATAAAATTACTTTTTCCTGAATCAAATTCAATCAGCAGACAATAGAAGTTGTTGATAAAATATTAAAAGTAAAGATTGTATTTATAAAAATGAGAGCATATAATCAAAAATTACTCAGAGCAAATTCAAAAATGAGCTAAATAAAAGTGAAAACTAATGAGATGGACCTCTCTCTCCAACTGACTTACAAGAAAGAATAGGAATCGGTAAGGTTTTAATGCTATAAATATTCTTACAATCTTGCTTATTAAACATATTGGAAATAACAGGAAACAATTGAACATAATATGAAATCCATAAGTAACTAAAATGATATAATTAACATCATTAATTAAAATGATATACAAGACTACAAGAATACAAGATTTTGACATTGTTCTTTGGAGAGGAACTCCATCTTTGAGCTGATCTGAATCTCAGTTGAATCTGCTGGTTTTGAAGATGAAGATGAACTTTATTCACTGTGAAAACTTTAAATAATGTTTCTTTGTCATATCGCTTGTAATTTCTGGTTAGAACAGATTTATCCAGATTATATTTCATTGCTTGATGCGCTACTGTGTCAAATCTGGTGAAGATGATCAAATTACTGTGATTGTGTTTTGTATGACTGTGTAGAGAAAATGAATTATTGAAACACTTCCCTCATGCAGTGCAGTGATAAGGTTTCTCTCCAGTGTGAATCCTCTCATGTGTTTTCAGATGTACTGTCTGAATGAATCTCTTGTCACAGTGTGAACACTTGTAAGGTTTCTCTCCAGTGTGAATCCTCTCATGTGTTTTCAGATGTGCTATCTGATTGAATCTCTTGTCACAGTTTGAACACTTATAAGGTTTCTCTCCAGTGTGAATCCGCTCATGTGTTTTCAGGTCTCCTGACTGACTGAATCTCTTGTCACAGTGTGAACACTTATAAGGTTTTTCTCCAGTGTAAATCCTCTCATGTGTTTTCAGATGTGCTATCTGATTGAATCTCTTGTCACAGTGTGAACACTCGTAAGGTTTCTCTCCAGTGTGGATCCTCTCATGCAGTTTTAAACAGTATGCTGTAGTAAAAGTCTTCTCACACTCAAAGCACATGTACTCTCTCACACCAGTGTGCATTTTCAGATGTTTTTTTAAATATTGTAAACATGAAAAACTCTTTCCACACAAATAGCATGAATGTGGTTTCTCCTTTGTATGAACTTTCATGTGATTCTTAAGGGTTGATGATAGTGAGAAACTCTTCCCACACTGATTACAAGTAAACGGTTTCTCTCCAGTATGAACTCTCATGTGAACACCAAGACTACTTTTGCGTGTGAAACTCTTTCCACACTGATCACAAGTGAACGGTTTCTCTCCAGTATGAACTCTCATGTGAAGCTCAAGACTTCTTTTGCATGTGAAACTATTCCCGCACTGATCACAAGTGAACGGTTTCTCTCCAGTATGAACTCTCATGTGAAGCTCAAGACTTATTTTGTGTGTGAAACTCTTTCCGCACTGATCACAAGTGAACGGTTTCTCTCCAGTATGAACTCTCATGTGATAATCAAGATGATATTTGTTTCTGACACTCTTTCCACACTGAGTGCAGGTGAAAGATTTCTTGGCTCTTCCTTTCATTACATCTTTCTGTTTGGGTTTTCCTCCACGTTTGACATGATTATCCTCCTCTAATTCACTCAACTCATTTTTCTTATTATCTTCAATCAACTCTGAAACAAAAGTAAAAACTAAATTTTCATTAACTCAAAAAAAAAAAACAAAGGACATAAAATGAACCCTGATATAACAGTGGAGAGTATACAATTGCATTACAACATTTTGATCATATTGCTGTAACTTTATTAATTATATGTCCCTGAAACTTTCCTTGAATGAGGTACACTGATCCTCAAATTATTAGTTTTCAATCAACACAAACTGAAAACAAAAAACAGATAGGCGAGTAGGAAAAATAGTCCAACAACACTGTCGAATCTAAAATATATAAAGATGCAATCCCGCTCTCCATCACGACTTGCTAAATATTGACATTTATTGTTATAAGCACAAGCAACGGTTCGGTCAACTAAGCTTCACTAGACATAAATTATTAGTTTTAAAATATTATGGGCACAAATCTCATGTTTCTATAAGGAAAGCTATTAAATACATTTCATCAACAACATGAATGATCTGAGGAACCACAAATACAAACTGTGTGTTCCATTATATGACCATGTTGTGTTTTTTTATTTTTATTAATTTATAATACTTTATTAATATAATAATTTATAATAATTAGCCATTTATTTAATTTATTGTTTGATAATTTTTTAGCATTTATATAATTTTATGATTTTATTTATTCATTTATTATTTTATGATGTTTTTACATTTTGTATTTCTTATTTTCCTTGTTTATGCATTTCCATTGTTAAACTGAAGATTGTGAGGTTTAATTAACTGTTTTGTTTGAATTAATAGGAGATGATTTATGATTTCATGTTTATGGAAATTCAAGGTTTATGGGATATTGTGTATAAACACCAACCTCCTTGTTCCTCTTGTTTTATTCTCCAGGTTTCTGGTTCACTCGTGTTCTCTTCATGCTCTTCTTTAACAAACACCATCTTCACAGCAGCAGATCTCAGTTCAGATGATACTCCTCCAGATATTCCTGCTTGCTTCAAAACTTAGTCACAACTCTGAGGACGAGAATATTACAGGTATTTACTGACCTGATTCAAAAACTGCCTTTTCCTATTTACAGAAATAACATTTTTTAAAGTTTGTACTAAGCCAGCATCATGACAAAACAACAGAGAGTGCGGTGAAACTAAACTTCTTCGTCTGAGGTTTAATGGTGTTTGGCAAACAAACGCATGTATTTTAGCGCCACCCGCTGGACTGGAGTGAAGCGGCAAGAGGAGGGAAATAACACGGGGGAAATTACTTAAATCAAATCACTTTTATTGTCACATCACCACAGCACAGCACATGTGCCTTGGTGAGTGAAAATCTTGAGAGCGTGCTCCAGACAGTGCAGAAACAATTAACATAAAGACAGTACATACACCATATTGCCAAAAGTATTGGGTCATGCCCTTAAATTAAAGGTTTGACTACTTTAGTAATTTCCATGAGTACAAATCTTGATGTTTAAGCATATAATGAAATTCTAGGGAATTGTGTGCTTCTAATTGTATATCATCAGTTTGGACAGGACCCTTTTCTATTCTATGCAGACCTTGAGCCAAAAACTCATCACCAAACACCAATGACTTGTACAGTGGTGGACAAAATACACAGATCAAGTACTTGAGTAAAAGTACAGATACGTATAATAAAATATTACTCCAGTAAAAGTAAAAGTACTGCTTTTTCAATTTTACTCGAGTGAAAGTACAAAAGTACTCAATTTTTTATGTACTTAAGTAAAAAAGTACTGATAGACAGATTTATTTTGCAATTTTATATAGACTACTTTATTTAATTTTATATTAACACATATTTTTATAATCATACTGCCCAAAATACCTGTTTTTTCCCCCCAAAATAACCACTATATAGAGTCAAGATATATATTTTGTTGATATGGACTACGTTGATGAGAGTGTTGTAGTAATGTTCACTGTGAAGCTTACACTTTCATGTACCTGAGAGAAAACAGATTTCACCATCTAATTTTCACCAGTAAGAAAAAGGTGTTTTAGAACTTGTTGTTTTGCAGAACTTCAGTTATATATGACATGAGAATTAGGCCTGAAATTAGGAAGAACATTTTAAAGAAAATCTAATTATATTTTCATAATGATTTTTTTTCTTCTCAAACCTTGTCTTTGGTGTAAAAACACCCCTGGCCCAATGCCCCCAGAGGGCATCACTTACCACTCTGATAATTACTGTAGTTACTATGTTCTGAACATCACATCCTTTCTTTTTCCCTCAGATAGAATCTATCTAGGTGGCTGAATAAAGATATTTGGACTTTATATCTAAAAATTTCCTCAACTTAACACCAGCAAGCTTGTTAGCTAGACAGTTAGCATTAGCTAACGATATTTACTTATTTTCAGTATGGTTATGAATAAACATTCATATCTGTCTACTCGGCTAGTTGATCTAAACAATATAAAAATGTATACTGTTGATAAACAATATAAAAACAGACGTCATATAGGTCTAAATGCATAGCATTTTAATAAAACTGCGAACGTTACGGGGAATATGAACGTGCATGAGTTATTTTATTTAATCTGTGTTATTTTAATGTTTTGTTTTTGACCTAAAACATAACGTTAGAGACACTGATGTTGATCTGTCTGCATTCAAGCATTTCAGTGGGCTTAAATAGATCACCCTTTACAGCAGATTTAGTTCACAAACAACTGACAGCTTTGACCTAAATATTATTTTCAGTTACAATAATTAATCCTAATATTCGACATCAGTAACTTACTTTTCACAGCATCAGTAGCGCGCGCTCACAAGATCTCCCGGTTCTTTACTTGTGAGTTCAGTTCACTGAAGAAGACTCGCTCTAAACGGATCATTTGAATCAGTGAGTTTTCGACTCGAGAACAGCTGCAATCGGATCATTGCAATTCATAAATGAATCGTTTGTTGCGATTTGCGAACCGATTGAACAGGTTCATTGAAAAGAATCAGTTTGTTCATGAATCAGACACCGCTTCTGCGTCTCGGAGCACGTGATGTATAACTAAGTTGTTTTACTTCGTTACTGACCACCACTGAGATTCACACCCTAAAGAAAAAGGCACTTCCAAACTGTAGCAACAAAGATGGAAACATAATTCATGTACTTTAAAATTATATTTCCACCTCTATTGCAACAGTTTTGAAGTGAATGAAATGACTGTACCTATATGTACAAGTCATTGGTGTTTGGTGATACATTTTTGTCTCAAGGTCTGCATTTAAAGTCACACCAGAGGTGTTCAGATTGGATTAGGACTTGTCTTTCTGCAGACCAATCAAGTTATTCCACACTGACTGAATCATCATTTCTCTTTGATCCTTGTCTTATACACAAAGGCGCTGTCATGTTAGAATAGAAAAGGGTCCTGTCCAAACTGTTGCTATAAAATTAGAAGCACACAATTCCCTAGAATATCATTTTATGCTTAAACATAAAGATTTGTATTCATGGAAATTACTAAAGTAGTCAAACCTTTCATTAGAAGGGGGTGACCCAATACTTTTGGCAAGGTTCAAGGTTTTTTTATTCGTTACATACTCAATTATACAGGATATAATCAGTAGTGAAATGTAAGTCAGGTCAGGTCCCGCTCAATGGACAGTGCAAAATATGTAACATAACACAAGAGAATATACATAAATATAGGTAAAAAATAAAATAATAAGAACAAATAAAGAGTAAATTGTGCAATAAAATTAAATGTGCAATACAGTATACTGTGGACTTAATAAATAATAATATAAGCAGGGATGTGCAAGAGGAATGTGCAAACAGGTTGTACCGGGTATACACATAGCAGCAATACAGATGATGGAGAATAGTGAATATTTTACAGTTTATTAAATTGAGGCTTGTAAATGTTATTAGACCGAGTTTGAGTTTAGCCTGAGGGAAGAAGCTCCTCCTAAGTCTCTCACGTTCAGAGAGATACAGTTGTCCTGGCACCATGATGTAAGTCTCTCTACCTCATCCAAGTATGCGGTCTCATCATTGTTGGAAATGAGGCCCAGAACCAAAGTATCATCAGCTAATTTAACAATAGAATTGGAGCTGTGAGAGGACACGCAGTTGTGTATGTAGAGAGAGTAGAGCAGGGGACTCAGGACACAACCCTGTGGGGCTCCTATGTTCAGGGTTATGGAGTTGGAGGTGAACGCGACAATTTTCACCACTTGAGGTCTGCCGGTGAGGAAATCTTGAATCCAGTCACAGAGAGAAGAATTTAGGCCGAGGTCTGTGAGTTTAACAGCTAGCTTGATGGGGACTATAGTATTGAAAGCTGAGCTATAGTCGATGAAAAGCAGCCTTACATAGTTGCCATTTTTGCTGTCAATGTGTGTAAGGGAAGAGTGCAGGACCTGAGAGATGACATTGTCATTAAACCTATTTGGGCGGTAGGCAAACTGAAGAGGGTCCAAAGTAGAAGGGATGGAGGAGCAAATATAGTGTACTTACAGATTTATAGTGATGACAATATGCAAAATATACATACATATACTCAGTACACACAGTGTACTATTAGACATACTTAGTTATCAATAAACATTATTCACCGTATGAACACATTCTACATTTTGTACACTGATCAGTGGATGTTTTGAGTTTGAGCTCTGTTAAGTTGATTATTTATTGTATATTCTATCTTAAAATAAATGTTATACAGCATAATTTTCGTTTCTATAACGTGTGGAAATATCCCCCATCACATTCTGCAACAAAAACAATCAGATCGCTTTGTTATCATGAGTTTTATTTATATTTCCAGAGTCCGCTATTAGCTCATAGCCCGTTAGCATCGCGGCTGCCGGCCCGCTAACACAGCTAATACCCTATTTACACACATTTTCCATTGTTTCACTGTTACTTGCTTTAATGGCAGATTTGTGTCTACCTTTGTGTGCAGGTGAGGACATGTTCGAGCTGCATCTGGTGCAGCTGGAGGGCGTGGAGAGGCAGATTCATGAGTTGCTTGGGAAGCAGGCCCAGCTGAGGGAGCAGAGAGCAACGCTGGAAACATCCTGGGCTGATGCCCACAAGTCCGGGGTAAGTATGCAGCACGCTGCTAACACTCCCACCACCTCCATTCCATGTGTTTCTCTGCACTGGCCCCGTGCACCCGGGATGCGATCTTCCATGATGTTCTTCACTCCAGCACCGGGAAACCACGGACCCTGGGTTCAACAGCGGAAGAAGCGATCCAGGCCGCGGAAGACAACCTCCCCGCCTCCCCTCTTCAAGATTTCCTCCCACAACCGCTTCACTCCTCTAATGGGACACGATGCTGTGATTGTCGGAGACTCCATCGTCCGGCACGTCCGTGCTACGTTAGTAAAAGGTAAAGTGTACACTCACTGTTTCCCTCGTGCTCATGTTCTTGATGTTTCTGTGCAGATACCCGCGATCCTGAAAGGCGACGAGAGCATTGGATCGGTCGTGCTGCATGCGGGGGTGAATGACACCAAGCTGCAGCAGATGGAGACACTGAAGAAGGACTTCAGGAGCCTGATCGAGACAGTACACAGCACATCACCCGTGACGACGATCATTGTGTCAGGACCTCTTCCCACGTATCAACGAGAACACAAAAGGTTTAGGAGACTTTGCTTTAAACTAATGGTTGTTGACATTGTGTAAAGACCAGAAACTGCTCTTTGTTAATAATTGGAAGTTTTTCTGGGAGCGTCCTAGGATTTTCCATGCTGATTGCCTGCACCCCAGCAGAGTCGGAGCGGAACTCCTGTCGGACAACATCTCCAGGACGCTACGCTCCATCTGACTAGTAAGCCAATTCTCAAATAACTACTATGACTTTTGTTCTTCCCACTTAAATGATAGAAGTACTTGCAGTGTCCAATCTATACAGACTGTGTCTGTTGCCCGTGTGGGCAAAATATTAATTTAATGCAGAATCTAGAAAAAATCTGAACTTGATTAAACCAGAAAAATGCAAAATAAATGAACAAAAACAATCGTTAAATCTTGGGCTCCTAAACAATTTTAGTAACTTATTAAGAAATGCCCTATGGTATTTTTTATGTTGTACTATCTGTTTTCTAAATTGCACTAAGGGGAGTTGCATTGTAATTTCGTTGTATTTTAATACAATGACAATAAACTGAACTGAATTAAGTCACTCTCACCAAAAACAGTTATTGTAAATTAAATGATCACAGATAATAATTTTGATGTACTCTGTCTAACTTAAACCTGGCTTGAACCAAATTATTATATTGGTCTAAATGAATATACTCCACCAAGCTACTGTTATAAGCATGAAACTCGTCAGACTGGTCTTGGTGGCGGTGTTGCAACAATATACAGGTGCATCTCAATAAATTAGCTCATAGCCCAAGTTGCTTGAAGTCCCGTGTTAAGTTTCCACAGTCTGTAATGATTCGGGGTGCAATGTCATCTGCTGGTGTTGGTCTATTGGGTTTTTTGAAAGCCAATGTCACTGCACACATTTACCAAGACATTTCGGAGCACTTCATGCTTCCTTCTGCTGACCAGCTTTTTAAAGATGCTGATTTCATTTTTCAGCTGCCCACGCTGCCAAAATAACTAAAAGTTGGTTAAATGACCATGGTGTTGGTGTTCTTGACTGGCCAGCAAACTCCCCAGACCTGAACCCCATATAGAATCTATGGAGTATTGTCAAAAGGAAAATAAGAAACAAGAGACAAAAAAATGCAGATGAGCTGAAGGCCATTGTCAAGGAAACCTGGGCTTCCACACCACTCAGCAGTGCCACAAACTGATCACCTCTATGCCACGCCAATTTGAGGCAGTAATTAAAGCAAAAGGAGCCCGTACCAAGTATTGAGTACATATACAGTAAATGAACATACTTTTCAGAAGGTTTTTTATCGGTCTTATGAAGTATTCTAATTTGTTGAGTGATTTGGTGGATTTTTAATAAATGTGAGCCAAAATCATCACAATTAAAAGAACCAAAGACTTAAACTACTTCAGTCTGTGTGCATTGAATTTAATTAATACACAAGATTCACAATTTGAGTTGAATTACTGAAATAAATGAACTTTTCCATGACACTCTAATTCATTGAGGTGCACCTGTATAGTGATATTCTCAATGTTACTCAGAAAACAGGATACATGCTTAATGTTACACTGTCAGATATGCAAAATAAATCTGTCCTATCTCTTGCTCTGGCTACTGTGTATAGACCGCCAGGGCCATATACAGATTTTTTAAAATAATTTGCAGATTTTCTCTCAGACCTATTGGTTAATGTTGATAAAGCACTAATTGTAGGAGATTTTAACATTCATGTAGATAATACAAATGATGCGTTAAGACTTGCGTTTACTGACCTAATCAACTCTTTTGGTGTCAAGCAAAATGTCACCGGGCCCACTCATCATTTTAATCAAACGCTAGATTGAATTGTATAGCTTGGAATTGATCTAACGGATATAGATATCATACCTCAAAGTTATGATGTTACTGACCATTTCAATGTATCGTGCATGCTGCATATTACTGATGGCTCAACATTATCGTCCAGGCAGAACTATTGTTCCAGCCACTAAAGACAGATTCACAAATAACCTGCCTGATGTATCTCAACTGCTCTGTGTACCTATAAATACAAACGAACTAGACAAAATTACTAGCAACATGGGAACTATCTTCTCTAATACGCTAGAAACTGTTGCCCCCGTCAAATTAAAAAAAGGTTAGAGAAAAACGTGTTGCTCCATGGTACAACAGGTATACCCATTCTCTCAAGAAAGAAACTCGTAATATTGAGCGCAAATGGAGAAAAACTAACTTGAATATCTTTAGAATTGCTTGGAAAAACAGTATGTCCAGCTATAGACAGGCTTTAAAAGTTGCCAGGACCGAGCATGTCCGCAAACGTCTCGGTTACTTGCGTAACCCCCGTTCCCTGAAGGAGGGAACGGAGACGTAACGTCAGAGTGACTGACTAATGGGATCTCGCCGGAGAGCCCAATCACCTTCGAGTGTTAACAAAACAAGCCAATGACAGTTGGCGTGCGTTTTTCGCCACGTGCACCCCGCCCCGCGGTGCGGGTATAAAAGGAGAGCGCGTGCAAACGCACAACAGTTTTTCGCTGAGGAGCCGAGACTGTGCCCCGGCCGTACAGCGGTGGTACAGCAACTATGGCGACGGGACGTTACGTCTCCGTTCCCTCCTTCAGGCAACGGGGGTTACGCAAGTAACCGAGACGTTCCCTATCAGTCAGTCACGTTCGACGTAACGTCAGAGTGACTGACTAATGGGATCCTTTGGAAAACGCCACTATTGCTGACCCCCTCCAGTGCTCTGCAGAAGCCGGCAAGTCCCCCCACACCAGTTGGGATGGAAGATAGGACAGGGTTTAGGCAGAGATGACCGCCACTGCTGTTCCGCTCAGTGGGTAGAATAACACTGGGAAAGCGTACCCCACGTAGGGGAAACGCTACGGAGCCACATCCCGCATAAGGAGGTATCATGTGGAGATTACACATATGGACTGGCCAAGGGCAGTACTACATACGGGAGTCTCTGAGGTAGACCCAGCCCGCCTGGGGTGAGATAGCTACACAGCAGAGAGGGCAGAAGGTTTCTGCCAGGGAAGACACGGGCTCAACGTGGGGGGAGCCGTACCGTGGAAGAATACACATGTGGGATCACCCAAGGGGAATCACTACACACGGGCACCTAGCCCATCAAAAGTCAAGTCAAGTTCAAGTCAAGTTGAGCTTTATTGTCATTCCACTACATGTGTGGACATATAGTGGGACGAGATGTCGTGCCTCACAGGACCACGGTGCTACATAAATACAGATATACAACACGAAGTAAAACAGTATAAACCTATACACAAACTAACCTACTGTCAGCTTTGACTATACATATGCTATATATAAAAGTGGTTACCTATACATAAACTAAAAAACAAAAAAAACAAACTGTACAACTGTGCAGATGACTTCAAATACTGTACAAGTGCAAAAGAGAGACATTCAAGCAGCTGGCTGGGGAACAGTGTAAGGTGATTTGTGGTGCATGAGCCAGTAAACATACATACATTACAGTCATATATTACAATCAGTCTTTTGTGGGATTATGGACACACAATGGTGTGTGAAAGTGTCTAGTGCATGCAGAGGAGAGTGTGTTGCTACAGGTGGCTTGTGCAGGCCCGCTCACCTGAATTCCACAGAGATAAAAGTTTAACAGTTTTTTCCTGAGATGTGGTAAGGTGGGGGGGGGGGTTGGGGTTTCAGAGAGGGGCTGTGTGATGTGAGTTCAGGGCTCTCACAGCCTGGGGGAAAAAGCTGTTGAGCAGTCTGGCGGAGCGGGCTCTGATACTCCAGTACCGTCTACCTGAGGGTAGGAGCTGGAAGAGACTGTGGGAGGGGTGGGTGGGGTCCTCCACGATACTTTTTGCTTTGCTGGAGCATCGTGTAAGGAAAATGTCCAGGATGGAGGGGAGAGGGGCACCAATGATTTTTGCAGCGGTGTTCACTGTCTGCTGGAGGGTCTTGTGGTCTGCTGCACAACAGTTTCCGTACCAGACAGTGATGCAGCTGGTCAGCACGCTCTCAATGTAGAAGGTGGTGAGGATGGGTGGAGGGAGGCTTGCTCTTTTCAGCCGGCGGAAAGTGTAGGCGCTGTTGTGCCTTCTTGGAGATAGACTTGGTGTTGGTAGTCCAGGTGAGGTCCTCTGTGATGTGCACCCCAGGAATTTAGTGCTGCTGACTCTCTCCACAGTCGAGGTGTCGATGGTCAGTGGGGGGTGGTCAACAGAGTTTCTCCTGAAGTCCATCACAACCTCCTTTGTCTTCTCCACATTGAGGGACAGGTTGTTGGAGAACACCAATCGACGAATCGCTCATTCGCTTACGTCATGGGCTTCTGCCTGCCAATGTCAAGTTCATTGTAGTATTTCATTCATGCTTCAGAGACCGGTCACGCTGAAGGCGTTTCCCTAGCGCCCTCTAGAGGATGCAGCGTAGAGTTCCCTTTCGATAGGCAAGGCAAGGCAGGGCAAGTTTATTTGTATAGCACATTTCATACACAGTGGTAATTCAAAGTGCTTTACATAAAAGAAAGTGAAATAATCATTCACGGCAATAAAAACAAGGAGTTAAAAATAATAAAATAAGGAAATTTAAAATGATATAGAAATTTATTTAAAATGAAATTTAAAACAGTTAAATAGAAAAGGATTATACATAAAATAATGCAGTCAGTTCGGATAGGGAACATAACGACACCCAAAGGGCATGAAAACATACTAATAATACATTTTAATACAACACATACATCCTGGGGATTAAACTATCAAAACAGAAGTGTTTTCAATAAAAGTCTATCTTTCTCCAGGAGCCTTTTATACAGCGGGTGCAGCCATTTTTAAATGGCATGAGTCTGGCTTCCAGCCTCATCCATGTCCAGCTGTTTGTAGCTGTTGTAATGCAATTTTATATGAAGCTATTATTTCAGCTCCGGGAATTATTTGTTAAAGATTCAATATTGCTTGATTAAAGTAATATTAATATTTAACTTACAATTTATACTTTATTAAGTGGTCGTCCAGCGATCACTAAACAGTATATTCTATTAATCTCGTTTCTCTGTATTTCGTGGCCACGGTAACAATAAAACGAGATTAATAATCTCTCAAATTCGAGCTTAGGTAACGTCATCTTTGTGGCAAGAAGGATAAAATACTTGAAAATCACATTCCAGAGACAATTCTTTATAAAATGAAACAAGGTTTATTTACAATACTAATATTCTAACATACGTAATAACACACAAACATACACACATGCATACGGGAGTTTTGAGGTTAATGTTGAAAGAATAGAACTCTTTCCTATTTCATAACTGGAGCCATAAGATCACGAAGAGATGTCCCCCTTTACTGTATTCAGATCAATTACAGGTCAGTCAGGATAGAACTTAGTTTAATACTTGCTTTTGTTGGTTAAGCAGGCTGGATCTCGTCTTGTTTCCCGCGTGAGTTCAACGTGTTGCTTCGGTCCTTTGTTTCGGAAACCACGTGGGTTGGTTCGCGTTTCTCCGGTGGCTCTCGTTTGGAAACGTGATATATCTGGAAGCTGCTGCGTGACGTCACGGGGAAAGCTCTTCTCTCATCTGCGGTCGTCGAGTTCGTTGTTCTGTGATGTTACGGCCCTTCTATCCTTTGAATTCGACTAGATGGTTGGTTTAGTCGGTGTCAAGGCCAGAGTCCAGCGGACTGGCTTCCAGGTCGTCCTTGCACGGAAAACGATGAAGGGTAGGAGTAAGAGCAAGAGAGCGAGTTGCACGCTGGCGCGTTGTTTTAAACAGTCCGATTTGGACACAGCCCACAGGCGGCTGGTCGAATCAGAGTGTCCGTATGGGGCGGAGCCCCGCCCATGTCCATGGTTTCTGGGGCCATGAGTACGTCATCTGATGTTTCATTCAACGTGAAAGATATACACAGGTCTTTTATATCTGTTGTAAAACATACATTATGATGCCAAAGTTTAAAGGTCATCCAGACCACTTATGACTTACGATGCCAGCTTTTTTTAGAGACTAAACATCGTATTTGGCACAACCTACACATTACAGTTTATGCAGTTTAAGGCACGATTAAAAATCACCCACATTGCCCTAAATAATTCACATTCGAAATTGCGCGCTTTTGCGCTGATGCGGAGGAGGGGCTTTAGAGAGTTGCTGATTCTTTAGCTGGCCCCTGGTGACCTGTAGAGTAGTGATCGACCGATATTGATTTTTTATAACCGATATCGATATTTATACGTTTATGTAACCGATAACCGATATTCAGAACCGATATTTATTTACTGTTATAAAGTAAATAAATAACAGAGTGAAGTAGGCTTGCCGCGATAGACATGACGATGGTTATTCTGGTGTTAAGCCGCAACACTGTTACATCACTTGCTCACCATGGCACCGTCCTCCACCTTCATTTAGATTGTTTTTATAGTAATACAAATAAATTCATTCAGATAGAGGACACTAAAATGAAAACTGAACGCGGCTGCTAAATGCAACACACCGAACGAACGAGAGTCTTGCATCACAGCAGTCTAGGTCTGCATTACCGCGACTGTCCCGACCAGATTTATTACTCCGCTGTCCTTGAAGGACGTGCAATTCTCTTTCCCTTTTTTTTGTATTATGCTTATCCTATCATTTTAAATGACAGACTGTGTCGAATTTATTTATTTTTTCTCTGCTGCACTTTTCACTGTGTTAACAGCAAGATGTTAAATTAATTTAGTGATTTGACAAGACTAATAAAATAGCTATTAGGCTAAACCTTCATTTATTTCCTATTGTGTTGTAGGCTGAATGTTAGCATAAACAAATTATATCCTGACAAAACAAATTATAATAGGGATTACAATTTTTGTATAACTTTTTTCCTCCCTGTGAAACTTTATTCCGTGTTGGCAGCAAAATGTTATTGACATTTATCAGTCAATAAATTCAAGACTCTTGACAAGACGAATAAAATAAATACACTTTTGTGCAGACTAAACTTTTATTTGTTAGCCTAGCTCTCTGTCTTTCATCAGAAATGTGAACAAACAGTTCATATATCGCGGGAGCGGGTGGGTGCGGAATAAAACCTAAAATAGTCCCGCGCAGTCCTCTACATCACAGATCAGATTTCATTTATCATGTGAAGAGAGATGACTGACAAGAAGAGTGAGGTGACACAGACAAGAAGAGTGAGGTGACACAGACAAGAAGAGTGAGGTGACACAGACAAGAAGAGTGAGGTGACACAGACAAGACGAGTGAGGTGACACAGACAAGAAGAGTGAGGTGACAGACAAGAAGAGTGAGGGGACACAGACAAGAAGAGTGAGGTGACACAGACAAGAAGAGTGAGGTGACACAGACAAGAAGAGTGAGGTGACACAGACAAGAAGAGTGAGGTGACACAGACAAGAAGAGTGAGGTGACACAGACAAGAAGAGTGAGGTGACACAGACAAGAAGAGTGAGGTGACACAGACAAGAAGAGTGAGGTGACACAGACAAGACGAGTGAGGTGACACAGACAAGAAGAGTGAGGTGACAGACAAGAAGAGTGAGGGGACACAGACAAGAAGAGTGAGGGGACACAGACAAGAAGAGTGAGGTGACAGACGAGACGATGCGGAAGAGTTTCTAAACCAAATGTAAATGCGCCCGTTTTAAGCCTGTTAACTTCTGAGTCTGACATTAATCTTAGTCAATGAGAAAACTCACCGAGATCTACCAAGTGAAAAGTAAATAAATGATAAAATACACATTAAATAAATAATTAAAAAGGCTTGTTGTGATGTATCTTTGTTGCATTAATTTAATAATAATAAATAAAATAGTATTTTATTATTATTCGCTATTCACGTCGCTGTATACTGAGCTGTATTCAAGCAGAAATATGATGTTAGAGATCGAGAGCGCACATACACGGTTCGTTTGCGCATCATTTATAACGGACATAACGCGCGCCTAATGCAAGATCAGGTTACTGTAATCAGCTTTACCTTGATTACAAAACTTGCCCATCCAAACTCGTGTGTACTAGTGTGACACTGCTTCTGTTATCCAGCGAGAGCAGTAGTTTGTGTATCATGTTCTCATACAGCGGTTTAGAGCCGCCGTTCAGTCTGTATTCACAGCGCCATGAGAACCGTATTTCTCCTCCTAAACACAGAATACGTAGAGAGGTGAATACGATCTATTACCCCTGATCTAAGTGATAATGTTTAAAAAAAAACATTCGTTTCTCATTTATTTGGTTCCACAGTATTTGCTGATTTTTATTTTAAACACTGCTTGACGCCGATTTGCTGCTGATATTAAAGTCAAAGTAAAACGCGCACGGCGCTTACAGGCTTATTTAAAACCTGAGGAAAAGACGGAAAACTCAAACAAAATATCAACTTCATTTTAAACTACAGTTTTAGGTTTATAAGCTGTTATATTCTCTGGAATATTGAAATAAGCTATAACAAACAAAACACATTGTATTTTATTGCATTGCTCAACTGGCATGTTTTGTCAGAATTCAAATGTTTTTGTCTAGATTATGAAGACTGCTGACAGCGCGGTTTATCTATTTACACAGAACTATACTCAAACTGCGATCGCTTGCAGAGATAATAAATAATTAATTTAGATAGCGATGTATTTATTTAGATGTTTATTGGCGAAATAATGGATCTATAGTAAATGTTAATATAAGTCAGCGTGTTTCAAACAAGTTAATCTTGTATAAAGTTACATGCGGTGGTTGTGCTGGAGCATTTCCTGAGTGAACAGTGCCCACTGCTCCAGGTGTGTGTGTGTGTGTGTGTCCACTTCTCCAGGTGTGTGTGCACTTGGATGGGTCAAATGCAGAGAACAAAATTTCACTGCTGGTTATACTCTGTATAATTATGTATGTAAAATAAAAAAAATAATATTTCAAAACCGATATTTTTTTTTTACAAAACCGATAACCGATAATGCTAAAATGCTTAAATATCGGGAAAAATATCGGTAAACCGATATATCGGTCGATCTCTACTGTAGAGATAGTTGAATTCCTGCCGACATATGTTACACTGTACAAAACAGCTTGTTGTGTATATCCAGTGATGAAAACTACTTGATTTTATATTCTCAAATATGGCCATTTTGAAAGAGAGAGAGAGATGTGAGAATTGTAAGCATCCGTCTCTCTCTACAAACAATAAAGCTGAGTTTAGTTACTTATAAGCTAGGTCTCGGGGACGCTCGGAAAGCGCTAAACTGGACAGAACCCACGGAGAAGGCGAGCTGGGCGGGACCAGTAGAGACGAAGGAGAGCTGGGCGGGACCGGCTGGAGAGCGGACTCTGCGAGCTCCTGGGACGGAGCGGCCTCTGGAGCGGACTCTGCGAGCTCCTGGGACGGAACGGACAATGCTGCGGACCTGAGAATGCCAGCTGCTCGCACCGACACCAGTGGTGGGTCCAACACACTAGTAATCAGTCCTGGCCAAAGAGGTGCATCCGCAGGCGTGGTAGCCATCCTGGCCGGGGACTTCGGCTTGGCAGGCCTGGCAAGAACAGATTCTGGCTTGGCAGGACTGTTATGAGGCTCAGGATCGGCTGTCATTTTGTGACAAGTTTCAGCAGTGGAGGTTCCTATGGGGGAATGGTTCTCCTCCTCCGCAACTCCCACGGTGAAAGGAGAGCCACTCAGCTTTAAGGCAAGGTCACTATACTCCTCCAGCGTCCCGGTGGCGTCATGCAGCGGCATGATCAAACTGAGTGGTTCAGATAAACCCCCTCGAAAAATATCATCAGACATATTTCATCGCGCTGAGTCAGGTGTGCCAGTTCCAGAAAGTCTGCAACATATTCCTCTATGGACCATGTACCTTGGCGGAGTAACATCATCCTTACTGCTGGATTCATCTTTGGCAGAGGCTTCTGTAATGACTGGTCAAAGGCGTATGGATCCATTTGCAGTAAAAGGTTTATTAGACAGAGGCAGAATCAAACAGGCAAAGGTCGGCAGGCAAAAACAGGAGTATCAGAGGCAGGGCAGAGACGTAAACAAATTTTTGTTTCTCATTAACAAAAATGTAATTTGTATGAAGGGGCGTTTTGCCCCACATGTGGGGTACAATGCCCCCCATCTGACAAAGCAATTTGTTTTATACATTTACAGCAAAATCAGAGTACTAGCAGTTTTAGCTTAACATTTTAAATAATATAATAAATAATTATTAATTATAAAATTATAATAGCCTAGGTCCTTCCTAATGAATAAAACAATAGTATACTTATGTACAATTTATTTGCATGTACTTAAGTATAACTAAACATATTTGTTACACACTATAAATTGTTATACTTAAAGTCTGTTAAATTGGAACTACTAATTTTGTACTAAATGCATTTTAGATTGAAGTTGTTTTAAGTATGCTTGTTTGTGCTAAAGTGGAACTATTCCAAGTATACGTAAGTACGCTTTAAATATCCAAATCAAATCAAATCAAATCACTTTTATTGTCACATCACCACAGCACAAGTGCCTTGGTGAGTGAAATTCTTATGAGCGTGCTCCAGACAGTGCAGAAAAACAACAGACAATTTACATATGGACAGACAGTGCAAAAAACAACAGACAATTTACATATGGACAGACAGTGCAAAAAAACAACAGACAATTTACATATGGACAGACAGTGCAAAAAAACAACAGACAATTTACATATGGACAGACAGTGCAAAAAAACAACAGACAATTTACATATGGACAGACAGTGCAAAAAACTGCACTGGAGCATTTACAGTGCTCCAGACAGTGCAAAAAAACAACAACAGCAATTTACATATGGACAGACAGTGCAAAAAAGCAACAGCAATTTACATATGGACAGTACATATTACAGACTGTACAGAAGACAATGTGCAAAATACACATACATATACTCAGTACACATAGTGTACTATAAAGACATACTTAATTATCAACGACACATTATACACCGTATGGGCACATCTGCATTATGTACAGTATCTATACATAATGTAGTCTATGCATAGTAATAATGTGAGGTGCAACAGATTATAAATTAACAGCAGATTGGTTGGTTGAGCAGCAGATAGATGTGCAAAGGTGCAGCAGATTATGCATATGCAGTGTCGTGCATATCCACTCTTATATTTAAGTTTTGAAATACAGAATTCACTCAGCATAAACTTCAAATGTATTTTGGTGAAATAATTGCAATTCAATTACACTAAATTGAGGTTAAACATGTCTTCAGGTTTAAGAAAAAGTAGGTAAGACAGTTTTTTTTCATCTGTATTTATTCATATTGTTATTTTTAACTGCTGTTTTCTTTCTCATTTATTCACATTCTTCCTCATTTTCACAGGAACAGTAGCTTGAACTTTTACCTGCACCAAATGTTGTCAAACCAGACAGACAGAAACAGTTTGTTTCCTTTGAAATGTGACTTAGCTTTAATTGCATTGAATGTTGTTAGACCAGACAGATAGAAAAACTTTTTATTTGCAGTGTGACTGTGACTCCACCTGCAAACTTTTACCTCCTTTTATGCTGTCAATAAAGAAACAAACATCTAAACATGATGACACCGCAACATACAGGTAACTCCTGTCCTTATACATGTTTGTTATATGTTAATTGTGAAACACAAAATAATTATTTTACTTGTTTTTAATTATGAATTAAATTAAATCACAGTGGATTGTCTACAATAGTTTTTTTTTCTTTCTTAAATTTTTAACAATATTGTTTTAAGTTGTTTCCTTTAAATCGTATGTATGTGTATTTGATAGGGGGTGCTTTAACTAAGGAAGCTATGCAGTTAATATCTTGGAATAATTTGGCAAAACCCAGGACCATGATATATGGATTTGCATCAACTTTTATTACCACAACTGAACTAAATTCTAGGTCATGACTGGGTTTCATTCATATGAATATTCGTAGTTTGTTACCAAAATTTAATATGTTACATATCTGGGCGAGAAACACTAATGTGGACGTTTTAGTAATATACAAATCTTGGCATTTTATTTTTCAAATAAATAAAACATATAAACAAGAGATCAGTATCACTAATACTAGTGAAGCTTTAAGGTAGGCAAATTAATTATAACGAATACATTTTAATGGGTAATTTTCACTTGAAATGGATGAACCCAGTATCTGGTGGACTTGAAAAATGTAAGGTTTTACTTGGACAATTCTGTCATCTATTGTACAGCTCCTATAGAACAACAAGGTTTTCTATTATGAAGCTGGTTTTAAATGTTGAGAAAATAAAATTTATATCAAAATCAAGTACTTCATACGATAGTTCAATTGCAATTCTTGCTTTGCAAGGGAATTTGATCGCATTAGTGTTGGAGTACAAATACCATAATTGATGACACATATTGTTTTAATTCACACATTAATTATCTCAAACACAAATTAAAGGAGCAGCTAGGGTTTTATTTGAGAAATAAATCTTGCTTTCATTCAATTTGAAAATGCTTATGCATGCACTAGATAAAGATGTATCAATTTGTACATGCTTCCAAGGCTGCATTTTAATGATATTTTAATTGTGTTACTGTTTATGTATTTTGTATATCTGAGCTACCTCTCTAAAATAGATTTTTAATATAGGTGAGGTTCTCTCCTGGTTAAATAAATAAAATAAATTACAAATAAATTGTTACAACTGTATGTGTTGCAGTAACATCAGTGAGTCTCACTGTCTCACTGTTTTCACAGAATCATATTAGAAATAAATCTTGAGAAGTATTATGTGAAGTGTTTAGTTTATGTTCTCTTGCTACAAACGTAGTATACAGATATCAAGTTTAAGATCAATTCAGATTTACTAAGTTTTACATATTGACACAAAAGTATATTGTGCGTAAAAAAATTATATAGTAAATGATTTAGTTTTGTGCTTCTTAAACTGCTTTGAATCATTCAAATCACTCTGCTCAGTCATTCAGATTATTTACAATATTTACATTTTTAGAATCAAAAGAGTTACTACACAAATGTTTTTGTAAGAATGTATAGTCAATGTTGATGTCTATTGAGCCATAACAAACTCTTAACAAACATTACTGGTCAAAAATTTGGAATAAAACATATATACTGTATATATTTATTGAATCTCTTACAGGACGATGAACAGACAGAGAAATAGACAGAGGAGAAAACAGAATATAAACATGGCCAACAGTGAAAACAGAGGTAAAAAATACTGTCAACATATTTCTAATTTATTTCAGAGTATTTATTTTACATTCAAAATAAACATTAACATATACATGTTCAATTTTCATCACACACAGTGAAATATAGCAAACGTCTGTTTCTAAAATATTTTTCTTAAATCCACACTGACAAACTCTGGACTGATTGTATATTTTAATAGATTTTGTCAGTAACTCACACTTTCTATTGACTAATATGGCTGCTAACAGGAATCATTCAAACATGTTGATTTCAGTTGGTTCATGTTACTGTGATTAAAAAGTCAAATATAATGTAAGAATTTTGTTTCATACACTGTTCCCCACAAATCTGCTCACAAAAGAAGCGGAAACATAGAGCAACCTCCTAGGAGTAAGTCTTTATATACGTAGATGAGCAAATAGGCTACAAGATATTATGAATATTGTGTGAAAATTTGTCTAATAATAGTTAAAAATAAAATAAATTATAGCATACAACTGCACCTGTTTCTTAATAGTTCTTGATTCTAACCCTAATGCAAAAAAAACCTCACATATGCTGCATGCCAGTTCATATTTTTCATTATTGTTCAGCATCTATGTTGTGTTTCAGTGAGTGATCTGAGGATTGTTCTTCTGGGTTCGAGCGTGTCAGAAAACAGTCTAGTTGTGAACTTCATCTTAGGACGAGCAGCGTTTAAGAGTGAAGCTCCTCCAGATGTTGTCGAGAGAGTCGGAGGAATATTTAAAGAAAGACACGTGATCATCATCAACAGTCCTCAGCTGCTCCAGACGAACTTCTCAGATCATCAGATCACACAGACAGTGAGAGAGTGTGTGAATCTGTCTGATCCAGGACCTCATGTGATTGTTCTGCTCCTCAGACATGATCAGTGTTCAGCAGAAGATCAAGAGTGTGTGGAGAAGGTGCTGCTTTCTTTCTCTGAGCACGTTTATCAACACACCATGGTGCTCACAACACAAGAACCCACAGAAACCAGTGACATCCTACAGAAAATCATCCAGAGATGTGCAAACAGACACTTCAGTCTTCAGAGAAGCAGCTCTCCTGATGATCTTCTACAGACGCTTGAGCACATTAAGAAGATCAATGATGGACGTTATCTGGACTGTACTGAAGCTTCACAGTGTTTCACGATGGAGCAACAAACCACAGAGAGACGTGAGTGCGATGATGCTTGAAGTTCCTAGAAGTGTTGACATGATACCAAAATATTGACTATACGATACGATACTCGACTTAAACATCTCAATACTACTACTGGACCGATACTACAACAAAAACATAGAACAACAGGAAAAGTTTTAACTTTCTTATTAATAATAATAATAACATGGATGCAAGTAACAAACTAAAGGACAAATACAATAAAACAAAGACAACAATGAAATAAATAGGGCCCTATGAATTCCGTTTTATATCTTCACAATTTTTATTTATTTTTTATTATTATTTTTCCTCAAATTATGTTTTCCAATTAATTTTCTGGATTCTATTTTAATAATCATTATATAATAATAATAATCATTTAAAACCATGCCAATTTTTTTTATAAAGATTTATTAAATTATTTTAAGTATTAATTAATTACATTATTTTTTGTATTTAAATTGATTTAAATAAATACATTGTGTTTACAATTTTCTAGTAAATCAATTCTGTTAAATATTTTTTTCGGATAAATATTCATTAAATATCGGGTATCGCGATACCTTTTTAGTACCAGTAAATCGTGTGACACTAGTTCCTAGTTCTAAATGAACATGTTTTAATCATCTTCTATCAGTTTCAGAGAGTGTGAAGCTGAATCTGCTTGTGTGTGGGAGTGATGGCTCGTTTAAATCGTCCATATCAGAGCAGATCCTACAGCAGACAGTCAGAAGATCAGACGTGGAGCATCATGATCGTCTGATTAATCTGCTGGAGCGTCCAGCTCTGATTGGTCTCTCAGAGGAGGAAGTGATGCGTCAGACTCTCCGCTGTGTGTCTCTCTGTCATCCTGGAGTTCATGTTTTCCTCCTCGTTATTCCTGATGCTCCACTCAATAATGAAGACAAAGCAGAAATGGAGGAGATCCAGAGGATCTTCAGCTCAAGAATCATCAAACACATCATGATCCTCATAAAGCAGAGTTCAGAGCATCAGACAGCAGAACTCAATGAAGAAACACAGTCTGTCATTGAGAGGTTTGGAGGACGACATCATTTTTTTGGTCCTAAAACACTAGTGTCCACATTGATGGAGAACATTGAGCAGATGCTGGAAGAAAATAGAGGAGAGTTTTTCTCCACAGAGACATTTCTGCAGGCGCAGATGAAAAAACTGATGAAATATAAAGAGATGAAGGAGAAAATTAATTCTCTAGAGTCACATTTACTGTCACAAGGTAACAAAAAATGGCAGCGGCTATTTACACTAATTGCAAATAGCTATAGATTCTATTTACACTATGTTAAAATAGCACGATTTTCTGCTATTTATACTAATTATTGTAAATAGTGGCAATTATCTGCACCTCAGTATTGTAGTACATTATAAAACAGTATGCAATAATAACTTATTGAGTGTAAATTATAGTTTTAATTCAAATTATTAAATGGATGCCACCTTTTTGGGACAATAAAGCCCTCCCTACACCTACCTTAACCCTACCTGATACTTTATTTTAAACCTTTTTGAGTTTTTCCTTCATTTTTATTGAAAATAAATGCCTTTCCGATGTGTTATGAGATTTGAAAAGGGAGAAAAAAGTTTGGCAAAAGGCGGGTTCGAACTCGGGATGATTGCGTCAAAATGCACACACCTTACCATCTACACCGCTAAACTGATGTGAAATGTCTTTTCTTTAAGTCTTGACTGTCCCAATCACACGTTGGTGGGCAGAGTTAGTGTAAATAGCCTTTGCCAACAAGGCGGGCCATTTGCACTTAGTGTAAATAGACACACCGAAAAAAAAATATTTGGGTCTTAAACTACACAGCATGTTTTAAATTTGTATTTTTACTACAGTAGGGTTTGATACTATATTAGAGTTTCATACATTTGTATTTTAAACAGAAGTACTGCTAAATTCAACATTCTAAAGATTTTATAAAAACACATAGAAAGTCAAACATTCTGATTGTACTAAAATAAGATCAAAGGTCAAGTTTCAGTGTTCCACAGGAAATTAAGATTTCTGCAACTGATGAATTTCCTCTTTTCCAGGTTCATCAGAGAGTGAAGATGATCTGAGGATTGTGCTGCTGGGAAAAACTGGAGCCGGGAAAAGTGCAACTGGAAACACAATCTTAGGAAGAGAAGCGTTTACAGCAGAAGAATCTTTTGAATCAGTGACTAAAGAAAGTCAGAGAGAAACATCTGAAATCAACGGGCGACGTGTTACTGTGATCGACACTCCAGGACTGTTCGATACTGAACTCAGTAATGAAGAAATCCAGAGAGAAATCAGACACTGCATCTCCATGATCCTGCCTGGACCACATGTGTTTCTCTTGCTGATTCCTCTGGGACGATTCACTAAAGAAGAGGAAACTTCAGTGAAGATCATCCAAGAGATGTTTGGTGAGAAATCTCTAATTTACACCATGGTGCTCTTCACCAGAGGAGACTTTCTGAAGAAGAAAACCATCAATCAGTGTTTGGGAAAACCTGGATCTCCTCTGATGAAGCTGATTGAAGCATGTGAAAACAGATGTCATGTGTTCAATAATAATCAGACTGAAGACCGAACACAGGTGACTGATCTACTGGAGAAGATAGACAACATGGTGAAAGAAAACGGAGGGAGCTACTACTCGTGTAAGATGTTCAGACAGATGGAGAGAGAAACAAGAACAACAGATGAAGATCCTGATGGACAGAGTCAGAGAAAGAGAAGAAGAGCTCAGAGAAAGAGAAGAACGATATAAAAGAGAAATCAAGGAACAGGAGGAGCACATGAGAGACGAGATGAAAAGAGAAAGAGAGATGTTTAAAGATGAAATGAGTCAAGAAAAGGAGACTGTAAAGAAAGAAAAAGAAAATCTACAGATATAAATTGACAGACTGATGAACAGAATAGAGATTGAAAGAAAGAATCATGACAATGAGAGAAAGAGAAGAGAAGAAGAGTTTAATGGGAGAGAAGAGAGATATAAATCACGAGTGAAAGAGAGAGAGGAGAAAGAGAGAGAAATGCAAAATAAGATGAAGAGAGAACGAGAGAAATGGGAGAAACAGACACAAGAGGAAAAGAGGCGAAGAGAAGAAGAGGACAAGAAAAGAAGAGAGAAAGAACAGTGGGATTGTGATGAATTTAATCAGAGACTGAAAGAACAGAGAGAGAGAATGGAAAGAGAGAAAGGAGATCTTCAATCTAAACATGAAGAAGAAGAAAACAAGAGGAAGATCCTGATGGAGAAACATGAAAAAGAGAGAATAAGTAATGCACTTAAAATACTTATGGTACTTAATCTGACTACGCATGAAATCCATTTGAAATCAATTTCTGTATATTCTTGCAGTAGTATATTTTATTTCAATGTGCTAAAAATTAATTCAATTATTAGTGATATTTAGTATACTTTTTCAAGTGCACTCAAGTACTACTGAAGTAGAAATGTACTTTCAATGTGTGTATTTAGAGATGGTGATATGTTTGAGGAATATTCCATAATGAGAATTGTTACATCACATTTCAGTCATTGTTCTGTAAGAACAGTATGTCAGTGTAAAGGTCCGTTCACACCAATAATGATAATTATGAAGATAACTATAAAGATAACTATGTTAAAGTCCACAAGCGTGTTATCTTTATAGTTTCTGTCATTGGTGTGAACAGGCCTTTAGTGTATTAACACAGAATTATATTATTTTTTTACTTTAAAGCATACAAGGTTAGCATATTGTGTTATATATTAATTTCCAGTGATTATAATTATAAATGAGCATTCAAAAGAGCACTCGTTAAAAAAAGTCCTATCAATTACCTGCAAATGTTGAAAAAAAGAAAAAAATCTTATATTATAAGATAATCAAGTACCTTATAATATGTGATTTGTTCTTAATGGGTATCTGTGTGTTTTCTCCCTGTTTGTCAGGATGGATGCGTGGATGTGTGTGTTTCGGGATCATTTGTATTCTTCTGCTGGTCTTCATCATACTGCAAAGACAAGGTATGTCAAACTCTGATGATGATGCTATCAAATCATATGAAGCAGGCCCACGTTTTCTTTCATTCCTGACCCTATACATGCTGCTGCAGTCCTCAAATCACAAGCACATCAACATGTATTGAAGCCATTTAACAAACTGAAATGCATGAAATCAAAATGCTTGCAATGGTATAGCAATAGCAGAGAGAAACAACACAAGTGTGTCTGTGACGCATCCTAAGATGAATGATATCTAACTTTTTATGGCACTTCAAAGCTCAAACGTCTGATTATTATTACATTTAAATGTGATTTTTAATGTGATGACCATCAGCATTTTGTTGTTTGGACTTTGGAGCTATTGAGAGCTTCATGAACCACGTGACCGCACAGCGGGGAGATCAAAGCATGTCACATCTCAGATTTTCAGCGGCTCTGCTATGATCGAATCAAATGTAGAGATATCAAGATGCATATTACTAACATATTGGCTTTTTATTAGTACTTATTAAGCTCATATAAATGCCTTTTTCTACATGATCATATTTTACATCCGTTATATAATAATATATTAATAAGCAGTTAAATAGGAGTTTGTTGAGAGAAAACTCTTAAATAATAGTGAAAATGGTTTTCCTTATTCTCAAGTGTTAATATATGTTTTTTGTGAAATTGGTTTTTTTAGGATATGAACAACTTTTAAAAGAAAAGGAACAACTTTTAAAAGAAAATAAACAACTTTTAAAAGAAAAGGAACAACTTTTAAAAGAAAAGGAACAACTTTTAAAAGAAAAGGAACAACTTTTAAAAGAAAAGGAACAACTTTTAAAAGAAAAGGAACAACTTTTAAAAGAAAAGGAACAACTTTTAAAAGAAAAGGAACAACTTTTAAAAGAAAAGGAACAACTTTTAAAAGAAAAGGAACAACTTTTAAAAGAAAAGGAACAACTTTTAAAAGAAAATAAACAACTTTTAAAAGAAAAGGAACAACTTTTAAAAGAAATGGAACAACTTTTAAAAGAAAAGGAACAAATTTTAATGGAAGTGGCTGAATTGACTGAAGCTTTAAAGCAAGCTCGTGGCCGGAGTGTTCCTGTTGCTGAAGGATGTGTTGAATTAGTTTTTGGTTGTGTTGGGTTTTTGTTCTGGATTTTTAGTTAATATAAAGCTGAAGGATGAGATCAGGTAAATGTGGGCAAATCTTCCCATTAAGATATCTGTGCTTGATGCAAATTTCCAAAACCATTCTTTTTATTTTTTTATCCTTGCTTGAATAAATTATTTAATTATACATATTTCTTTATTTTACTCCATTTTTTTGCAGATTCTATAATTCTGAATTTATCTGCAACAATGAATATTAATAAGTCAATGTTTGTTTAATTTCCAAACAAAAAATAACTTTCTCATTCAGATAATTTAACCTGAATATCATGACCTGTTTTAATAAGATTTTTCTCAGAGTTTGATTATTGATTTATCTCTGTATATGTAAGAATATTGATTCTGTTCATTTGATTTTAGTGAAATGAATGCCACACAACTTCTCCCCCATCATCCATTTGACATTGATGTGTATCAAAGGAAGTCAAAGAACTCTTCATTATCCTCAGGAAATGCTCCACTACAGCATCTATCTTCAGGCACCCTAAACCGTTAAGAACTTTCATCATGAAGACTGATATTTTGAACTCTGGAGTATATTAAAATAATATGCAAGTGCTGTGACAAGTCTTGGTTAGTCTAATCCTGTACACATAGTTTGAAACAAATGATATATATATAATAAATAGAAATAAAACATACAGATAGAATAGAAAAAGAAAAGAGAATGCTAGTGTTAGAAGCTTTTTTGTGAATATGAAAACAAGTAAAGTAGGAAAAGAAAACAGAATGCTTGTGTTAGATGGTCAAGTTTTTTTAGAGTAGCAGCAGTACTGTCTTAAAGACATGACAACTCTCCAAAGTTACATCCATGCACCACATTTTCTCATAAACGATCAATTGCAGAACAGAACTATGATGTGGGCAATCAAGAATGTCATGCCCTCTTCATCTACAATGCAGACAATCTTGATGAATCCCACTTCCCATTTTCATATCTTTCTTGGTACTAGCCCCTGTCTGATGGACATTATGAAAGACATCTTAAGTATTTCTGCTGGTCATTGCTTTTGGCCCTTACACACAAGGGGCCTCATTTATGAAGCATGCGTACACTCAGATTTGATGTTAATCTGGATTTCCTGATGATTCCTGACAATGATTTTACTCTGAATTATTAAATCATGTAACCAGTGCGAATATAAAGAAATAAAGATAAATAATTCATTTATTGATTTGCATACATTCGGGGACAGTTGGACTTGTAACCTGAAGGTCGCGGGTTCGAGTCTCAGGTCCGGCAGGGATTGTAGGTGTGAATAACCAGCGCTCTCACCACCCTCAATACCACGACTGAGGTGAGACCCTTGACCAGCTGCCCGGGGTGTGTGTTCACGGTGTGTTTGTGTGTGTTCACGGTGTGTGTGCATGTGTGTCAACTGTTGTGTGTGTGTGTGTTGTTGGACTAGAAATTGTCCTGCGTGTTCAAAAATAGAAGGAGGCTTCAAAAGTCAAAGTATTGGAGTTTATTCTACCAGAAATCACCAAAGTACAGATCTGGGTTGTCTCAGACAAAGCGTCTTACAAAGAACCAACCCCCGAAACATTCCAACAGCGTCTTTTATAGTAGGTGTCCACGTGCCTCCTTCTTCTCTGGGGGAGGGGGGTCCACCCTTGGATCCTCCAATCCGCTATCACTTCTTTGTCTCCTTTTTCTGCAAAACAGATAACCCTACCCAGGCAAAATGTCCTCTTTCCCCTCCCCCAAGGCTTCTCACCCCCACCCTACAAAAAGCACACTTCTAGATAGCTTAATATAAAAAAACCTACCCATACATAAACACATATTACCATAATCATTTCCCCTATTATGCATACATTTTATTCATTACTTTAGAAATCATAGGATTACATCCTTCAATCCCTCTCTTGACCTCTGAAAGAGGTCAAAAATCACTCAACCTTGATTATACCTGGTGTTCCTCGTCATCATCATCCTCACTCTCAGGGTCCTGGTATGTTGATAGTAAAGGCATTGAGTATGGGGGTGGTGTCATGTCCTTCTTTTCTATGGCTGCCACAATGAGGCGATTACATAGGGATCTAATGCACGGGACACAACAACATCCACAAGTGACCAATACGGATATAAAGACTGCTATTGAGACCAGGATGGATAGTATAATGGGTTTCCATTTACCTAAAGCTCTGTCTAACCACTCTCCTATTGGATTATCTACTCCAGAGTGTTCTTTCATTTCTATTGATAACACACGCAGGCCTTCCAATGCCTTAGTCACTGATCCATCTGGTGCTGTGTTGTTGGGGATGAAGGTGCAGCACAAATCCCCAAACATGTGACACACTCCTCCCTTTTCTGCCAACAACATGTCTAATGCTAACCTATTCTGTATTGCCATCAGTGAAGTTGGTGCCAATTGTTCAGATAGTCCTTGTACTGCGTCTCTGGACAAATTAGCCAATCTCATCACATTGTAATGTACATAGTTTATTCTGTCTACATTTTTATTAGGGGTTATTGGAAATAGGGCAGCTATAATGGGTATATTTTCAAATCCTGCAGCTACCTGATCAGCTAATTTATATTCATCAGGCACCCCCCTGGGTACTCCTATGATATCAATGTATGTGGGGCTATTTAATGATAAATCTATGCCAGCTGCTCGTCTCCTAATCACATGGCGTCTTCTTCTACTTGTTAATTGTCCTGTGGTTCCTTCCTTCATTTCAACTACTCTTCCACCAATTAATGTTAGAGGTGCTCCTAATCGAACCATAGCACACAAGCCTTTTGTATTGGGTGGCACTCTAGTAAACAGGCGTCTGTCACCACAGTAGTAATAGAGGCCTGCTCTTGCCCAAGGTCCTATTATTGTACCATTGTCTTTTATTATGACGGTACACCATTCTTCATTAATGCGTCCGTAATTAATTGATGCACTAGACGGTGTAAAATTAAAACACGTGTAATTATTTTGTCTGGGTACAAACGGGCCTGTTCGGGTATCATTTGAAATTGGGGGAAATATAGATGCCAATGTGGTGCAATTGGTTGACCCCACCTCTCTCGTTAATGACAACATACAGTTATATCCCCATGTATCATTTGGATGCAGGGGAGCTGGTTCAATGTGCAGTCTGGGTCTGGCACCAGCACATGCTACACAGTCATCTATTTTTTGTTCTTTGGCAGTGTTAATCAACCATTCTAACCACAAATTAGTCTCTCCATATCCTGTTGCCTTTTCTATTATGTCTTCCGGGGTTAATTTAGTATAGTCTTCACCTACTATCATTTCTTTGGGGTCCCTGACAGCTAATTTAGTAACATTAACATTCGTGACCTGTGGTTCCCTCAAGTTAATCTTAACTAATCCTAGTGGATCCGACCCAGTCACATCTACTCCTAATAACAGATAAAACTGTCCCTGCTCATTGCCCCAACACTGGTTCGGTATTCCTGTGGGCTTTGATTTATATAAATCCTGTTTAAGTCCCAATATAGACATTGTTATGGGATTTTGTGTCGAGCTAAAATCTCTTTGTATTTTCAAATATCCTGCCATTTTTACCTTTCCATCTCTGGTCACTTTATCTGTGGAACCTTGAAAATCCCTATTTGTTGCCTGTAGCACATGGTTCCATGTAGGACACCACCTCTGCTTTCCTGGGTATCCCAGTTGACACAGATAAACATCATACCCTCTCCATGAGCTATTCCGTCCTCCACATTTGATAACACTGCATAGATCAAATGTGAACGATGTGGTTGACCCCTTGGTATAATTTAGTTCTATGCCCCCATATTTTTTCAGACACGCGTCCGTGATGAGTGATCTTTTATGTCTGATTACATTACTTTTTCCTTGCAATTTTTTACCTCCAAAAAGTATGCCTACTATAGTGATGGAGATGATGAGGAGGAAACCCATACATGGCCAACTTTCCCACAGCCTATTCCTTAACATTTTCTTCAAACACAACATTGTTATACACAGAAAAATAACAGAAAAATGAAAATTTTTACGGAAAAAATACACAGGAAAAAATCACACAAAATCAGATCACACAAAAATGAAAATTTTAGGGAAAATCCCACTTATGACTACCTTTACTAACTATGACATACACATCTGTAGTTTACGACTACCTACTTATCCTTATATGCTTTCACCGTGAATATATGGTTATGACAATGTCAACTCCTGTGAAAACTTTACTCAAAATATCCTGGACTTTCTGGAAATCTAGTTTGTCTAGTCCACAACCCAGCCGGGGTATGGAGACACTTTTCACTCTATGTTCTACACACCAATCTCTCATGTGTTTTAAACTGCTGGTGAAATCTTCGTATGTGGGGAGATCAGTACACTTTCTTTTTGTGATTAAATGAAAAATTGTTCTGCCGTCTTCTTCCTGTGTTACTGCACATTCACCAAGTTTTTTGTTTTGCTGTCTCACTTTTTCCACCCCATACTTTTCCTTAAATGTCACTGCAATCCCTGCACCATATGCACAATCTGCACTTACACAGTGGGCCAGTGGTTCCTGTTGTGGGCTTGAAAAAAGATCACCTTTCCTTTGCACCACCTCTGGTATTTGGTATGGGATCTCCTCAGCCTCCTCAGCCTCCCTCTCTTGGACCTGAGTCCTCAGGTCCACGGCAGTCTGTGCTAGGGACCTGCTGGGAGGATCACATGCAGCACAAGCAGAAAGATGATACCATGTGTCACCTTTTCCCGCGAGGCGAACACAATGTGAGGTCCTGGAGGTGACTTTTAATGGCTCTGACCATCGTGCTTCATTCCATTTTCTCCTGAACTTTTTTAGTCTGACCCACTCAGTTGGTTGGGGAATCGGTTCTGGTTCAGTGTCTGGAGTAACCTGCTGGGAAAATTGTTTAATCAGAGTAGTTAGTTTATCAAAATAAACACAGTGTGATAAAGGAGAGATGTGATCAGGTCTCAGTGGTGTTGATGGGCCAGGAAATGATCGACCTGTAAGCAATTCAAATGGTGTGAAACCAGAGATCCTGTTAACAGAGGAACGTACAGACATTATTGCCAATGGTAAAGCTGACAACCATGTCAATTTGGTCTGTGCACAGATTTTAGCCAATTTGAGTTTCAGCGTCAAGTTCATCCGTTCAACCTTTCCTTGGGATTGTGGGTGGTAGACCGCCCCAAACGCATGTGTCAACCCCAGAGACTGCTCTACCAGCTTCAGGTGCTCATTTTTGAAATGTGAGCCATTGTCTGAACGGATACGCCTAGGAAAACCATGGTGGGGAATATAGTGGTTAAGCAGACACTTGATCACAGAGGTGCTGTCCTCCCGCCCAGTGGGATAGGCCTCAGGCCATCCTGTAAAATAATCAACAATGACCAGTAGGTACTGTTTGCCCTGGACTTTGGTGATCATGTCTGTGAAGTCAATTACTATTTCCTCACCAGGGCCACAGACTGGTGTGAAAGTGCCCTGTATCTGTTTGAGTGTAGGCCTGACATTATGTGCTTGACAGATGTCACAGGTTAGTACGAAATGTGACACCATTGCTGATAGGAAAGGGTGCCACCATGGTTTCAGTGTTTTCATCATTTGTTTAGGGCCAACATGAGCAGGTCCATGAGCTTGCTTCAAAATGGAGGTTGTCAGAGCCGTGGGCAATGCAGGCCTACCATCAGGTGCCTGCCATAGGCCATCAGAAGCCCTTACCGCCCCATGTTCCTGCCAAACCGATTTTTCTTCTGGTGTACCCTTGTTGTGTTCTGTAACCAGATATTCTCTGTTAAATGTGGGTAACAAGTTGTCCACCAGGTGACTTGTCAGTACCATCATTTGCATTTTGTATCCTGCTGCTAGTTTTGCTGCTGCATCTGCAGCATCATTACCTTTTGTTACCCATGAATCCCCTTTTGAATGGCCTTGGCATTTGATCACAGCCACGGCAGCAGGGACCATCAAGGCCTCTAACAACAATTTGATCTCACAAGCATGAGTCAAAGGTTTACCTGAACTGGTCACAAAACCCATTCTTTGCCATACAGGGAGTTCAACATGTACTACTGTTACCACATATGCTGAATCACTGTAGATGTTAACCCTATTTTGTCCTGCAATTTTCAAAGCTTCTATCATTGCAATCAACTCTGCTCTCTGTGCTGATTGTTTCCCCTGCAATTTTTCTGCTTTAACCGTTTGGAACCCCTGATTTGTTTGCTGCACTACTGCAAAAGCTGACGTCAGTGTACCCTCATCTGACCTATAGCAACATCCATCTGTGAACAGTGTCATATTGTTAGGGTCATCTGGTAAAGGTGTGGCTGTGAGATCAGGTCTTATGCGACATGCCAACTCAGTGATGGGTGCACAATCATGTGGAACCCCATCTGTCACTAGATCAGCCATGTTATTTCCTTCATGTACAAATTGAATGTTGGGTGCTGCCAGGCATTTTGCCAGCCTTCGCTGTCTCAATGGTGAGAAGGTAAATGCAGCTGAGTTCACAAATGACATGACTGAATGTGTGGTGAGTACTGTTACCTGATGACCCATAACAATGTGAGATGTTTTCTCAATTATTTTGGCCAAACCTGCTACAAACCTAGCACATGTTGGTTGACGTTGTTCAATGCTGTCAAGCAAAACACTGACATACATCAACACTCTTCTGCTTCCTGTCTGCTTCTGAAAGAGTACCCCGTGTGCACTATTTCCTGTCTCAGAAACATCCAGAAAAAATCCCAATGAGTAATCTGCACAGTTCAAATGGGCTGCGTGAGCCATTTCTGTTTTTAATTTAATGAAAGCTTGTTCTGCTTCTGGTGTCCAATTTAGTTCTGCTGTCAGGTTTTTCATTCCTTCTTCCTTTACAATCTGCCTCAATGGCGTGGTTAGAGAGACATACATAGGAATGTAATTTCTACTGAAACCTGTCAGTCCCAGAAAGGATAACATATCTTTTACTGTTAAGGGTTTGGGGTGTGATAAAATACTATCACGTTGGCGATGAGAGAGTGTAGAGCCCTGTGCTGTGATTTGCCTTCCCATGAATGTAACTGATGGCCTGCTGACCTGCAATTTCTCTTTACTAACCTTAAATCCTGACACATACAGTTGTTGCAGTATCAGATCAGTTGCCTGTAAACAGTTTTCATTAGTGGTGGCAGCCAACAGCAGGTCATCAACATACATTATTAGGACACAGTCTGGTGGAAGTGTACATTTCTGTAATTGTTCTTTGAGCACCTGATTGAATATTCCTGGTGATAGAACAAACCCTTGTGGTAATCTGTTATAGGAGTATTGTCTACCCCTATATGTGAATGCCAGGCATGACTTGCACTTCTCAGACAGTGGGATGCAGAAAAATGCATTTGCCAAATCGATACATGTGAACCATTGGTGTGCCGGTGTTAAATTTGAGATGATGGTATACGGATTGGGAACAGCTAGTGTTGGGGTCACTACCATGTCATTTATTCGTCTGAGATCATGTACGAGTCTGTATTTCTTTGTGCCTGGTTTTTGCACAGGAAAAATGGGAGTGTTCCATGGAGAGTCCCATGGAGTAAGAACTCCCCTTTCTAACAACCCCTGAACAGTTGATGCAATTCCTTCCTCTGCCTCTTGCTTGTTACGGTATTGTGGTACCCAAATGGGTTCATTTGATGATAACTCGAAAGTCACAGGTGTAATGTTACACAGACCTACATCAGTTGGTCCTTGTGACCACAGGTCAGATGGCTGTACTGCAATCAACTGTTCAGCTCCTGGCCCGTCTGTTTGTTCCCTCCCATGACATCTGGAAATTCGTTCATGTGTTAGCACCCCAGTATCCTCTGTATGCTCTATTATCCAGTAGGATTGTGTACTGGGTGAAAACAGCACTCTTGCGGTGTCAGTAGTCTCCCAATCTACAACTGTCCTGAGTTTTTTGGTCATAGCTCCTAATTCCCTAGCTTCATGGCCTGGGTGCAGTGCCATGGAAATGTGTGGTGCAGCTGTATCAGTCATCTCATACCATTTCAGCTGTTCTGAACTTAACACAATAGGGGCTACTACTCCCTCTTTCCCTATAAATAGCCCATCTCCTGTGAGACGCCATTTATCTCCCTCTATGCTGTCAAACATTTCTTGGTACATGACTGTGTCATTTCTGTCATAGAATAGTGTACAGTGCAGTGGGTCAATGGGAGGTAGATATACATCTATGCTCATTATCCAGGGTCTGTGTCTATTGTATAGGTCCACTGCACTCATCGGAGAGGGTGGAATATCTAGCTCTACCCAATAAATGTCAGCTGCTTCCTGTAATGGTCCTCCTAACAAAACATTTTGTTTATATCCTGTTGGAGCAGTCTGTGAGCAATCAACCTGTGTGCCATCTGGAAAAGTCACTATTACCCCTTGTGGTGAACATAAAATACTAGCCCCCAATTTGATGAGTAAATCTCTTCCTAACAGAGGTACAGGTGCATTGGAAGAGTATAGGAAGGAATGTGTCAAACTTTGCTTTATTATTTTGACTGGTAGCTGTTTTGTCATAGGCCAATGCTCTAACCCACCAGAGAACCCCATAACACCCACTGTTTTATCACTTAGATCTTCGTCTGTGATTATGCCTCTTGTTACAGTGGAGTATGTGGCCCCAGTGTCAACCAGAGCCTTTAGTGGTGTAGCGTTTACCACTATTTCCATGAGGGGTTCAGCCATTCCCCTCATGGTAGTTCTCTGTGGGCCCCTTCAACAGTCCCCCGCGTCTCCCTCCGGGCCCCATGTTGGGTGCATGGGCGCCTGTAGGTTGGCTGGAGACGAATGCCGTTGCCCCGTGTATTGTGGGGAATATGGTCCCCTGCCACGACCACCAGGTCCACCTCTTCGGGGACCCCATCCCCCCGCAGGTGGCCCTGTATTTCTGAGCGTGCCTTTTCTTTGAGGGCAGTCTCTTGCCCAATGGTCATTCCTTCCACATGTGAAACATCCCTCTCTACTTCCTCCAAAATCACCTCTACCCCGCCCTCGGTTATTCATGTATCCCCCCCTTTGTGGTCTATTACCTCCCCAGTCATACCCTTGTTGGTGTTCAAAACCAAAATCAGCGGTTGCTGGTGAGGGCTCGAATGAGTTGTTCACAGACTGCTGCACCATGTGTTTAGTCTTTTTTGGACCACTGGTCTTGACTAACTCTAGCTGTAATTTGAGTAGCTGGTTTTTGATCTTTTCTAATTCTTCCTCATCTTTATGAAGCTTGTCTACTGTCCTGTCTATGTGAAACACTAAATGTCTCTCCCATACTTCATTAGTGGCTACTGGTATATCTGGATTACCTTCCATGGCTTGCTTTACACCATTGGGGGCCCCTGACATCACTGCTGATCTGAAAATGTCACGTGTCACGGGATTATTCAAACTGTTTTCCTCAACCATCTGTTCCCATTCAGCAGCACACCTGAAATAATAACCTGATCCTGTCTCACCTGGTTTAATACGAAATTTAATGTTTTGGTATGTGGTAGGGGGCGTAGGGAATTGTTTTCTCAACGCCTTTCCTATGTTGGTACATACTGATGTATATGGATCACTGTTTGGTGAGTCAGTCATGTCTGCATCTGTTTCAAAATCCCTCATTTGAGAGGCTGTAAAAATCTGCCCCAACAGGCACCTCAGATCTCCCACCGCCAAAGTGGTTCCATGGCATAAGGCCATTAACTTAGTCAACCATCTTCCTCCTCCTGCGGTGATAGGAGGCATTTTTGCTAAGACTGCTGTCATGTCACTATGACTCCAGGGTTGATATTTGTGTCCCTGGTTCCCCATAATTAATGGGTACATACCGGGGCCTGATCCTGAATTTAATTGTATCTGAGGGCTATGTTTTGCAGCCACTGATCTTTCCTCTACTTGTTCTGGGGTAGGCCAAGATCTGGGTGGGCCTTCTGCTGTCTGTTTAGATCTTGTTCGATTTGCAATAGGAACTTCCCCCTTTACATTCATAATGCCTGTAATTGCTATCTTGAGGCCCTGTTGTTCACTTTCACTATCTTCATTTTCTAAGTCTCCCTGACGAGACCCTTCTCTATCTTCTGACCCATCTTGCACTGAGCAACGTGATATCCTACCATCCTCTAATTCATTTTCCCCTGGCTGCCTGCCATCTAATCGCTCTGTTAACACTCTTATTTGATCCTTCATAAGGTCTAATTCAGCCATCTCTACTTCCACTGCTGTCTCTTTCACTGTCACTTGAACCTGCTGTAAATTTGAGCTTGAGGCATAAGGTGGGGGCCTCTCCTCTCTCAAGTCCGGATATAGACTTGGAGGCGGAGCTAGTGCTGACATACTACCCTTTGTACTTCCTGGTTTCTTGCTCATTCCTTTCTCTGACTTCTCTGATTTACCCTGTTCCCTCTTACTGCCTTTTGGAGGACTTAATGCTGTTGCAGTGAGGGCGATTCTTGTCCACAATCTAACTTCACTTCTATATTCTTCCTCCTGTGCAGAATATTTCTTTCTGTTTAGCCAATTTGTTTTTCCCTTACCTTCTACATGCTTTTTAAATCTCATATGAGCTCTTTTCTCCATATTTCTGACTTTTGGCGCTAATGGCTCTAAAATTTTATCAGGGTCATCCCACCCATTTTCAATACACATCTGACTCCATTTATTTTCCCATATATTCTTCTCTTTCTTGTGATTCTTGGGCTCTGATTGAGCCACTAACATATCTACCACATTTCCCCATTGTGCCAATATCGGGGAACATCCGTATTCCTCACACTCACGTTCAAATTCAGACATTTTTAATAATACACACAATGCACTTTAATAATCTGACACTCTAGATTCACCAACTGTTGTAGGATTTCAAAACCCTTCAGTCTTTTCAGAAAATAATTAAGAAAAGATTAGCAACAGAAGGAAATGATTACATTAGGAATAAATGCACTCACTCATACATTCAAAAAACCCCTCCTTTTTTACTCTCTCTGCCTCACCGACACCCTATCTGACTTTATACAGTATATTTTACACCAATTTACTCAATAGTTTTGCAATTTAATATATACAATTTTCACACTGTTATATCAACACACACAGCAAACTCACACTTTGTCAAAACACAGTTTTCTTTACAAAATTTCCTACTCTAATCTGGATGCCAGTGGACTCGAACCTCCTGGTCTTATTATTTTATTCTAAATGCCAGTGGACTCGAACCACCTGGTCTTACTATACCTAATCTAAATGCCAGTGGACTCGAACCACCTGGTCTTACTATATCAGAGGACTCGAACCTCTGATATTTTCAACCGTGGGACTCGAACCACACGGTCTTCCCTTATTTTCTGATAAACAATTACTAATACTTTGTTTTACTATTAATTATGGTAAGGAATACAATTCAAGCTCAACACATAAATTTAGCGTGTCCAATTAGCAGAGATTTGTTGTAACAGGTTTCTGCTTACCTTATTTTGTTCGGTACCGTGTGTTGAACTCAAGTTCGTTCCGTCCCGGAGTTTCTGGGCACCAACTGTCCCTTAAATCTACAGCCTTTTCTTCTATCACGTCGGCGGTCACCAAATTGTTGGACTAGAAATTGTCCTGCGTGTTCAAAAATAGAAGGAGGCTTCAAAAGTCAAAGTATTGGAGTTTATTCTACCAGAAATCACCAAAGTACAGATCTGGGTTGTCTCAGACAAAGCGTCTTACAAAGAACCAACCCCCGAAACATTCCAACAGCTCTTTTATAGTAGGTGTCCACGTGCCTCCTTCTTCTCTGGGGGAGGGGGGTCCACCCTTGGATCCTCCAATCCGCTATCACTTCTTTGTCTCCTTTTTCTGCAAAACAGATAACCCTACCCAGGCAAAATGTCCTCTTTCCCCTCCCCCAAGGCTTCTCACCCCCACCCTACAAAAAGCACACTTCTAGATAGCTTAATATAAAAAACCCTACCCATACATAAACACATATTACCATAATCATTTCCCCTATTATGCATACATTTTATTCATTACTTTAGAAATCATAGGATTACATCCTTCAGTGTGTGTGTTCACGGTGTGTGTGTGTAACCCCTCTGGTTCGTGCGTTCTTTTATATTTATAATGACCACGCGAGAACAGTTTTGCTGAGCACATTCACTTTAGTGTTTACTGTCAAGTCAAGTCAAGTCACCTTTATTTATATAGCGCCTTTAACAATACAAATTGTAACAAAGCACTGCACAATATCAAAATAGGCAAAAATGGTTTCAAATCCGTAAGCCCTTTGTTCATCTTCGGAACACAAATTAAGATATTTTTGATGCACTCCGAGAGCACTCTGAACCTCCGTAGACAGCAAGGATCCTAACACGATCAAGGCTCAGAAACAAAGCAAGGGGATCTGTAAAATAGTCCATGTGACATCAGGGATTCAACCGTAATTTTACAAAGCTGCAAGAATTCTTTGCACACAAAAAGTATTCTTGCAGCTTTGTAAAATTACGGTTGAACCCCTGATGGCGCTATAGGGTGTCCTCCGCGTCACCCTATAGCGCCATTTTGGAGATTGTCACATAAACAATGTATTCATCGTATTAGTGCTGGGGGGTATACCGGTTCATACTGAATACCGGTGTTTATTTTTCTTATGATGTTAATTTTTAAAATACAGTATCCCCAATATCCACACTGACCGTCACAAATATCCACCGCACGCTGCCATCAGCTCCCGCATCTCACACACACAAGAGCGACTATAGCACTATATTCAGCAACTTTCAGACCCTTTTAGCTGCTTTTTCCCATAGAATATACATACTGACAAATCTAGAAACTTTCCTGGATAAACCTTAGCTATGGTTCAATTGGAAGATGTCGCCAGTACTGTCCCGCGAGTGCGAGGTCTGACTCTCCCAGCGCAGTACCAACTCTCTGTGTCTGTTCTGCAGCAAGCGGCAGAGAAGCAGCGCTTTCAGCTGGCCGTACCGCAGCAGACTCATCAATAAATGAGTACAAAACAGCGTTTCCAAGCACCTGACGCGTACTGACTGTTTGGAATTATAAATATGAGCATAATTCGTTTGTTAATATTATGCACTTTAAAAAAAAAATGTGTTACTCAGTGCACTCAGGCAGTGCACGCTGCATGAGACAAAAAATGTATATAGCCAAAAACACCACATACAGTCGCTCTTTAGTGTAGATGCATGTCGATTTTATCAGACGATGTCGCGATTATTAATGAGAGTGACTCCTGGTTTTATATATCAATGGGTCATGTTTAGTCACTATTTGTGGAATTTTGCTACAATATTCACTCATCATGACAGTAAAACAGGGCAATCTAAGCCAATCTACTGCAATATTTCCTCTCTCAATCAGTAGAAAATGTGGTTAACACCCGGTCATTAAATCAAATTAAATACCGCCCTATACCATGAAACTGGTATAAATTTAGAAAAATACCGTGATATAAATATTTGGTCATACCACCCAGCACTACATCGTTTGTACATGTATATGTTGTTTAAGTTCATATCAAAGCATAAATAACATAAACAATGTATCCACGTGGCGCAGCTGACACAGAACAGCACACAGTACGTTGTTTCCGTATGTGGCTCTCTCCAAAATGGCACTATAGGGTGACGTGGAGGAGACACATTTTTGAATAAAGTTGTTATTATTGTTTTCTTTGCACACAAAAAGTATTCTCGTATCTTTGTAAAATTACACTTGAACCCCTGATGTCACATGGATTATTTTAACAATGTCCTTGCTATGTTTCTGAGCCTTGATCATGTTAATTACATTGCTGTCTATGGAGGGTCAGAGAGCTCTCGGATCTCATCAAAAATATCTTAATGTGTTCCGAAAGTCTTACGGGTTTGGAACGACATAAGGGGGGAGTAATTATTGACAGAATTTTAAATAATAAAAACTTCATTATTTAACTTTAACTTTAATAATATAGTTAATATATATATATATATATATATATATATATATATATATATATATATATATATATAATATAGTTCACTTTAAAGAAACTGCTGAACCTAATGACTTTTTTTTCTTTAGGACGTGGGGTCTTCACCACTGAAGCTGTTTTCAGAGGTGATTTTGTTCTTGAATACCGAGGTGAACTTCTGAGTCCAGCAGAGAGTCTTGAGCGGACGAATCTCTATAGTGACAGCAAGAGTGTGTTCTTGTTTGATTTTCAGTGGCGTGGCAAATATTGGTGGTAAGTACAGAATTACAGAAATGTTGGGTTGATGTAGTAGAGATGCCAAAATATCAGCGAATTTGTTTTCTTATTTTCATAGACAATGTAATCTAGTAAGTGAATGGATAGTTTCAGCTCTTACATATATAACAGTCAAAAGTTGTCTTGTGCTTATTGGTAATTTGATGTGTTTATAGCATGGATGCATCTAAAGACGACAGGTCCTTGGGAAGACTTGTAAATGATCAGCACAAAAGTCCTACTTGCAAAATGAGAACGATTGAAGTAAACAAAAAACCTCACCTGTGTCTCTTTGCTGTACGAGACATTCTGCCTGGGGAAGAAATCACTTACAATTATGGAGACTCAGATTGGCCATGGCGAGTCAAGGTACTTTCAAGATTGTAGGGCTGGTCTGAAAAGCATTTTTTGAGCTTCGAAGCTTCGGTAGTAATCAGGGCTTATATGCTCTGAGAACGGACACTGCACCAGTGATAGAAACATACAGATCTATTATGAGCAATACTTTTAATAATGTACCCTAACATTTTTCTAACAAATAAATCACTCCCAAAACATAAATTAGCAGCAAAGTAATTACTGACACCGTAAAGGGTATTTAAATGAAAGAAGAACGAAAAATAAATAAACAAAGTTCAAAGAACTGTAATAAATAAAGGACACAGTAGAATACTTTCAATAACAGCATCACACATTTTTATTAACGGAACAGTTTGAATAAAATTAAATGAATTCCCTTAAATAGAATAAAACAAACTATAATAGGCTAAATAGAACAAGGTAATATTAGGCTGGCATTTTTATCATGTGTAAAATTACTGATTAACATGGCGGATAAAAACAGCTTGTTTATTTTACACCAACAATATAGGCTACTATAATAGGCGTACTACTTGCAGAACTATTGTGATTTTTCAAACTTGATGTGGTCCAGCCCTACAAGATTGTTAAAAATCTTTATGAATAATTCATGATTACCGTTTACTCTTATTGTACAGTTACTATGTTTTTCATATTTCCCAAGTCTTTGAATGAAGCATCAGAAGAATCCACTGACAAAAAGCTAGCCAGCAGTTTGGGTCCACAGAAATCGGCAAGTACATTTAATACCTCTACATCATTATTCTGTATTATTATTATCTAATTTGAGTAGAGAGTCTAGGTTTTGTCACAAGAAAAGGAGTGATAAATAAAGTTACTCTGTACAAATATTTCTGATATTAACTGTTTTCTTTTTTGACATTCAGTCCCATCATGCTGCTGTTGTTTCCTCACCTGACTTGGATGAAGTGAACGGCAACAGTCCACATGAGCAAACTGAGCCACAACAGTCAGACGAATCAAGAACATCAGGAAATAAAACGGTAACCATCTGATGCATGCCGCAGCTATCTATAGATGTAACAAATTAGTTGGTTTGAGAACCCAAAAGCAATTAAACACAGGTCCATTGACAGCTTTTCAGTCAGGATCGTCATCTTCATCTTTGTGGCACTGACACAGAAAACACTAGTTTATTAGTAAATAATTAAAATATCTCCTTACTATTTTCCCCTTACACATTCATGATAATTATGTTTGTTGGGGCTTTGCGGCAAGATTTAGCCTGTTGTGTGTGTTTGAACGCGGATCTCTTCCAGCTGCTCTAAAGTAACGCTCGCTGCTGCTGATTTCTGCCACATTGCTGAAACATGAAGCAGCCGAGAGAGAGAGAGCTTTATGTTTAAAGCTTTTTCTTTGCCTATCCGAGTCTGAAATCTGAAAACAATCTGAGGGAGAGGGAGAGATTAACTTAGACGATAAAAATGTCTCCACGATCTGGCATTCTGGCGCCGCCGTCTGTATGTACTGTACAAAGCCACATCCATTCAGTGTTAACTCAGTCGTAGAGTTACTCTCACGGGACACTGCATGTATTCTCAATCACAAAAGTACATTATTTGCGTGTTTTAAAGCCTTTCCGTTAAACCTTTCATTCACGCACTGTTCTGACGTGTGCTTTTTCTGAGCCCGTACACCTGAAGAGCGTGCAAGAAAAAGCCTGTCTAACAGCGCCTGATAACTGAACTAAGTTATCTTTTGCACTAATACGGTCAAAACACACAAGGTTTATGTATAGACTCAGGTGGTTATGTCTAAAATGAAAGTAAAAAGCTGAAACAAACGGATGTGCGCCTGTACATTAGAATTGTATTTATTTATTTGTATTTAGTCATTTAGCAGATGCTTTTATCCAAAGCGACTTACAAATGAGGACATTATAGAAGCAATCAAAACCAACAAAAGAGCTACAACATGCAAGTGCTAATTACAAGTCCTGGTTAGCCTAACGCAGTACACGTAGGATTTCTTTTTTTTTTTTTTAGAAGACGAGTATATAAAATATATATATACATTAGATGCGTGCAGGTCTTAAAGGGACAGAAATAAACATGCAGCCGACTGTCAATAAAGGGATAGTTCACCCTAAAATAGTTTTTCTGTCATTATTAACTCACTCATGTTGTCCTAAACCTGTATTAAATTATTTCTTGTGCTGAACATAAAATAAGATATTTTGAAGAACGTGGGTAACCAAACAGTTGCTGGTAGTCACTGACTTTGATAGAAGGAAACAAATACTATGGAAATCACTGAGGAACAGCAACTGTTTGGTTTTCCACCTTCTTCAAAATAGCATTTATGTTCAGCAGAAACTCATTCAGGTTTAAAACTAAACTCGAGTGAGTAAATGATGGTATAATATAAAACACTATGACAGAATCGTTATTCTTAATGTTAAAACAACAAAACACAAAGCCTGAAAAAATTACTCCGTACTCTTGACAGAAAAATAATAATTCTGTTACTTTAATAGGAATCAATCTATATAGTGTTTTATTTTTATATTTGTTCATTCAATTTCTTGGAACGCTCCTGCTAAATACACTTATTGTAACCTATACCAGAAAATAAAGCACTGTTTGTTTTATTTGTATATTATGGGTATTTGTAATGTGTATCTTTGTTCTTATTTTTAATAACAAAGAAAAAATAATGACAAAGATTTTTATCTTCGCCCACTTTGTCCTAAAAAAACATTCATTTTAATATTTTGTTACCTTGAAAGGATTTGTCTTTGTAATAGGTAAATTATTTTGGCTGCTCTGCTCAGACACAATAGTAAAATCAACATGACAAAGAATCGTGAAATTGTGATATTTCTAAAATAATAGTGATATGATATTTTTGCCATATCTCCCACCCCTACTTTGACTGTTAGAATAACACTTTAAATAAACATTTGTTATAATTCATTAACAGCATTAACATTATTATAGCACTTATAAATGTAGGTCAATAATTATTAATACATTATAAATGTTTACTAATATATATTTAGTTTGTTAACGTTATGCATTAAACACATACCTAACATTAACCAAGATTAATAAATAATATATATATATATATATATATATATATATATGATCAATCACTTGATTTTTTTTCTGTTTACTTATTTTTGGAATCTGGGTATTTGTCACATATGGTATCGATTTAGTATCGATACCGAGGTATTACAATCTGGTATCGTACCGAAACAAAAATTATGGTATCGAGTAGTGATTGACCGATATAGATTTTTTTATTACCGATGCCAATTATTTGCATGTTTATGTACCCGATAACCGATATGCAGAACCGATATTTATTTACTGTTATAAAGTGAATAAATAACAGAGTGAAGCTTTGGTTTTTACTCCTTTCAGTCGTCTTAACAACAACAGAAAACTGTTGAAAATTAACATTCTTTCATGTTAAATTTAATCTTCAAATTACAACAATAAAAACATTTTATTTATAAAAAGCATCATCAGCAACACTGATATTAACAATAAGCAAAATAATTTTTTCAAATGGAGAAAATAAAGGACAGAAGTCATATCAACTTTTAACATTTAACATTTATGTTTAACATTGTTAACTACAGTTTTAGGTTTATAAGCTGTTTAATAGACTGAAGAGTGAAGAATAATTCACTGAATAATATTCTCTGGAATATTGAAATAAGCTACAACAAACAAAACATCGTATTTTATTGCATTTCTTAACTGGCATGTTTTATCAGAATTATAAAAAAAAATTGTCATTTTAAATTATGTGGTTTATCTATTTACACAGAACTATACTCAAACTGCGATCGCTTGTGGAGAAAATAAATAATTAATTTCAATAGAGATGTATTTATTTAGATGTTTATTGGTGAAATAATGGTTCTATAGTAAATGTTAATATAATTCAGCGTGTTTCAAACGAGTGAATCTTGTGTAAAGTTACATGCGGTGGTCGTGCTGGAGCTTCTCCTGAGTGAACAGTGCCCACTGCTCCAAGTATGTGTGCACTTGGATGGGTCAAATACAGAGAACACATTTCACTGCTGGTTATACTCTGTATAATTGTGTATGTGACAAATAAAAAAAAATTATAGTTTTTTACAAAACTGATATCCGATTATGGTGAAATGCTCAAATATCGGGAAAAATATCGGTACACCGATATATCGGTTGACCTCTAGTATCGAGCCATCCGAATAAACATGTAATTGCTCAATCAGCGTTTCAATCGCGAAAAGACATCAACAAAACATTGTGAGAATAAAATGTCACATAGCATTTCATTAACCTCAGCAAGTCATCAGTGTCCACAGCTTGTTAGTTCACTGGAGAAAGTCTAGAGAGGAGCATTTTGCCAATTATTACACCATATACTCATTATATTTTACTAAACCTGTTAGTCTTAATTATGTAATGTATGTTTAAATTAATCTGTTATGAAACCTGCTTTGACAGCCACTGTGTAATTGAATATATTTTAAATTGCCTTGAAATTGCATTATTTATAATTTAATTTAAAAACTGCATTATATGCAATTCACAAGTTTGCATACAATTTTTTTTTTTTTTAAGTTGAGTGTTGATTATCTATTTAAAAATAAATATAAATAAAATTTAAGTTTGTGTTAAGTTGTTAGGTCTATTTATAAACTTATAATGTAAAAGGGCTCCATATAGTTTTAAGCATAAGGTGAGGACATTTTTATCACTAAGAAAAGTGTAACTTTTACTGAATGTATTTAAAGAAAGAGTAAACAAAAAAACAAGTTTGGTTTATTTTCCCCCCGCTGTACCGAAATCATACCGAACCGTGACGTTAAAACCGAGGTATGTACTGAACCGTCATATTTGTGTACTGTTACACCCCTACTAAGCAAAGGCATTTTTTCAACATGAGCAGGCTGCCTAGCACTGTGCAAAAACACACCCACATACTGGCAGGTGTTCATTCATATTCTGTGAATAATGGTAGAATATGTAAGGTATAAATTAAAGAATTTATTAAAAAAAACATTGTAATGCCATACACTGTGATATTTGAATGGTTTTATGAGGATTTAATAGTATTACCTTTAGTACAGAATCTTTTACATTCTACATATGCAGATGTTCAACTAATAACTTGCAGGTGAATACAGTCATCCACCCTATTTTATACCAACTCAAAAGAGTGACTCATTTCCTAAAAGGGCATTGCTCATGCTAAATGACACCCTTGGAATAAACTATGAATTTATTAACAAAAAAAGTAATTTATTATTTTATTTAAATATTTTTTTTTATTCACCTCTAGTGCTTTTTTTTTGTCTTTTGGTTTTGTTAAATTGTCTTTGGTTGCTATAGCTATCAATACTGTTAATATACATTTTCTCCTGTCTTAAGCTCCCTTTATATATCTGCAGAAGCTGTTTCAATCAAGATTGTCAAAATTACCACAACATCATGAAGATTGCTGTGAACCGGAGCAAAATAAGACTGTCAAACAGCCATCACAGAAAGATTGCTTGGTGAGTAATATGTGAAATGTACATCACACTACTGTATGATTTATAATCCATTAGATGTATAGTCCATTAACAGTTGATTGTTGTATTAAAATTTACATTGCTTGATTGGTGCTTTTGCTTTTAGTCCTTATATTTTTATTCCAATTCTATTTTCAAGCTCTCACAGTCATCTTCTGTTGCATCCACATCCGACACATCCTCTTCATCAGCACCCTTTGCTACTTCTGTAGTGGCCTCATCACCCTCACCTTCTCCTGCGCAGTCTTCATCATCCTCGCTTTGTGCCTCATCTGCGCCTCTGATTAGTTCATCACAGGAGTCTGAGACACTCCCATTAAGGGAGGTGGGTACATTATTAACGGATTTGTACATTTAGGAATACTAATATAGATACAACTTGGGATTCTCCTGGATTTTATTGTCTTGGATTAAGAGAGGATAAATAATAAAAAATTATAATTGCTGAATTATAGGGATGGTCTAGGTGTGTACTGGTAGCAGTGTTGGGGTAACGCATTACAAGTAACGCGAGTTACGTAATAATATTATTTTTTAAAATAGCTTGTAAAGTAACGCATTACTTTTTAATTTACTAGAAAATATCTGAGTTACTTTTTCCCCATTTATTGACTGAGTGCGCAGTGTGAACATGATCTTACTGTAGATCTAATCTAGACTAAATATGAATGTGTATTAATTCATCCCACTCGCAAAAAACAGATTCAGTATTCATCAAAATTATCACTGTAATTATCAAATTATACTCACTTATTCAGTATTCATCAAAATGAATTAAAACAGTAAAATGCAAACTCAGAATATGATGCAAACCTGCAATAATTAAATATGTTAAACAACACAAATATATCTAATCTCATTTTATTAACCGATGTGTTTGCTGCTGACCTTTGATGATCAGTTCAATCATACTAATAAGCAAAAATTACTTTAGATAAACTGACAATTGTGCTTGATTGTTTTTTATTGCTGAAGAGTGTTGAATCTTCTCCTGTGTTCTTCTGTACAGACGTGATTTACTCGTCCTTCAGTCTGAGGTTTATTCATTACACTTTTTGGTGTGAAAGGCTTTTATATTTGCTATAAATATAACTTCTTGTATTAAAAACAAACAATCTTGAGGGGTGCCTTAAGTTATTTTGAAACATGCCGTGCTCACGTTTAATTACTTAAATCAGAGCCGTATAAAGTGTAATGATCACATTTAAGCAATAGAACGATTCCTATTTAAAATTGAGACTTTGAAGCAGCACCTTAATCTAACCTTCAGCCAACAGACACATGTATTACATCCACGCAAATGACTCTTTGCGTGGTATGATGTTACAGAACTCGCATTGTATGATGTTACAGAAAGTTGTCAGATCGAGTTCCTTTCACACAACAGTGTTATTTCTCTTTTTCATCTTCACGTTAACATAAATACACTCTTGTGCTGGGCTGCTTTACTAGTAGAGAATGCACTGATTGTGCTGCATTCCGCTTACAGTAAATCGGTGGAACACGTGGAAAATACCAACTATACAAACTGTGTGGGGGGAACCTAAACTGAACCACTCAATATATAGGCAACTACAACCAGGGTACTGCTGAAAATGAGTGTGTGAGTTTGTTTACAGAATGCTGTTGTCACTGCTGCAAACGCCCATATAAATAATTAATCGAAAAATATAATTTCCTTGCAGCCAGTGGGCCCCCTTTCTAGTGTAGGCCCCCTGAAGCCCGTGCATTAATGCACCCCTGTCTGCACATATTTAAAAAGTAACGTAACGCATTAATTTCCATAAAAAGTAACTAAGTAATATTGTAATGCATTACTTTTAAAAGTAACTTTCCCCAACACTGACTGGTAGTACTAAATAGATTATATTATTATGTATAATATATTTGTTTGTATTTCACCTTTTTCAGATGCACTCTTTAAGACCATCAAGAAAAAGACAGGTATGTAACTTGTAATGCAATACGTCATATGCTCAAATTATTGTGCATAATGATTAGGGATGCAACGATACAATTTTTTCAGAACCGATCCGATCCCGCACATTCTGAGGATCGGCCGATACCGATCCAATCCGATACAGCGCAGTTTTTTTTTTTTATGTAACTATAACTTCTATACTTATCTGTGTTGACTCGATCGTCACTCTTCTGTGTGTTAAACACAATCTATTACAGTGTTTCTCAACTGGTCGGTCCCAAACGTGGGTTGCGAGACCATTCTAAGTGGGTCGCGGATTGTTTACAGCCAAAGAAACGACATTAAAAAAAAACGTAATTCTAAATGCTTTTCTGATGCGAGACTTTTATTTTAAAAGCCGTGCATGAAAGCAGTTGACACCGTCATATCATCTGACTCCGAGGCAGTTTAAGTACAGAAAGAGTGCCTGAGAAAAAGGCTCTGTGCCAATTCAGTATCTGCGGTCAGATGAGATGTTGACAGGTTTAATGTCAGTGTCATTATTCCATGTTATTTTTGTAACTTGTTATGAAATAAAAAGTCTCTCACCTCAGAAAAAAACTAACTGTCCTGTCAGAGGTTATACTGTGCTGGTGGCGCGCCCTCCTCTATAGCACTTGCGCGAACGTAGCGCCGCGCTGTAACGTTATATAACTTCACTAAAGCTCAGAAACTACAAGCATGCAGCAGTACAGTACATTAAAAGTAGCCTACAGCACCAACAAATCACATTACTGTACTGCGTGTGTTAGCTGGGAAGGATTTGCATGAAGGTGTGATATTCATTCTATTCAGGAGCAGTTTCCACGTTTCATTAACAGTCCCCTAGGTTGTTTTCATAACCAAAAAATACCACGATATTTTCAGTTCATAAGAACAAAGATACACATTACAAATACACATAATATACAAATAAAACAAACAGTGCTTTATTTTCTGGTATAGGTTACAATAAGTGTATTTAGCAGGAGCGTTCCAAGAAATTGAATGAACAAATATAAAAATAAAACACTATATAGATTGATTACTATTAAAGTAACAGAATTATTATTTTATTATTACGGAGTAATTTTTTCAGGCTTTGTGTTTTGTTGTTTTAACATTAAGAATAACGATATGGTCCAAGTGCAAGTCTCACGGGCCGCACGCATGTCATTTACAATACAAACCAACCAGATTTATAATATTATTTATAGCCTAAATATTATGATATCTAAACGATTGCATTTATTTAAATACATAAATAATTCTACTCACCATTAATAAAACACCTGATGCTGTCGGGAGCTGACCAATTACATTTAACTGCTGGTTATATTCTGTATAATTATGAATGTGACAAATAAACATCTTGAATCTTGAGAAATTCTGCTGGAAAGGAGTAACAGCACAATAAAGTTGAGATTGTAATTTACAGTCTGTAAGACGCGCGGAAGCGTGACTCAACATGCGACATTACAGAAAATTTCACAAATGTAGCCTATGTTGATCCAAATATGGAGAGCATTTTCGATTTTAATAATCTAAGGTTCTCTCCAGAGATGTTTTGACACATTTTCTGTAATTAAGGATGATAAGGATAATGTTTCTTTTTACCTGAACATGTTCAGTGTGAGGCAAGCACTCTCTTCACTGCTGATTCTCGCACTATTCTTGTTCCTTCGCTGGGATTTTCCACATTTCGTTTCCTCCCTTAACATATGTGTCCATTCTGATGCTCAATTTTAACGAACGAAGGGCTGCTGATGACTATCTTAATTAATTTCTGCCAAAGTGCGCGCTTGTTAAATGCGTAACATTAATTAAATGAGTGCATTTAGTCTGCTCATGCCTAAAAATAATATATGAAAAACTAAATTATTTGACGCAACAAAAACATAGCTTTTATTTGTTTCATATATTTTTTTATTAATGTAAAAATTAAAAATGATTTGTAGAACTGAAAGTATTTTTTTATTATGTTCAGCATGATGGGTCGAAATTGAGAACCACTGCTTTAAATGAATGTGCTGCTCATACAAATTAATTTTATTAAAAAAAAGTGAGTTTGGGATGGCTATTTAATAGCCTTGCGTTATAGGCTGTTTATTCAGTCATATATTCATAATCATAACAGTTTTGACTTAATTTTTGTGAAATAAACGCGCTTTGTTTTATTTTTTTATATATATATATATATACATACAGGTGCTGGTCATATAATTAGAATATCCTCAAAAAGTTGATTTATTTCACTAATTCCATTCAAAAAGTGAAACTTGTATAATGTATACATTCATTCCACACAGACTGATATATTTCAAGTGTTTATTTCTTTTAATTTTGATGATTATAACTGACAACTAATGAAAACCCCAAATTCAGTATCTCAGAAAATTAGAATATTACTTAAGACCAATACAAAGAAAGGATTTTTAGAAATCTTGGCCAACTGAAAAGTATGAACATGAAAAGTATGAGCATGTACAGCACTCAATACTTAGTTGGGGCTCCTTTTGTCTGAATTACTGCAGCAATGCGGCGTGGCATGGAGTCGATCAGTCTGTGGCACTGCTCAGGTGTTATGAGAGTCCAGGTTGCTCTGATAGTGGCCTTCAGCTCTTTTGCACTGTTGGGTCTGGCATATCGCATCTTCCTCTTCACAATACCCCATATACTTTCTATGGGGTTAAGGTCAGGCGAGTTTGCTGGCCAATTAAGAACAGGGATACCATGGTCCTTAAACCAGGTACTGGTAGCGTTGGCACTGTGTGCAGGTGCCAAGTCCTGTTGGAAAATGAAATCTGCATCTCCATAAAGTTGGTCAGCAGCAGGAAGCATGAAGTGCTCTACAACTTCCTGGTATACGGCCGTGTTGACCTTGGACCTCAGAAAACACAGTGGACCAACACCAGCAGATGACATGGCACCCCAAATCATCACTGACTGTGGAAACTTCACACTGGACCTCAAGCAACGTGGATTCTGTGCCTCTCCTCTCTTCCTCCAGACTCTGGGACCCTGATTTCCAAAGGAAATGCAAGATTTACTTTCATCAGAGAACATAACTTTGGACCACTCAGCAGCAGTCCAGTCCTTTTTGTCTTTAGCCCAGGCGAGACGCTTCTGACGCTGTCTGTTGTTCAAGAGTGGCTTGACACAAGGAATGCGACAGCTGAAACCCATGTCTTGCATACGTCTGTGCGTAGTGGTTCTTGAAGCACTGACTCCAGCTGCAGTCCACTCTTTGTGAATCTCCCCCACATTTTTGAATGGGTTTTGTTTCACAATCCTCTCCAGGGTGCGGTTATCCCTATTGCTTGTACACTTTTTTTTACCACATCTTTTCCTTCCCTTCGCCTCTCTATTAATGTGCTTGGACACAGAGCTCTGTGAACAGCCAGCCTCTTTTGCAATGACCTTTTGTGTCTTGCCCTCCTTGTGCAAGGTGTCAATGGTCATCTTTTGGACAACTGTCAAGTCAGCAGTCTTCCCCATGATTGTGTAGCCTACAGAACTAGACTGAGGGACCATTTAAAGGCCTTTGCAGGTGTTTTGAGTTAATTAGCTGATTAGAGTGTGGCACCAGGTGTCTTCAACATTGAACCTTTTCACAATATTTACATTTTTTGAGATACTGAATTTGGGGTTTTCATTAGTTGTCACTTATAATCATCAAAATTAAAATAAATAAACACTTGAAATATATCAGTTTGTGTGGAATGAATGTATACATTATACAAGTTTCACTTTTTGAATGGAATTAGTGAAATAAATCAACTTTTCGATGATATTCTAATTATATGACCAGCACCTGTATGTATATATATATATATAAATATAAAAAACCTAGTGAAACATTTTTATTTACAAATAAAAGTGAATAAGTGTACGAATAAATCTTGCTCTTTGTATTATAAAATACATTTAAAAAACAAGCAAATACATTTATATATAAATATTTAATATAACATTAAAATAAACGTATTTTAAATGTATAACACAATAATAAGGCAGCAACATATTATAGATAGGACAGAACAAGAAAGACTATTATTATCTTTCATTGCGCAGAAGTATTATAAAACGAAATGCTCCATTACAGAGCGGCGCAATGCGCATCCCGTGCACAGAATGATGCTCTTGAAACACGGAGTCACAGCACACAGGCTGCACAGCCCTCCGAGTCCGCATAGAGCAGAAAAGTACAGAGGGAAGAGATATTGATGCAAAGTGTATTAAATCTGAGACTTAGTTTACTTTGAGCCTTTTCTTTTAACAGTTTTAAACCTCAGTAAATGTGCGCTCTTGAAGAGTTTGACTGTAGTAACCGAAAGCGACGCGCGGTTTGAATGCTGAATGGAGGATGACAGACAGACGCAGTGGAGAGAGAAGTTCACGTGGACTTGAATTTAACTAATTTAATATTCATCTGTACCTCAGATTAAACTATGGAACCGCTCCAGAACACTTGAAATATAGTGTTCGGACACTTTATGGTGCTTTATGGTGTTTTTGTGGCTTCCGTGGGGCTTAACAACAACACATAATATTATAAGTTTAAAAGCACAGGATCGGATTTGAATCGGGTCTCGTCTGATCGATACCCGATCCGCAGAAAATGACTGGATCGGAGCCGACACCGATCCTCAGTTTCGGATCTATGCATCCCTAATAATTATATGACTTTGCTTGTCACTTCCCTTAAGTATCCACAACACATTACAACTTAATATAACAGTAACCACCACTTACCAAACTATGCCCACATACTACCTCTTCCTGTTAAAAATCTTAACAGATTTTTGGCAGTTGTGTACTAAATTGTGTGAACGCTAAAAGATTGAATAAAAACATTAAAAAAAGAGTATTTTTTGAGTAAGTGTTAAATTCTCTCATTCAGTATTCAGGAAGTGACGACACTGAGACAGACTACAGCGATGTGGACTACATACCCAAAATTGTCTCAGATGAGTCAGATGGTAGTTCTTCTGCATACAATATAGCTGAAAGCAGCTCAGATGAATCACATGGTAGTGCTTCTGGACATGACAAGGCAAAAAGTTATTTTATGCATCCAACATCACCCTTTTCAAAAGAGACTAAAAAAAGTGTAACTGCACCATCACCAAAAAGGACAAAATGCAAAACTAAAGAGACAGACACCTTGCCTGCTGATAGGACTTTTATTGATTCAGTGCCATCTTCAAGTCAGGAACGCAAGACATACAACAAGAAGCAATATTGTCTTTACTGCTCTAAGCCTTACTCAAAAATGGCAAGACACCTCGAGTTTGTCCATCGCAATGAAGTAGAAGTTGCAAAGGCAGTCGCGTTTCCAAAACATTCCAAAGAAAGGCGAGTGCAATTAAACCTCCTTAGAAAACGGGGCAACTTTGCCCACAACACAGATGTGGTGAGGCAGGGGCGTGGGGAGATGATTGCCTGCTACCGTCCAAAAAAGAGAAAAGGAGCCATAGAATTTATTCACTGCATCTACTGCCAAGGCCTTTACAACAAGCATAGCCTTTGGAAACATATTAAGAACTGTCCACTGAAACCTAAAGATGATGAATCTCAGGGCAGAAAAAGAGTTAGATCCCTGTGTGCTCTGAAAACACCAGTCGGCTTAGAGGTGAGCGAAAGTTTAAAGAAAATACTCTCCTTCATGAACTACGATGAAGTTGCCCGTGTAGTTCATTCTGACAGATGCATCATGCAGCTGGGGGAGCACATGTTCAACAGGATGGGGTCTGATGTGACCAAACATGACTACATCAGACAGAAGATGAGAGAAGTTGGCAGGTTGCTTCTTGAAGCAAGGAAGATTACGCCACTGAAAACAATGGTCGACTTCTTCATACCAGCAAACTTCAAGCATGTCATATCAGCAGCTGTTAAAGTCGTCTCTGGCTATGACGAAGAGAAGAATTCTTACCGCATTCCCTCTTTAGCTCTCAAACTTGGCCATTCATTAAACAAGATCTGTAGCATTGTTGAGAGCAACGCCATGATGTACGGTGATCATGAGCGTGCTGAGTGTGCTCGAGACTTCAGAAAAATACATCAGGCAAGGTGGAATGAATACATTTCCGCTGGTGCTATAACTACACTGAAAGAAGCCAAGTGGAATGCTCCACAGATCATTCCTTTCACTCAGGATGTCAAAATCCTGCATGCTCATCTGGAGAAGAAACACCATGAGTTTATCAGTAAGCTCAGAAGTTGCCCAAGTTCTGCAGACAGCTATGCTGCTCTTGCCAAGGTCACATTGTCCCAAGTCATCCTGTTTAACAGACGAAGAGAAGGTGAGGTGTCAAGGATGCTTTTGTCAGCTTTTAAAAGCAGGGATTCTTCTGAGCTGCATGAAGACATCGCCATCTGTCTTTCTGAATTTGAGAGAAAGCTGTGTCTGCACTTTACCAGAGTTGAGATCCGTGGTAAACGAGGGAGAAAGGTTCCTGTGCTCTTCAAGCCTTCCATGGTTTCTGCCATGGAGCTGCTCACCGAAACACGAGAGGCTTGTGGCGTTCCAGCTGAGAATCCATTTATGTTTGCCAGACCTGGAGCAATATCTGCCTACCGAGGAGGAGAGTGCATCAGCAGAGCTGCTCATGAATGTGACATTAAGAATCCTGAAGCACTATCATCAACTAAGCTGAGGAAACACATCGCAACCATGTCAAAGATTCTCAACCTCAGTGAAAACGAAGCAGACCAACTGGCTGATTTTTTGGGTCATGATATAAGAATTCACAGAAAATTCTACCGATTACCAGAGGGGACACTGCAGCTGGCAAAAATGAGTAAGGTCCTAATGGCAATGGAAAAGGGAACATTGTCCCAATTCAAAGGAAAGACACTTGATGAAATTGAAATCGACCCAAATGGTAGGAGCATCTTTGGATTTTTGTGTGTCTGTGCTGTACATATTTGCAAATCTATGTCTATATTAAAAATGATTGTCATTGTATTTTTTAGAGCAACTTGAGGCCCAAGGTGTTGAATTGTCAAGTGATGAGGAGGAGCCCAGTGACCTGCCTGAAACAACTACACCAGCAGACATGCATCAACCATCTTTTTGCCAGCTGCAGTGTCAACCAAAGGAACAAGGTAAGACAAATTATTAAAATGACTTAAATTCATCTTTCAAACATCTTATACACTGAAACAATATGACAATATTTTGCCATGTCACAAGGGCAAAGGTATGTCAAATAAATTGACTTCAACAGAGAAATTAACGCAACAATATTGTTCCTGTGTGGCTCAGTGGTAGAGCATTGCGTCAGCGGCGCAAAAGGTTGTGGGTTTGATTCCCAGGGAACACATATACTGACAAAAAAAATGTATAACCTGAATGCAATTGTAAGTCATTTTGGATAAAAGCGTCTGCTAAATGCGTAAATGTAAATGTAAAAATATGCAAGAAATAATGTGCTTTCCAGCTGTGCACAAATGAGCTACAGTTGTGTTCATAAATGTACATGTCCCTTACCCAGAATATGTATTTACATTTGCCATTTAGTAATTTAGCAGATGCTTTTATCCAAAGCGACTTACAATTGGGGAATACATAAAGTGATTAATCTTGAAGAGACAAACAGACAGAGGAAGTGCCAATAACACCAAGTCTCAGGTATTGTTAAAATAAATACAAGCTAGCAAGGGAATGAGAGAAAGAGGAAGTATCAGAGGAATCATATGTAGAGGTTTGATTGTGTTTGATGGAAGTCCAGCTAGAAGAGCATTGCAGTAGTCCAGTCTAGAAATGACAAGGGCCTGGACAAGAAGTTGTGCAGCATGCTCTGTCAGAAAGGGCCTGATCTTTCTGATGTTGTGTAGTGCAAACCTGCAAGATCGAGCAGTCTTTGTAATGTGCTCTTTGAAAGTGAGCTGGTCATCAAAGATTACACCAAGATTTCTGACCGAAGCTGATGGGGTAATTGTTGATGAACCTAACTGAATCGTGAAGTCATGCTGTAGAGTTGGAGTTGCAGGGAAGACAAGAAGCTCAGTCTTTGCCAGGTTGAGCTGTAGATGATGTTCTTTCATCCATGCCGAGATGCTAAATGTAATTTTAACAAAATAAGAGGGAACATGAAAATTGCATGTTATTTTTTATTTAGTACAGTCATGAATTAACTATTTTATATAACAGATGCTTATATATACTTCACAAGAAAAATAATAATATAAAATATAAAAATGACACTGTTCAAAAGTTTACATATTCTTGAATCTTAAAGGTATAGTTCACCCCAAAATTTGTATTCTGTTATAATTTACTCATCCTCAAGTAGTTCCAAAGCTTTATGAATGTGTTTGTTCAGTAAATTAATTTTTAGGTGAACAAAATATTTGATATATTTGCTTTATTAAATTGGCTGTTAAGATTTCTTGGTCGCTGATAGATTATCTAAGATGCCTCATGTAATATTACATAACTAGATTGTAAACCTTAGAAACACTTGCAATTTTGCTATTGTGTTTCTGTGAAAGGGGCCTTAAATTACACTTGGAGTTGCATTAAAATGCCTTAATTTTTTAAAGGGGTGATTGATTGCAATTTCTCTTTTTTAACATTAGTTAGTGTGCAATGTTGCTCTTTGAGCATAAACAATATCTACAAAGTTGAAGCACTGAAAGTTCAATGCAAACGGAGATATAGTCTTTTAAAATTCTGGCAGTTTAAAAACGGCTCATAGGGACTACATCTTCCTAGGTTGGTGACATTACGAACCAAGATAAACCCCACCCCCGGTAACACACAGCAAAGGGGGCGATGCCATGCTCCACTGCTTTAGAGAAGAGGAATATGACGCTATTGGTTACAATACAAGCGGAGCACATGCCGCTGCGCTGTGGGGCGGTACGTTCTGTTAAGATTTGCCAATCACAACACACTGGGGCACCTAACCAATCACGTATTTCTGAGGGAGGGGCTTCATAAAGGCAGGAAATTATCAGCGCATTTATTAATGAAGGGACAGAGCGGTGTGCAATATAAAGGTAAATTATGTGAAAAATATTAGCATATAGAAAAATATTAATGCTGTTAAAAGCATTAACACGTTAGACTGCACCCCATAAACACAACCAAGCCTAGAAAAAAACTGTCAACCACCCCTTTAATTTTAACTCTCCTATCTATACCCATTTTCTGAATTCTAAATATATATATATATATATATATATATTAGGGAGCATTCAGTTGTTTTTGTTTTGAGCTGACTTCAGTTGTAATTGTAATTAATTAATGTATTATTTATTTATTTTGTAGGTTCTTTAAATCCCTCAAAGCGGAAATGGGAAAGTGCCGAGGTAAAAGCAGTAGAGCGACACATGACAAGCTTCATCAACACATGCAGAGTGCCTGGTAAGAAAGAGTGTGAGCGATGCATACAAGCAGAACCAGCATTGAAGGAGCGAACATGGACAGCTGTTAAAAATTATGTCCGGAACAGAATCACTACTCTGAAAAACAAAGGTGGTTTGTAGGGGTGTGCAGAAACAAAATGCATAAGAATAAAGTGTGGGAAAATGTGGGAATAAAGGAATATGAAGAGAGATAAGTTGTTTAATGATAGGATGAAACAAGATTAAGGAAGGGAGGAGTGAAGGCTGTGGGAGTATGAGGAGCGTTGAAGGAGAGAGTAGTTGACTTCAGTTGTTCAGTTCTTACAAAGAGTAAAATTTTCATATTTTTCAAGTCAAAAACTCTGTAATTTGCATGTCCACCACAGAGTTTGTATAACATAGAAATGAGGGAGGAGTGAATGTAAAGTGAAATGAGGAAGGAGGAGTAAATGTAAAGTGAAATGAGGGAGGAGTGAATGTAAAGTGAAATGAGGGAGGAGGAGTAAATGTAAAGTGAAATGAGGGAGGAGTGAATGTAAAGTGCAATGAGGAAGGAGGAGTAAATGTAAAGTGAAATGAGGGAGGAGTGAATGTAAAGTGAAATGAGGAAGGAGGAGTAAATGTAAAGTGAAATGAGGGAGGAGTGAATGTAAAGTGAAATGAGGGAGCAGTGAATGTAAAGTGAAATGAGGGAGGAGTAAATGTAAAGTGAAATGAGGGAGGAGTGAATGTAAAGTGAAATGAGGGAGGAGTGAATGTAAAGTGAAATGAGGGAGGAGTAAATGTAAAGTGAAATGAGGGAGGAGTGAATGTAAAGTGAAATGAGGGAGGAGTGAATGTAAAGTGAAATGAGGGAGAAGTGAAAGTAAAGTGAAATGACGAAGGAGGAGTAAATGTAAAGTGAAATGACGAAGGAGGAGTAAATGTAAAGTGAAATGTGGGAGAAGTAAATGTAAAGTGAAATGTGGGAGAAGTGAATGTAAAGTGCAATGAGGAAGGAGGAGTAAATGTAAAGTGAAATGAGGGAGGAGTGAATGTAAAGTGAAATGAGGGAGGAGTAATTGTAAAGTGAAATGAGGGAGAAGTGAACGTAAAGTGAAATGACGAAGGAGGAGTAAATGTAAAGTGAAATGAGGAAGGAGTAAATGTAAAGTGAAATGAGGGAGGAGTGAATGTAAAGTGAAATGAGGGAGGAGTAATTGTAAAGTGAAATGAGGGAGAAGTGAACTTAAAGTGAAATGACGAAGGAGGAGTAAATGTAAAGTGAAATGAGAGGGAGAAGTAAATGTAAAGTGAAATGAGGGAGATGTGAATGTAAAGTGAAATGAGGGAGGAGTAAATGTAAAGGAAAAGTTCTTATGTTACATGAAATGTCAAACGTTTAGTATGTAATAATATACACTTTGACCACAATGTTGAATACTGTTCATATCTTTAACAAGTGTTTTTGTTAAGAGAAGGCTGTTATGTTTGACCATTGTACATTTTAAAATAAGCTTCATAGCTTCAAGTTAAAGCTTCAAGGTAAAATGCAAGTTAAAATGCAATCATTTGATAGTGTGTTTGAATGTTCATATTTTCTGTTATGTAAATTCCCTTCATCATTTAAAAAAATGACTATTTGCTACAAGACTGAGTGGAGTGATTTTTGTTGTTCTTAATCCAATCTCAGAGTTTGTGTATCTCAAGAGTCCTCAAAGTATCACTTAATGCAGAGTTGGTGAATCCAAGAGTCCCCAAAATGTCACTTAAGCGGAGTTTGTGTATCTCACGAGTCCCAAAATGTCACTTAAGCAGAGTTTGTGTATCTCAGAGTCCCCAAAATGTCACTTAAGCAGAGTTTTTGTATCTCAAGAGTCCTCAAAGTATCACTTAAAGCAGAGTTTGTGTATCCCAGAGTCCACAAAATGTCACTTTAACAGAGTTTGTGTATCTCACGAGTCCCCAAAATGGCATTTAAGCAGAGTTTGTGTATCTCGAGTCCCCAAAATGTCACTTAAGCAGAGTTTGTGTATCTCAGAGTCCCCAAAGTATCACTTAAAGCAGAGTTTGTGTATCTCGAGTCCACAAAATATCACTTAAGCAGAGTTTGTATATCTCAAGAGTCCTAAAATTATCACTTAAAGCAGAGTTTGTGTATCTTGAGTCCCCAAAATGTCACTTAAGCAGAGTTTGTGTATCTCAGAGTCCCCAAAATGCCACTTAAGCAGAGTTTGTGTATCCCAGAGTCCCCAAAATGTCACTTAAGCAGAGTTTGTGTATCTCAGAGTCCCCAAAATGCCACTTAAGCAGAGTTTGTGTATCTCAAGAGTCCTCAAAGTGTCACTTAAAGCAGAGTTTGTGTATCCCAGAGTCCCCAAAATGTCACTTTAACAGAGTTTGTGTATCTCACGAGTCCCCAAAATGGCACTTAAGCAGAGTTTGTGTATCTTGAGTCCCCAAAATTTTACTTAAACTGAGTGTATGTATCCCAGGGTCCCCAAAATGTCACTTAAGCAGAGTTTGTGTATCTCAAGAGTCCTCAAAGTATCACTTAAAGCAGAGTTTGTATATCTCAGAGCCACCAAAATGTCACTTAAGCAGAGTTTGTGTATCTCGAGTCCTCAAATTATCACTTAAAGAAGAGTTTGTGTATCTCAAGAGTCCTCAAAGTATCACTTAATGCAGAGTTTGTGTATCCAAGAGTCCCCAAAATGTCACTTAAGCAGAGTTTGTGTATCTCAGAGTCCCCAAAATGTCACTTAAGCAGAGTTTTTGTATCTCAAGAGTCCTCAAAGTATCACTTTAAGCTGAGTTTGTGTATCCCAGAGTCCACAAAATGTCACTTTAACAGAGTTTGTGTATCTCACGAGTCCCCAAAATGGCATTTAAGCAGAGTTTGTGTATCTCGAGTCCCCAAAATGTCACTTAAGCAGAGTTTGTGTATCTCAGAGTCCCCAAAGTATCACTTAAAGCAGAGTTTGTGTATCTCGAGTCCACAAAATATCACTTAAGCAGAGTTTGTATATCTCAAGAGTCCTAAAATTATCACTTAAAGCAGAGTTTGTGTATCCCAGAGTCCCCAAAATGTCACTTTAACAGAGTTTGTGTATCTCACGAGTCCCCAAAATGCCACTTAAGCAGAGTTTGTGTATCTCGAGAGTCCTCAAAGTGTCACTTAAAGCAGAGTTTGTGTATCCCAGAGTCCCCAAAATGTCACTTTAACAGAGTTTGTGTATCTCACGAGTCCCCAAATTATCACTTAAAGCAGAGTTTGTATATCTCAAGAGTCCTCAAAGTATCACTTAAAGCAGAGTTTGTGTATCTCAGAGCCACCAAAATGTCACTTAAGCAGAGTTTGTGTATCTCAAGAGTCCTCAAATTATCACTTAAAGCAGAGTTTGTTTATCCCAGAGTCCTCAAAATGTCACTTAAGCAGAGTTTGTGTATCTCGAGTCCCCAAAATGACACTTAAACAGAGTTTGTGTATCTCGAGTCCCCAAAATGTCACTTAAACAGAGTTTGTGTATCTCAGAGTCCCCAAAATGTAACTTAAACAGAGTCTGTGTATCTCAAGAGTCCTCAAAGAATAATTTAAAGCAGAGTTTGTGTATAGCATATATATATATATATATTATTAGTTTATCTTTCTGCTGTATTCCGAAACATTTTTAAGAGACACATCAAGTCATTGATAATTGCTATAGAACGTTTCACAATATGTATGCTTTTACAGAAAATCATGCTTTAATGTCTGAATAGCCTTTAGTGAGCAGAAAAAGGCAGCGATAAAACCTCCACAAGATACTAAATTAACTAGAAGGATGCAGGTGGTAGTCAGTGAAGTGTTCTCTTGTCATGCAGACACCTGATTTCATGTTACTAATCTGAAAAAATGTAGGCTGTATTTTCAATGATCTTGGAAAAAACAAACTCTTCAGTGTATTATGCCTGTATCTCTATTCCTGCACCAGCTTGTTTTCTAGAAGAAAATGACATGTAATTCTACTTTTGTTTCTTGTTAGGATGACTCATTTGCAGCATGACCACAAAGTCCTAAAAGTATAACTTAACCAGAGTTTGTGTATCACCAAAGTCCTTAAATTGTTGCTTGATCAGAATTTGTGTTTGTCCCCAAATGTGACTTAAAAAATACTTGTCCCTAAAGTGAAGGTAAAATGTCAGGTCTTTAAAGAAGGCTTTTATTGAGAATATCAACTGATAAGTGTAAAGAGTGCTTCTCCTGTATTCCAGCCATGCCTTTCTTTTGTCTCTAGCCCCTTGAGAAAGAGGTGTACCCAAAGGTAGGGTGTTCAGTCATGTGTCCTCATTTTGTAGTTAAGTAGGTATGTGTGTGTGTGTGTGTGTGTGTGTGTGTGTGTGTGTGTGTGTGTGTGTGTGTTGTGTGTGTTAAATGCAGAGCACATATTCTGAGTATGGGTCTTGGCCACACTTCACTTTCTTTCACTTTCACAGACATACTGTTTCAACAGAAATCTGTCTCAATATCAGCAGCTTTGCATAAACAATGCTTTAATGTTTTTTGAGCTCACATAAATCTCTATGAAGTGTCTGAGAGGAATCAGACTCATCAAGTTTATGTCCATATGACAATGATAATAATACAAAGTAGCCTGATGCATTCAGTGAAAGCTGAAGTAGCAATTCACCATATTAAAAGAGAGATCTGGGTTCGATAGGCAGCGGCGAGTAGAAATTTTGTGACGTAATCGCCGCTTTGTTTGTGATGTCAGCGTCTGCGCGTAACGCCCAGATTTGAAACCAAAATGTGACGAGCGGCAGTGAGTAAAGACTTACCGCGCATGCGCCAGCAGCAGCAGCCCGTGCTATGAGACCATTATTTTGAATATCCCGGTCCAGTTTACTCGTGTGATGAACTCAGTCCCGTTGGAGAGCAGCAGGACGTCAAAGTGGCTTCTAAGTTTCTTCTTCTTCGGTCCTGGAGACGAGTATATTACAAAATTTTTGAAGAATCAGTCCACCTCTTTGTTATCAACCTATATTTTCTCCTCACAGACTTCAGAGTCATTATACATTTATTTTCTCCCAGTAAAGTTATTCCTGACAGGGTTTCCCAAAAGCGTTTCTGCCCAACAGGAGAATCCGGATCACTGGATCCTCTGGACTGGAGCTGATCGCTGACATCTCTGAAAGATATGGAAATATGGACTATTAATGCAAAATAAACCAAGGGTAATTCCACAAGATAAAGAGCACAATAAAACATTAATTTGTTGAATAGTTTCACCAGGCGTCGAGCTGTTCAGCTTTACTTTCACTTTCGGTTTCAAGTGATTTAACCTCTGCGCTTGTGTGACGGGTAGAGAAAATAATTCTGCTGTATATATATATAAAAAAAAAAAAAAAGATACCCCACAACTTATTTTGTTTATTACTATTTAATTTTTATCAGATTTGTTCCAGAAGTTAGCTAAATATTATATGTATTTCACCCCTGCACCTGTAGAGGTAGTGTGGCGCTGTAGTGGGTTATCTTGGAGACTGACAGCTCGAGTTTCGGATCATATTAAAACTTCACTCGAGCAAGGCAATAACGTGTCCGTCCTTTCATTCAAGGTATGGTAATAAATCTTTAAAGTGGTTTGTGTTAAACATCCATCATCGTTACTATGAAGAAATGTTTGGAAAATGTTGAAATGTGTTAGTAGGATAATAGGATTAAATTTAAGGTGAGAAAATGGTAAACGTGTAACCGCTAACTCGTGGTTAGCAAAATTAGCAAAGATTAACCGAAGGGATAGAGAATGTCTAGATGCATGTATGTGGGAATCTGTAAGACATTATTAAAGTGGTTCTTAAACACATTTGTCTATTTATCGTTCTGATTATAAGCATTTTCATCTGTCGTGAATGTTAATTGAATCTAGTGTGTATTTTTGCAGCTATGCTATTAGTAAATGCATGTGAAGACATAATATCGTCACTTGGAATATTCAAAGTGAATAGTAAGATGTTATGGGGGATTGTTTAATGTATCAACGCCATGTTTATGGTTCGAAACTGTAATCATTTTAGTTTGAGGTTATCAGGAGTTAACGGGAGATTTAGTTAATTGTGTATGATATGTATTTCTCTATGAAAATATGGGAAAGTAATACTGTTTTAACCATAGTGATTGGTATCATTGTTGCATTTATACAGGTTGTGTGATATATGGGAAGAAATGTATTCTTTGAGTCAATGCAGTATTACTTCTCAAAGTATTATCAATATTACATGATACAGAGGTATATTAAACTGTATTGGGTTCTTTTGTTCATGCAGTTATGCCTGTGTTCACGTGGAAATCAAATAAAATTGCATTGAATTTAGTAATATGAGCATGGTTGGAAGTGACAGTTGAATGTTATTTTCTTGAGAATTTTGGTTTGATTCTAGACCATGTATGATGTGTCCACATTGCAACTGTGAGGATCATATTAAAACTTCACTCGAGCAAGGCAATAACGTGTCCGTCTCCTTATCATTCACAGCTTGGTGTGTGATTTGGCTTGTGCCGGCACAGATTCCCCTCGGTCTGGAGCCGGTAACACTTTCAGTGACATCATCATCATCATCGCGTGACAGGAAGTGAGTGACTCGCGCACCTTCTTCCGTGACAAACCTCATTGGTAATATTGCGTTACTGTTTTAAAGCTGAGAGCAAGACTTTGCAGCAGTTCTTCAAATAAACTCCCAGTCTGAGAAACATTCTGCTGAACAGAACAAATACAAGAGGACTGAGAATAAACTGTGTTTACAGCCACAGCTCACTGAACTCGAGAAACACACGTTATAGAGCACAAGAACAGCAGATAGGAGCAAAGAAAAATGACCAGAGTTTGGTCAATAACTTTCCAACTTGTCAAACTATTCATTCTATTACTAATAATAATTCAATAATGAATATTTGGCGCCACCTGCTGGACACAGCAAACATCAACATCCTTCAAACTGTCAGAAACAGATCAAATAGAGGTATTATTGTCAGTCATGTGCTTCAGTAAAACCTGTATCATTACAGTTGCTGGCACGGTGTTCTTCCTGTCTATGATTTAATAATGTGTATTGATGCTTTCTAAAATAAAACAGATAACGTACTTTAAAATGTATTCTTTATAGACTAATCTCAGATTTGACTGATTTACCTCGCAGGAGTCACTAGCTGTGCTCACTCTCTACACAGACAGCTGTTTTCTACAATGCTGACTATACAGAGTCAGATCACTGGGTTTTAGATCAGCAGATCTGAGAAACAACATCTGAGATCCTGCTGAAAACACATTAAACAGATTTAAGAATAATAATGGTTAAAATCACATCTATAGCACAGATTGCCCTTATATTGATTTGAGTTGATTGTTTTGGTGTAGTTTAGCAGTTAATTCATTAGATTCCTGAGAGGAAAGACCAGATCTGGTTCTTCTGGAAAACCTGGATCTGGGATGAGTGCCTCTGGAAACACAAGCATCGGCAGAGACATGCTTGAATCCTCCATCAGCTCAGACTCTCAAATAAAACTGTCTCTTAGAATCCAATGAGAGGATCGTTAAAACATCTCAGTGATCGACACATGAGACTGAACTCAGTGAAAAGAGTTCACAGCTGAAGCTTCAATGTTATCAGTTTCTTGTGATTTGATCCTGGATCAGTCGCTTTGTTCAGTGAGAATCACCATCACGTTTACATTTATTCATTTAGAAAACCTGTTAACTGCCGGTTCCACTTTTGAGTATAGACCTAAAAATGACATTTCCACCTTAAATTAGTATACATTTTGAATGCTTTACAGAGACTTAATAATGGTCTCTTTTTTAGATACACTTGGCAGATTGTGGAAGAGGTGAAAAAAGTTGTGTAAGTTTATGAAAATATAAAATATCACTGCTCCTCAGTCCTTTAATCACAGCAGAGTTTGTTCTGGGCTTTACATTGGCCCCACCCATTAGTCTCTTTCCACCAATCACAGTTCAGTGCTTTATACAAAAGCTCAATGCAGTGCTTTATACATCTACCTCAAACGCTGCAAAAGTAGAGCTGCAAAAATCCTCAAGGACTCAGACCAGACCACCACCCCGGTAACCGTCTTTTCTGTTTACTGCCATCTGGCAAGCGCTTCAGGAGCATGATGTCAAAAACTGAGAGACTGAGGAGGAGCTTCTTCCCTCAGGCCATCAGGCTCCTTAACACAAACTCAGTTTCATAAACATTTACAAGACTCATTTATTAACTGCAAAACATTCACTATTCCCATCATCCGTATTGCTGCTACATGTATATACCCAGTACAAGTACATTTAGTATGTGACGAATAAACGAACCTTGAACCTTGAGCTGCCCCAGACGTGAAGGGACTTTCCAATGTGCTCTTCCTCTGCAACTTAAGGGAGCTTTTGCTCTGCTTCCTGCTTTAATCACTCATTTTGGCTAAGGATCTAAGGTATGAGATGTGATTAATAGACTTATCTTTTTTTGGCTATGTTTAAATAAATACTTCATGGCTTGAATATTTCACTTATATTTTTCATTTTTGATAGAGTGTATGGCTTGTAGTGACTTTTGAATCAGAGTTTTTTTGTATCTCCTGAATTCAGTTGGTAAATTTGCTTATTAAGCGACACGGACAGAAGGACTAGATCAAATGACAGAGAGAGAGAGAGAGAGAGAGAGATGGTCAGCCTACATAAATGTCACTCTGCCCTCTTTTTCACTTATATATTTCAGTATTGGCACCGCACTTCTGTCTCGACCCTCTTTTGTTTAATCATTCTGCTTTCAGACTGAGACTCGAAGTTAAACTCCATTGTGATAAAATCCTATCATTAACAAATGTGTGTGAATTCATCTGTTGTAAATGTTGCATAGGCTATATAACTGTTTTGATCTTCTAAGCATTAGTTCATAAAGGGTTAGTTCACCCAAAAATGGAAATTAGCCTGTCAAGGCATCCTAGGTTCTTCTTTCAGACGAATCCAATTGAGTTATATAAAAAATTGCCCTGGCTCTTCTAAGCTTTATAATGGCCGTGGGTGTTTTTTTTTTTCTACCCTTTAAAAATATATATTAAAATTGATAAAACACTTCACATGATTTAAATGACAAAATGCATTACAACCTTATAGACAGGCAAGCAGAAGAGCCCAGAATACAAACGCAACACAAATCATTGCATGTTATAATTGTATGAAATGTGATTTACACTCTATATACACATGTTGACACTGGTTATTGATGGACCTATAGAAAATCATTGCAAACACATCGAGGTCGTGTTTTTTTTTATTATCATTTTTCTCTGAAATGATTGTTTATTTAGCGTACAGACAAGTTTGGGATAATGTAGACCAGGGGTACTCACTTTTTTTTCATGAGAGCCGCACTGATAGGACAAAGTCAATAGGAGAGCCACTTTTACCGCAAAGTATCAAAAGTTACATCTAGTCATAAATAGCACGTCTGCTTATCAATCTGTCATCACTGAACATATAATATGCAATGCAAAAAATACAAAAGGGGGAAAAATCATTCTTTATCATTTACCAGTCAGATTTGTAACTGAGACAAGATGATTTCCCTTAATGAAAAAAAGCAGGATTACCTTAATGCTGGGATGAGCGGAAGTATGCATGCATTTCTTTGACTTTTTTCATGTTGTATTTGTAGCTTGTTGCAATCCTTGTGAGGCATTCAAGATGTTCATTGGTGAGGCGGTTTCTCTGTTTCCTCTTTATAGTGTTCATGGTTGAGAATGTTGACTCGCAAGTGTATGTGCTCACAAAGAAGGACATCACTTTTTGCACAAGTGGCTTCAAAGTGGGAAAATCTTCTTCAGACACCAAACTCCAGAAGTGACCAACACCTGCTCTGAGTTCAACTTTGAGAATGTCTTTTGTCTGCAGTTCTACCATTTCACTTTCTACAGCAGCACGCTGAGTAGGGCAGAGCAGAGTGATAGTTGGAGTGAGAGATGACATATCTATGTGGAAGGGGTTTTCAATGAAGTTGAAAATCTCCTTGTGCTCATTCACATCCTTGAATCTGGATTCAAATTCCCCCCTCAGCTCTTCCAAAACATTCACAAATTCTCTGTGGCTGAAGTGCTCCAGCAGAGATGGGTCATTTGTGGTGACAGCTCTGAGTTTGGGGAAGTGAATGAATTCTCTGTCAGGTATGTACAGGGCAGTTATTTTGTTCTGAAATGCTCTGATTGCATTCAGCATGTTGTTTGGAAGCTTATCTCTTCCTTGAAGCTTTAAGTTAAGAGTGTTCAGGTGACAGGTGATGTCAGTAAGAAAAGCCAGCTGTGTGATCCAGCATGGGTCTTCCAGCTCTGGCTCCCGTTTTCCTTTGCTGTCCAGGAAAGTGCAAATCTCAGGGAGGAGGCTCAGAAACCGTTCAAGCACTTTTCCACGGGACAACCATCTCATTTCACTGTGCATCAGTAAATCACTATACTCTGTGTTATAGTCCTCAATGAGTTGTCGGAACTGTCTGTGGTTCAGTGCTCTGGAGATGATGAAGTTTACCACACAAACAACTGTTTGCATCACGTTTTGGAATGTTTTATTTCTCAGTTTTGATACCAGTGACTCCTGATGGATGATGCAGTGGAAACTGATCAAGTTTGGTATTTCTTCCCTTTTTTTCATGAGCCCAACAAGCCCCTTCTCCTTTCCTCGCATGCTAGGGGCGCCATCA
>JAPDDM010000025.1:0-109611 GCA_027474115.1 Schizopygopsis malacanthus
TCTGTCATTTCAGAAACATAGGATTTTCAATCACTGCTATGCTGATAACACGAAACCTACATCTCATTCCATCCTGATGATCTGACGATAGCTGCTCACATCTCAGCATGTCTAGCAGACATTTCTTACTAGATGAAGGACCCTCAACTAAACCTAGCTAAGACATAACTGCTTGTTGTTTCAGCAAACCCATCGTTTCATCACAATTGAACCTTCCAATTAGGCTCATCAACCAAAACTCCTTCAAAAACAGCCAGAAACCTGACGTTGTGATTGATGATAAGCTGAATTTCTCAGACCACATTACTAAACAGCCCGGCCCTGTAGATTTGCATTATATAATATTAAGAAGATCAGGAACATGCAACACAACTCCTTGTTCAGGCTCTTTTGTTCTGTCCAGACTTGACTATTGCAATGCTCTCTTGGCAGGTCTTCCAGCCAGTTCCATCAAACCTCTACAATTAATCCAAAATTCTGCAGCAAGATTAATCTTTAATGAGCCGAAAAGAACGCACATCACACCTCTGTTCATCAATTTGCACTGGCTACCAATAGCTGCTCACATTAAATTCAAGGCATTAATGTTTGCCTACAGAACCACCTCTGGCTCTGCACCCCTTTACCTAAATTCATTACTTCAGATTTATATGCCCTCTAGAAGCTTGCGTTCAACGCATTACTGTACCATCCCAAAGAAGACAAAATCCCTTTCACAGACTTTTTCATTAACTGTTCCCATCTGGTGGAATGACCTGCCCAACTCAATCCGAGTAGAATCCTTACCCATCTTCAAGAAACGGCTAAAAACACACCTCTTCCATCTTTATTTGACCCTCTAACTCTAGCACTCTCTATACTTATTTATTCTCTTAACTGCTAGCTTTTCTTGTAAAACTAACACTAGGTTTCTTTTTTCTATATTCTATATACTCGTTTTCAAAAAAAAAAAAACCACAAAAAACCTTCCCACGTGTACTACGTTAGGCTAACCAGGACTTGTACTGCGTTAGGCTAACCAGGACTTGTAATAGCACTTGCATGTTGTTGCTCTTTTGTTGGTTTTGATTGCTTCTAAAATGTCCTCATTTGTAAGTCGCTTTGGAATAAAACGTCTGCTAAATGCTAAATAAATAAATATCTTTTCATCATCTGACATTGCAATGTGCGCATGTGAAATAGTCACACTGCAGGACGCATAATGCCAAGTAGCGAAAATAACTCCAACATGTCATGCTATAACTTTTTTTGCTGCATGTTACTAAAGTAAACTAACAAGGTTCTCAATTCCTTATGGATAATCTACAGAAAAAATCCATCTGATATTACATAATTAGATGATATCTATCTACACTACGGTGTTGAAATGAATTTTGTGTGAGTCTATCATAAATCGAAAAAAAATATACTACTATATCGAATGCTGAAAGTACACTTATAAATCAGGGGTTTTGTTGTTACGCTGTTAAAGCTTTGATAGGCAATGTTAGAGAAACCAGCTAGAGTAGCTAGATTTTGAAAGTATCCAACTGAAAAAAGTCCTATCTCTCCTATCAGGGCTCTCACCAATGTAATATCCCCAAAACACATGAACGTGCTCTGTCTGACTACTGCTGGTGCACAAACCATATCAATCTCCTACCTCATGTCTCATTCACATGTATGAAACACCGAACATTATTAACAAATTCCCCCTGAAACAAAATAAATGAATAAATACATCAGCCATGGTGTCACTTCAGGCTCTTCAGCTCCCTAACGTTAATTCACTGCTGGTTCGGCAGCATATGTCGGTCCCTCGGCAGTGTGTGAAACTTCGTTGGCCTAATGGGGCAGTCGTTGGCCTAATGGATAGAGCGTTGGACTTGAAACCCGAGGTAACCCAAGGTTGTGGGTTCGAATCCCGGCTCCGACAGGCAGTCCACGACTGCTCCCCGGGCGCTGCACAGTCGGCTGCCCACTGCTCCCAAGTGTGTACACTTGGATGGGTTAAATGCAGAGAACACATTTCACTCCTCATTATACTCTGTATAATTGTTATGTGACAAATAAAGCTCATCCGAGCTTAATTTGTATTTTTATTGTATACTTGTATATAATTGTATACTTGTATTGTATATTGTATTGTGGACTCACTTGTATTCTACAGGCACACACTCCCGATGGTAGCTGCCAATGTAAATATGGTGAAAAAGGCCACTGCTTATTACAGACCTTCGACGCTACATTTCAGAATGAACAATATTAGGATAATTTTAATTCTTATAACTGGTTATGCCACACCACCATTTACCCACCCCTTGCATTCCCTGAACAAGTCAGCAAAGGATCAGCACTTGTTAAAACAAATTGTGATCATTACAAACAGTATGGGCATTAGCAAAAAAAAAAACAAAAAAAAAACACGTGGGGTTAATTAATCAACCTTAAGGTGTACTTTACACCTATTAGATGTACATGTACTGCTGCACTTGTCTGATGTTGTGATCTTGAAGTATTTGAAATATGTTTAAGCTTTATTTGGTATATAAGTAATTTTATTTATCCAAAATCACTGCTGTCTTCACAGGTCAGCCATGGGCACAGTTGATCTCACTAACAAAAAGAAAAAGTCAGGTATGTAAATACTGTTTGTAGGGTAATTATTGGTGGTTCTGGTAACTATGTATTGCCATAGCTCATTAGTCAAGCAGATTCTCTTAAGGAATTCAATTAATTAAATTTAATTTAAAGGAGACCTATTATGCTCATTTCCAGTTCTATATTTTTATTCTGATGCTCCACTAGAGTAATTTTGCATTATCCACAGTTACGACAAATCCTTGTTTCTTAAACTGGCCATTTATAGTTAATCGTTTGTCAGAAACAAGCCGTTTTAGATAGAGTCTTCTAGAAGCCTTCAATGGTTACTATTCTAATGAGCCTGCATGTAATTTAAAAAGTGGAGCCAAATATCAACAGCGTGTTTGCACACATATTTACTATAAGACAGAGGATGGCCTTTTCTCATATTTTGGGGGTTTCTAGACACACATACAGGCATGGATGAAAATATTGGCACCCCTGCATTTCTGTTCTGTCTGTGACTGTATTTCCAGTGTGTTGAAAAGACATTTCAAAGTGCATTTTGTCCCTTTTTTTCCTGTGTATATATGACTATATTGATGGCTGTAATCTTGTATCCTACAGAGGGACCAAGGCATATGCCTCTGAGGAAAAAGCCACAAAAGAGTAAGTGCGTGTAAATGCAATAACCGATGCTTCTATCAGTGTGTTTACATTGCTATGTTTACCCCTGGTTATTTCCTATAGTTCCATTGTTTATTTTTTGTGTCTACTACAGATAATTAGTCCTAACAGATATCATATAAAATCCTGCTGGCCTAATGTGTCAAATTGTGCCTAAATGAATTGCCAAGCAGTAGAGAAAGTAGCCGTGTAGTATTCTCAATCAGAGGTGGACAGCAGTGGAGTATTTTTACTTAAATTTAAAAAGCATCTGTAGTTTGTGGCAATGCGGAAATTCCATGCCACAGAAATCATTTTACATTTATGCATTTAGCAGACGCTTTTATCCAAAGCGACTTACAATTGCATTCAGGTTATACATTTTCATTAGTATGTGTGTTCTCTGGGAATCGAACCCACAACCTTTTGCGCTGCTGACACAATGCTCTACCACTGAGCCACACAGGAATTTTACTTTCACTTTGCGTGATTGGGAGGATATAAGGAAGCGTGTTGTCATCAGTTAAGTTTGCAGTTGTGAGAGAGGGGATTACCGTGCGAAGTGGAAAGACTACTGCTTGTCGAACTGTTGCTTCCTGTGAGCGATGTCTGGTGCATTAATAGATAAATTAAAGTTTATTTAATATCTTTAATACTTAAGAACATTGAACATGTAGCACTTTCTTGTACACAAGTAAATATTTGAATTACTTTTACTTGGGTAAAAGTAAGGAAGTAATAGATTTCTAATGTAATTAAAAAAATATATATATTTAATATGGAACATAGTGCTTTAAAAAGTAGTACAATATTATGCTTTGGAATGTTGTGAAGTAAAGTTTTCTAAAGGAAAATACTCTGAAAAAAGTAATGACACTTAAAATAATTTTACAGCAGAGTAAAAATACTTCACTACTGTCCGCCTCTGTTCTCAAGTTCGGTTCCATGGTACAAGTTAAACCTGGTTTAACTTGCAAGTAGTGATAAACATCACTTGTCATCCTCGCAGGTCTGGTCACTACTGAAGACTTCAGAGTTGTCTGTATTTTGTTCCTATTCTAAGAAATATGAAACATGTTTTTGATGTTCACAGATTGCTCCTACCACACTCGCCTAGAGGCGTTCCCCATCAGGAGTGTAGTAAGAGAAAGAGTGAGAAAGGTTAGAAAGTCATAAAACAAATGCATAGTGTAGACAGTATGCAAAGTGTAATAAATTATTTGGAAACTTGCTTGTGTGTTGGCAATACATACGAATACATACCATAACTGTTAGGTAGATTATTTTTTTGTGTGTGTTTAGTCTTTTTGAATTACAGTGTGTGTGTGTGTTAATCTATTCTTAAAAAAATGATTGATAGGGCAAAGCAGAAATATTGGTTGACTGGGAGCCCTGTCCAATATGGTATGTATTCTTCAGTTTTTTCTGCTTTATCAATTAATGTAGGCATTTTTACTTTATCTTGGCTAATCTTTTTTTTTTTTTTTGCTACAATCATTTCTTATTAATCTGTTTTGGTTTGCAAATGGTGGTGGTCCTTCATAAATGGAAATTGAAACTGTTTATGCTTATAAAAGACTGTTCTGTAATGATGTATGCTCCACACTTGTTAAAATGTTTGTTTGTTGGAAAGACCCAGTAAATAAAAAAAATATTTCTGTTTTTAGTGGCAAGGAGTGGGCCCATTCCTGGCAGCCAAAGGATTCTCTTCAAATTAATGAGAATAAATAAAATATATAATTTGAAGTACATTTTGGTTTCTGCCTGTTTATTACATTGTTTTTGCGCTGCTTTTGAAATCATGTCTCATCTTTCTGTAGTGGCGAAAAGGTGAAAATTTCCAATAAACGTGACACATGGAATTTAGTCTGTATTAGGGTTAAATAGAAATTTACTTAATCCAACTCAATATCCTTTTCAGATGTTATTCGATAACATGATTCATATTTCATGATTATACATTGCACTATATGTTATTTTAGTACAGTTGACATATAACTTGATTTCATGTTCTGTTTGTGCTTTTCAAGTTAAATTAACCTCACAGATCACTGTTACGACATGCCAAAAAAACGTTTAAAGCTGTTCCTCTCTCTGCTACTAACAGTTGTCAATTCAGGAAAATTGATTCGACAAAAATCTACAGATCTTCCACCCTATTCACCTCCAGTCCTCATCCTATTCAGTTCGCAGGAGTCCTTCCACTGCTCATCAGGAGCCGAGCTCCACATTCACATATTATCTTAGAATTGTATAAAGCATTAGCTTACTGTTGATCTATCAGTTCATATTTACAAATGCGTGTTAAAATATTGCATGTTAAGTAAAAATATTTGTAGATTTTTTTATTTGGTCTGAATAAAAATGCCAATTCATTTTCTGTCAGCAGGGTTCTCTGGTAACGGCAGTACACAAAGCAGCACAGCATCTGACTTAAAAACACGCAGGGCTCATTTATTCAATGAAATCACAGCCTTTTGAGGTTAAATCGTCACATAAAGCTATTACAAAAATCATGAAAAAAAATCGTAATTAGCACTGTCTTATACCATTTAAGAATGTTTTATGGCCTTAAATTCGATATAACTGGTCTAACTTTTTAAGGACCCGCTGAAACACTGTAGGAACAAAACTGACAGTGACAGACCAATTATACATGAAATAACCATCTTTAAGAAATAATTTGTTATGATGTTTTTCTTCTATGGTGCAGTAATATAAAGTTACACAACAGTTATAATAACCCCATACCCCAATAAAACCTCTCTGGACAAAAAAGTAAATATAGAATGCATCCAGATTTTGATGTGGTAACTCAACCAGCATACAAAAAATGCACAGATACTGTACAAGTCCATTACCTTCAACACAGTCCTTTGTGCAGCTTCCATCTGGGGAAATACAGAAAAACAAAAATGCAAAAGGTAGGATAAGAAGGTGAAACTCAGCTGTTTTAGAATGAGCAAGGTGTGTAAAGCATCAATAAATACACAAATCAATTATGAAGAGTAACAGTAATGGGGATATTCCATCAACACAGCAAATGAAAGCTGTGCTCTCTTGAAAACACCTTGCTTGAATTAACATTGACCTTAACTGCAGGCTCAAGCCATTCCACTTACATAATTTAGCCATGTCTAGTCAACGTTGACTTTAATCAGGCTTGAATAAGCATGTACTGTGCTTGTGCACGGAGTACACAAGCAGCCCTGGAGAGCTGAGTACATTTTAAGGATTGTGTCATGCAGACACAGTTGTTCCTCATACAAATTGATGAATTGATCCTGTCTTTCCTCCAAACAAAACTTCAACCAGACAAAATAAGTAGTAACTTGAACAGCTGACTTTGCTACAAGCTGACTGGCTGTTGAAACTGGTGTCATCAGCATCAGGCAAATTGACAAGCTGAGTTGCTGCAACTTTTCTCTGCAATGTTCCTAAGCCAGGCTTTTCCTTTATCCACCTTGATGGAACAGCCCCGTCTATTTTGAGAACAAACAAACATACATATGAATAAATTAATTACCTAAATTGTATTTTCTTCTTCATCCTCACTGGTGTCTGGACTACTAGGGCCGCTTTGATCTTCTGCTTCAACATGTAGAAGGGCAGAGGCCTCGGGGCCTAAAGCAGTTTTGTACTGTTGGAGGACCACTTGCAACCTTTCTGACACCTCTGACAGTCGTCTTCTTAAGAGACAGCAAAGTCCCTCCTTCCCCTTGTCTACATATCAAAATACAAAAGAGATAACATTAAGGACAAACTACATATTAAGACTGCTTCATAAGGCCAAAGACCTTCAATGGGGTAAAATTATTTCACCCATTCAAATCTAAATACCAGGATGGCTGGCATTTTTATGTGCATCATTGTCATACTACCTGGCTATCTTCAGAATAAACTCAGATGGCTCACTGAGGCGACTTTATGCAGCGAGGCCCAAAGCAGCAGAAAAGCATTTTGTGTTGCAGCCAATGTCTAATAGCTAACATCTTTCTTCTTCACTACAGTTGTGCTAAAGTAACGCCATGTGTAGCATTCAAGAAGTTACATCAAGAAAAAGGTGTTATTGATGATGCTGACCAGCTAGATTTTCTATGTTGACTGGATGAGATAATAATAAACTTAATCTTGATGTTATGCTAACCTCATGTAACACACCAGGACACAAATTCTAATGTTCAAAATAATTGTGTTAATTTCAGCTTTCATGTTACATCCACAGTACAACAAATCTATCAAGCAAATGTGACACACTTTAAAGCCTTACTGACTTGTTACCGTAGTGAACAACTATAGTCCCTTTTTATTATGTGCCAGCCAAATGACCATGGCAAACTGTTCTCCATTCAAGTTATGTGACCGAGACTGATATATTTAGTTTGTTATTGAAATCCCTACTTTAAATAGACAGGGTTTTTATTCAACTTACCCTCCTCAGCTATCTTGTTCTTCAGAACCACTGCCAGGCTCTGCAACCATGTGTAGTGTTGTGCCATCTCCAACACCAAAATGCTTTTTTCCTCTTGCAGTCGCATTGTCAACATAACTTGGTCATGCAGTTGTTTCTTGATTGAAATGTTTGCTAAGAATAAACAACAGTTATATGAATACATGAGACAAGCTATACATGAGCATAATAGCATTGCGATGTTTTGTAACTACAAACATGTACTTTTTAAATCAAATCGGTACATAAGAAAACTGAAATTGTGCCCATTAACTAAATGAACACTACATTACAACACTCAATGTTAACTGCATGTCTTAGTTCATTGTACTCTATATAGCAGAACTGTAAATAAATGATTGTGAAGCATCTGAAAACTGACGTACCACTGCCATGAACCTCCCACGGCCATATTTGAGACACAGTGCTCTCTCCAGTCAGGGAATGCTCCACCACAGCTACATCAATGTTACTGGCAGAGTCTAGTACAAGACCATTGAATTTCTCTATCTCCTGAAGAAGGATCTTTTTGTCTTCTGCCAGCTTTCTTCGAAGGCGGTGGCGAAGCTTGCTGCTGTCTAGAAAGACAGGAGGTACAGGTTTGTAACAGCACTGTTCAACAAGGAAAGATATATTGCACCCAAAAAAATTTAAGCAACGCTGCAGTAATTGAAGTATGTGAAAATGTTAATTTATATTTACAAACAGATAACCCAAAGGTCCAGTGTTTAACATTTAGGGGATATGCACATTCCTGAAAATAAGAATTGCTGTGCTTTAATTACTTTGGAATGGGAAGTTTGTATCAAATATGGTCCCCTTCCACAGAGGCCACCATGTTTCTACGGTAGACCACAATGGACAAACAAACACTGGCTCGAGATAGGACCACTCACTTTTTCTCGTCTGTCACAGTAGTTCTACTACAGCTTGCAAAGGGAGAGGTGAGGGGAGCTGGTTGCAATCTACAACCTTTTACATTTAACATGTATTTTTTGGTGGAGTATGATGCATACAGTAGCTTGAATATATCAACCTATTATATTCTGCAGTTATACCATTCTGACGGTAAAGGGTTTGCTTCCGCTGCCTCACACTAAGGTAAAGCCCCTCAATTGACTGCTGAAGTCCTCTGTGTGTGGTGCCTTGACTGCCATGAGATGTATTTGGTGTCTCTGTAGAAGTAATTGTGAAAGCAAATTCACTGTTAAACAACACAGAACCGTTTCAGTGTTTGAATTTGTATTTGTATCAATCCCCTTTTAATCCTTCATTAACATTTGATTGATATTTCTTTTAATACTTCACTGAACTTGGTATGTGCACTTGCTGAAGGGAAACTGAAATACCCAACATAATAAATGTGGCAATATGATCAGCCTATTACCTTTAGCTGCTCTTTAATATCAAACTTAAAATTTCATATAGAAGTGATATTTGTGGATATTTTTTTTTTTTTTAATCTGGTCTTGCTTACCGCCAGCTGCCCATTCCTTCACATCAGAAAGCCACTGTGCCACCACTTCATCTGTGCAAAGTAACTCTGTTTTTAGTTCAGCTAGCCTTGCCGTTTCATCCTGGAGCCTCTGACAAGTCTGATGAACAGTGTTATACAATAATCAGGACTTAGTATGATAAAAAACAGGCCAAGTGCACACAACAAAAGGATACACAAAACAATTAATAGGAGACTTACCTTCACATATCTTGTTGAAAGTGACTGATGTAGAGAGAGCCGTTTTTTGTGGTTCCACACCATTGCATGCAATGTAAGCATGTCTACCCGTGCTGTTTAAAGCAAATAATAAGGTTATGACGCTTAATAAATAAAAAAAAACTATAAAAAAAAAAACTATATATATAAAAAAGAATATTGCAAACAATCTGATTACCTGCTTTGGACATATATTTGGTTGTCAGAGCACAACGTGAGAGGTAGCTGTTCACTTGCTCGACCTCCTCACCGGCGGTTGTCCCTGCTCCTTCCTGGTTTCTACCACTCCATTTAATCTATAAGTAAATGGTGAAATAAATTCAATTTAATTAAATGGGCACAATTTGTCTCAAAGGCTTTACAATCTGTACAAGAAACGATTAAGCAAAAAGGCTACATAGTACAGTTTAGCCCATCACTTCAATTTCACATTATTAATGTGCTTGTAAACATTACAAATCTACATGTGATGAAAAAATATTATACATACTTCACACTTAGTAGCATGAGCTCGAGCATGCATCACACTGAGGAAAGGCTTCATTGTGGTCAGATCCTGAAGAGCAGGAAGGACACTAGCAGCTTTCTCCAAGTATGGCCAATATTTGCAAGCCACATCCATTGCAAAAAATTTAGCCTTGGCTGGCATGAGCTCCTTCTGAAGATACAGAGGGTAGGCAAATATCTCCCCCCTGTACATATTAAGAGCTTTCAGAAGGAAACCGTGGCGACACACTGCAACCTCCATCCCCTCTTCATCCAATTTGGAAGCCCTCCTCGATGTCTCCCTCGCTGCTGTCCACTGGGAGTCCCCACATGTGCCTTTTCCCTGTGTCTATGACACACATAACAAACACAACAAATCAAATGAAAGTAATGCTGTCATACAATATATGGCATTTATTCTCTCAGTTTGATTTTGGAGTAGTTGGTTGGTAGAAGTAGTTAAAGTGGGGAGGAAATCAAGGTCGGACATATATGTTTTTTTTTGTGACAACTTTTCAGTCAAGTTATGATTGAAACTTGCATTTCTCACGGCTTTCTGTATTGTTTCCACAAATCTAGACACAGCAGCATCTTCAGCCACAAAGAGCCCCTCAAAAAAGGCATGATCATCAGAGCTGAGGAAGAAAGAAAAAGAGGAAATACATCCTATAAAATGTATCAAGTAAATAAATAAATCAATAAAAAGACAGAATCAAAAGACCACCTTGTGTCTCGGCGAAAGCGATATAGCTTTCTGTTTCCATCGGCTGCAACAGCCAACATTTCCGGCGTGCAGGCTGGGCAGGCGAAAGGAGCACCACAGCAGAGCTGGTCTTCTTCAAATGAAGCATATGAAAACTCTAAGAAGCTGCGCTGCAGTGCATCGCCGTTGATTTGTCCAGACTGGAAAATATATAGAATTAAATAGTATATGTGACAATGTCTGATAATGGAAATACATTTTATAATATGGTAATAACAATTACACTTACTCTTCCTCCAATCTTAGTGCGATGCTCCAGCAGCTTTACGAAGGCTTGTCTGGAGAATCCTGGAGAGATGACCTTGAGTTCCTGAAAGGAGCTCAGGAGGTCCAGTGTATAAAGTGTGGAACTGGTGACAGATGCTGGCCAATATCCACTCCTAAGGAGGTCCTTCAAGTCAGGGGTCCACTGATACTGGCACGTTTGACATACATGTAGTGGCTGATGCAAGTCAAAACGTCCTTTGAACAAAAAAGTGCATTTAAAAATTTATTTTAAAACAGTTAGGTAATTCGGCACATTGTGAATGGTTGAGAGACACTGCACAAGTTCCTATAATCGCTGCACTCAAACCAAACTTCTAGAGTAGTGTCACACTTGTCTAAATCATCAAATTACAAACAGCCGTGTTGACTAATGCCAATACCATGTGCTATGCCATAGAATTTGACACGACTGCAATTGTAGGGCCCTATGAAATCAGTTATATTTTTTCACAAATTCCGTGTAATTTGTTTCAAAAATATTTTTTTTCCCGTTAAAATTTTTCTGGATTCCGTTTTTTCCCGTAAAAAATGTTTTGGACTCCTTTTTAAGGGTCAAACTAAATTGTATTAATCAAAAAGCATGTCTAATTAATTTAAATCATGAAACTTATACAATTTAACATTCATTTATTAAAAGTGTAACAAAATGACATCATGTTTAGGGCCGTATTAATTGTTAATTTTTTTTCTCACATTCTTTTTTATTGTTACCAAATTCTGTGTTTTAGCTCGTCTAATTATTTGAATGCATACAAACAAGTATTATTTATTCTTACAGTAGCCTTATAAAACGTTTCCCCCCCCTCAGAAATTATTCTGTGTTGAGTATTTAAATTTGACTGGTTATCAGATGAAGGCATAAAACATTGATTTAATTTATATTTTAATTAATGAAAATTAAACATTTACATTTTTAGCAAATAATGGGGAATTACTATTAAAATGAAATTATTTTGTGATTATTTCTTTAAAAAAATAAAGTAATATTAGTAGTAGTAAGTAGTACGTACATTCTACAAAATAATAGTAAAATAGCCTATTTCTGGTACAATGTCTTCAAGTTATTTATTTTGACGGGTTGCCGTGAATACCTTTAAAGTTCTGTGTGTATATGATATGACGCTAGTTTTACTCAAATGAAATGGTAAAATGCTGGTGAACTGACTCTCAGATCAGTTCTGGAGATGTCGTTCATGTATTTACGTCCTGTATTTATTGGGACAGCAGACGCTGAAATCACCGTGAGCATCACACACGCTGTGTGTAGTAAACAAAAACACGCGTGATGTCTACTCCATTCACACAGAGTTAATGGTCTGCAGAACATGCAGGATTCATAATTAAATCGGCTTGTGTGGCTTAATACTTACAGATACTAGTCCATATCACGATTTGATTTAAGTGTAATGACCTACTTTTGATTAATTCATCCAAACTTTGACAAATTCCGTGACAATCCGCATTAAACTGTAAATTACGTTTTTATGACTGGATTCCGCGATTCGTCCGCGCTTTCTGCATCATGGAAATCATAGGCCCCTACAATTGTAAGCACAATGCCACAGCACACTAGTATGAAAAAACATCAAATCTACAATAGTAATCTAAATAATGAATTGTTCTTACCATTGATGTTAATTAAAATCACTGATTTTCCCGGTAATATGGTGAAGTTTGTGCCTTCACAGGAGCAGTCTGGCGCCTTCACTGTTGGCAAAATGCAAGCTGGCAAAAAGAAAAGAAAACCACTAATTTAGAATATGTGTAACTGGCTACAGACACTCATCAACAGCAAAATGAGGGCTTTAATGAGAACATACCTTGCTCATGAATGCAATATCCACCTTGCCCGTTAATGATGCATGAGGTTGGAGGAATGGCTTCAAAAAACCCATGAATCACACATTCCCTATTGTGGAGTGGCTGTTTCTTGTGATGCAATACATCACAGTCTCCACAGAACCACTCCTCAGGAAGACACTCTCTGCAGCTAGGGAGAAAATAAAAATATATTTTAATATATTATTTCAGGCAAATAACTCATATAAAGTATAACACACTCAATTTAAGCTATTACAAATGTAATTAGTGACTAAGGTTTGATTTTATTGTGGACTGAATAGTGGCTCAGTGTTTAGTGCGGTCACCTTACAGCAAGAATTTATACAGTACTAGATTAACTTTTCTCATAAATGTAGTTTTCATCTGGGTGTCCCCCCAAAACATATGCACCTTAGCCTATAAAGCAGGGCACTAAACATGAAAACCAACCTAATAACAGCAGGCTCATGGCAAAGCCAACACAATGGCTGACCAACAGCCTCTTTTGCTATAAGGCATTTTAGGTGGTATGGTCTTGCTTCTTTCCAGCGCTCTGACGCTTTCTGCTGCCGAAAAGACCATGATGATGCAGAGTTTTTCTGAGGCTCAGCAGAAGGATAAGACATCAAAATATTGGAGAGCCTCTCAATATTTTTTTCTGTAATAAAAATATTAAATAAAAATGTAAGGGACAATTTAGGTGAGGACCAATTAAAAGTCAATTGATCAATATTTAGAATAAACACCAATCATTTCATGATTCAGTATCAAACTAGCCTTAATCTATGCTAAATTGTGTTCTTAGTCCATTTACTGCACTGTCAGTTTTGTATAAGTTTTTTTATTTAAATCACACGTGGATTTTAGATTTAGACTTAAATTCATCACTTTGATTTACCAAATTGCTCTTGAGGATTTAGTTCTGCTGAGGGTACAGTAAGTGGAACCTCCACACTGGATGAAAAGGAGCATTCAACCGGGTGTGTGTGACTGTAAAACAGTACATAGAAGAAAAAAACACATGTTAGGCTATCACTGCTTGTTTTTTTGTTTTTTTTAACCCAAAACTGAACAATTTATTAAATCAGACATATTTATATTATACTACGTACTTGGAAATGTCTTCTACTATAGTGCCACTGAAAGGTTTATGTACTTTATGTATTTTTTTATATTGGAATGTTTTAAACTCTCAACAATCAATTACAGTGTTATAATTAGTTTTGGTCCAAAATTTACATAGTAAATTCCTTCGAATACAAAATAATTCAGATATAACCTGTAGCTTGGCGTCGCCCTCCTTGCCTCCCTCTCGGCTTGCCATGTCCTAAAAACTCCCTTTTAGAGGTCTGTGGAGGGTCTCCTACAGAGCGTGCACGTTTCCTCTCCACAGCTGCTGTCTGTGTGTTAGAGGGAATATTTATTGTAAGACTGATGTTGTTAAAAGTACTGGATCCAAAAGACAGGTGATTAGTGAAAGGAAAACACAACATAGTGTGTTAATAAAAGTGTTGAATGGCTTAAATGAACCTTGATTCTCCAAGTCTCTGTAACTCCAAAATATATTCCTTTTTCCAAAATATATTCCCTCAGTTACACAAGCCAAAGAGCATTATAGGATGTTAACGCATCATGCAGTGTACCTGCATGTAATCTCCTGCACTCATTCCTCTTCCACATTCAGCACATTTTTACTTTAATTTGTCACCCATCCACATGTTCAAGTATAAATTGATTGAGGTATATAAAAACTCTTACCCTGGCTTCAGCTAGAACACGGTCTAGTTTCAGTTCAAGAGCCACGCGTCTCCCCTCTTGGTAGTGAGGATCCTGTGAGTCAAGTTTATGTTTGGAGGCCATTGCAACGCAAACAGATACAGACAGATGATCACACAAACAGACAGATATATTGTATACAGAAGACAGACAGACAAATAGATAGATAGATAGATAGATAGATAGATAGATAGATAGATAGATAGATAGATAGATAGATAGATAGATAGATAGATAGATAGATAGATAGATAGATAGATAGATAGATAGATAGATAGATAGATAGATAGATAGAGGTTGGCTCTTAAAAGTGCCTTTGGGTTCAGTAAATCAGGTGTAGCTATGTTCGGACAGGTGACTCGTTTGACAGGATCTGCAAGGGAGAACAGAAAATGTAAATGATGTAGTGTAGAGTATAGAGTAGAGTACCCCAATAGTTAGAGGTTCTAACTAATTAAGGTAAATTAATAAAAATTCAAGATTTTCCAATTTCCTGTATGACCGTTAAAAGGCATGTAACATGCGTCTGTGGTTCCTCATCCCAGATTTAAAGGAAACTTTATGTGCAGTAACTTTAGGCAAAGTTATATTGTTATTACTGACACATTACAGTGAAGTTGTGGGTGAACCACAATGATCGAGAGACAATGTCATCGTCTAAAGCTCACACAATAATGCAATGTTCTATGCTAAGTTACTCTTCAGCTGATATAACTAAAACCACACTTAGCTTTTACTAGTAATCATTACTAGTATAATTTTTTTCATTTGTGTTCACCTGTATTGGTTCTTTTGATTTATCCCAACTTCACTGACTATTTATATCTACACCTGTTAATTATACAGACTCTGAGGAAGGCTGGAGGCCTAAATGCACCAGTGTGCAGAGTTTTAGTTATGTTTCTATTAATAGTGATGATGGACAAGAAGTGAATAAAGGCTTTTTAACTTTTTTGAACCGGAAGAAGTGCTTTGGATTTATTTCTATTAATAGATTTAGCTTAAATTGAAGTTAGCTAGCCCCGTTTAGCAAGCCTAATTTCACAAGTGTTTTTTTTTATTATATATATTTTTTGTTTTAATTTTCGCTGATAAGGAGTAAACCATTGGTCGGGCTTTGATTGTTGCTCTAATATTTAAACCATGTGAGTTTAATGACAAAGAAAGGCATCAATTACAAAATTTTAACAAAACGTGATTAGTAATAAGCTCGTGACTTACCTGGACAGTGGTTTGAGCGCAATGATAAGAATTAACCCGCGGCCGCGGGATGGATCCGGAGACGGAGGATCATGGGTAATGCTGACAGAAATGCCAAATGTAATCTTTTTCCAAATTTTTTATCAGAGAATGAGGCAGAAAATATATTTTATAATTTCTATACTGTAATAAATGTGTGTGTGCCTAATCAACGCAGTCTCGTATATTTATGTATATAAAGGGTGCGATTTGTGGGGAAAAAAACTGGTGGGGGCTTTTGAAAAAAAATATGAGATGTTTTTAATACGACGAAAACTGTATTTACGGTGATCACAGTTTAATACAAAACATTGTACGTTAGGCCTGTTATAAATGATTCGCTGTTTCGAAGCACTCCAGGCGAAACGATTCACTCTTTCGAAGCGCTCCAATCGGATCTTGTGTCACGAATCATTTCATTCAGATAAGATATATGTGTATTTGACTGCAAGGAACCACTGACGATGGTTTGTTATAGCGAGCAGCTTACAGAATATAAAGCAATAAAACAAAGATAAAATATCCTGATTCAATGTTGAGCAATAGTGCTCGAATATTTAAAAAAGAAAGAAAGAAAAAATACGTCTGTGGTACCCAGTGGCAAAAAGAAATACGTGGTGGAGGACACGAAAGATATAAGAAAAAATACGTCTGTGGTACCCAGTGGCAAAAAGAAATACGTGGTGGAGGACACGAAAGATATTTCCTATTGAAATACATTAGATGGAAAGTCGTGCTGAGTGACACGAAAAAAGAGGGAAATTCGTGTCCATGAACACGAATCAATAGATTAAATTACGTGACTATATCACGAACTGCCGTGAGACTGGGTTGTGTATTTTCAGATCTTGACTGAATAACTTTAATCTGTGCTTATTGTAATGCATTGAAACCAAAAGATGCTTTGTATATATTTTTAATTGTAGAGTAAGAGTAAGTCAGTTCAAATCTTGATGTTTCCTTCTTAATGTCGTTATTCTACCTGAATTAGAAGTGCAAGCCAGTAAACTTGATGGAAAAGAAAAATGAGAGGCAGAGACATGTGAGAGAGACATGACATCAGCAGAACATATGAAAAAGAAATGGACTGATTTTCCTGCTACCAATATAGCAGTGCACATGTTGAACTGTGCTATTACTTTTGTTTGTAAATCCAACATCTTGGAATGTTTGGCGTTCTCACTTTGGCATGCATTATTGCATTTTTGTTGATGAATAGCCTCCTAATTATACAAGAACCAACAGCCTGGTGTCATGTGGTGGCTATTGTAGATTTTAAGCCCGTTCCGTATTAAGAATGAGTATAGATTCTTGTTTACAGTTTAACTCGTGACTATTTTATTTTAAAAATGTATATTTTAAGAAAGATTTTCAGCTTTTAAAAAATAAAGCTTCTTAGCCAATGTGACTTTTAAATATATTTTATTTAAAGTGTATTCTGACAGGTATGGATGTCTCTGGGCAAAGCCCTGGATATCCACTCACCCTAGAACCGCGCCTGCCACACACACACCGAAGCGCGCTTGACGTCTCAATGAGGACATAAACACACCAACAACATCTCCAGAACTGCTCTGAGAGTCACTTCATGAGTGTTTCGCCGTTTCATTGGAGTAAAACTATCCTCATATCATATACACACACACAAATGTAAAGGTTTTAACGGCAACCCGTCAAAATAATAGTCAGTTTTTTTAAGAAAGTGCAGCAGAAATATTTTTTCAGCAGAATGTACATACTAGTACTACTAAAATTATGAAAACTTAATTTATTTTTAAGGAATGATCACACAACACTTCCAACATGTTTTAATTTTAATAGTAAATTCCCTTTGTTTACCAAAAAAGTTTAATTAATTTTTTTTTAAATTAATAAATTAAAGGTTCTTTTATTCGTCACATACTCAATTATACAGGATATAATCAGTAGTGAAATGTAAATGTATAAATTAAATTTGTTTTATACCTTCATTTGATAACCAGATACACAACAAAACATTTCTGAGGGAAAATAAAACATTTCATTTGGCTATTTAAAAAAAACGAATAACATTAGGTGAGAGAAAATAAAACATAACTTTATAATTTTCATTTTCTTCAATCATATAATTATGATAACACCTAAAATACATTGCATGTAAAAAGTGTTTAATGGTGTACATTATGTGCACATGATCAGGATGGTACCACTTCCGCTGCATTTTGAGAAAGAAAAAAACCCTGTTTGCAGGACTATACATTATTTGTATAATTAGTCAAAAACAACAACAACAACAGTTATGTTTGATTCTGTTGCATAGAACTGAATAAAATAATGCATTGATATTTAATATTAATATATTTTCTGTCCAATTTTCTTTCAATACAAGTGTGGTTATTTTATTGGCTTGTGTCAGAAGCAGAAGCCTTACAAAATTATTTTATAGTATTTAACCAAATAAATAATTATTACAAAGCATTTTCGGTTTTGGTTTTTGACCAAACACATCCAGAATTCTCACTTTCGGCCTAAAATGGTGCATCCCTACCATTTACTGTAACTACATACAGAGCACTGTATGCAACCACATGCTCCTTTAAAGGATTACACATCTGTATGCAGAGAGACATTTAAGAGGGTTTATTCTCCAAATAACTTTAAATTCATGTTGCTGAAAAATTTGTTATTGTTATGTGTATGGGCTCTTGTTTTTGTTCCACATTAGCTTCCTGTCCACTAATTTTTCTGTCTCACAAAAGCCACAATTCTTCTAAGAAGACAGTAAGAAGGCAAATTACTTGTTAATTTTAAGAGAGTTGTCTTATTTTCTCTTGTATATTTAGGATTGCTCTTTAAAAAGAAAAAGTAGTTTTTATCCGATTACTCGATTAATCAATGGAATTTTCCGTAGAATACTCGATTACTAAAATATTCGATAGCTACAGCCCTTCTCACATTATCCAGTTTTCTCTCAGAACAATGATCTATGTTTTTCCGCTCCCTTTTTTCTGTGTGTAAAACAACAAAGCAGGTTGCGAAGAAGACGCAGAATAGTAAATCTGTTAATGTCACTGATTAAACCTACTGCCTCTCACTCAATAAAATAATTACATTTCGGTGTGTTTTTGAAAGATTTGATTTGGTTGGTTTAATGATTAACGTCAGAGGTGGAAAGAGTACACAAATATTCTACTCAAGTAAAAGTACCATTACATTACTGAAATTGTACTTAAGTACAAGTAAAAGTACCAGTCTAAAAATATACTCAAGTAAAAGTAAAAAGTAGCTCATTTAAAATTTACTCAGAGTAAAAATTACTTAGTTACATTTTAACAATGGGAGGGAGGAAAAAATGGGATAGACCAAAGGTGTCAAACTCAGTACCTGAAGGGCCACAGCCCTACACAGTGTAGATATTACCCTAATTAAACACATCTGATCCAGCTAAACTAATCATTTAGCCTTATTTGAAAACTACATGGTGTGTGTGTTGGAGCAGGGTTGGAACTAAACTCTTTAGGGCTGTGGCTCTCCAGTAACACCCTCCAGAGATTGACACACCTGGGATATAGGCCTATAAATCTCAAACTAGGTGTTTTTAATTAAAGGAATCAGTTATTTAGAATAATAACACATTTAGGCTGTTACCAGGGAAATTAAATCAGTATCAACAAAATTCATCTTTGCAATGCAGAGGAAACGCAGAAGCTTCATCTGAAGTGGTATATATGTATTTACACACTGACATGAATGCATTTTGCCTGCAGTTACAAATGCAGAAATAATGTTTTGATAAATAAGACATAAAATGTGACCCTGAACCACAAAACCATAAGGGTCCATTTTCCTAAATTGCGATTTATACATCATCTGAAAGCTGAATAAATCATATTTCCATTGATGTATGGTTTGTTATGATCGCACAATATTTGAAAATCTGGAATCTGAGGGTGCAAAAAAATCCAAATATTGAGAAAATCTCCTTTAAAGTTGTTCAAATTAAGCTCTTAGTTTTGATATATTTACAGTAGGAAATTTACAAAATATATTAATGGAACATGATCTTTACTTAATATGCTAATGATTTTTGGCATAAAAGAAAAATGTATAATTTTAACCCATACACAGGAGCGTAGCCAGAAAGGAGACTCTGGGTGTGCATCAGAAAAACTGGGTGTGCCACATTTATTGTCAGATTAATGCGCAAAAAAAAAAACAAAAAAACAAGCATGCTTATTGGGTATTAATATGTTAGTTTAACCATTTCATTTTTGTGTAGGCTACATGTGTCTGTTAACCTATTCTCCATTTTGGATGTCTTTGAAAATCACTATTTTATATCTGCAACAAAGTGAGTGTGCGTGCGTGTGTGTGTGTGTGTGTGTGTGTGTGTGTGTGTGTGTGTGTGTGTGTTAGCATGCGTGCTGTATATTTAGTATTATTAAACCTTTCATTTCTGCGTATGTCTGTGTGTCTGTGTTTGTATGCTTACTGTTTATTAAGCATTTTTAAACCTTTCATTTCTGCGTGTGTGTGTGTGTGTGTGTGTGTGTATGTGACAGAGAGAGAGACAGTTTTAATGAATTCTCCATTGTGAATGTGTTCAATTGTCCGCCCTGCATTTCACATTGGCCTACCAGGGGTCTTCAACCCTGCTCCTGGAGAGCTACCGTCCTACAGATTTCAGCTCCAACCCCAATCAAACACACCTGAACCAGCTAATCACAGTCTTCAAGGCTACTTGTTAATTTCAGACAGGTGTGTAGGAGCAGGGTTGGAACTGAAATCTGCAGGATGGTAGCTCTCCAGGAGCAGAGTTGGAGATCCCTGATATAAACTTGCAAAGAGTATTGTCACCTGTCATTTATTTCAAATATCTATATCTGCAACAAAATATGTGTGCATGTATATGAGTGTGTCTGTGTAAGCAAGCTTAATGATTATTAATATGATAGTTTAAACCATTTCATTTCTATTTGTGTGTGTGTGGTGTGTGTGTGTGTGTGTGTGTTTCTGTGAGCCTATTGTCCATTTTCGATGAGTTTCACTGTCAGCCATGCATCCAGCTATGTTGGCCTAGACCCTAAAAGCATACCACCTTAGGCCTTCAAATTCTTGAACCCTGGTTATCGCTGCTTGCAGCTATATTGTTTTTGTTGTTTTTTTCCATTTTCCGAAGCTTTCTCGCTCAAGAGGGTCACCGACAATCACATATAACCTACAACAGCTCTTTAACTGCGCTCTAGTCAAACGTGCTCTCATTGTAGCCTAATCATTAACTACACACATCATAAACCCCTTTTAGGCAAGTACAATTTATGTCACATATTTTAATAAGACTAAACTCCTATTTAACCTGATGATCACAGGTTTAATAAAAATACATTTTAAGTTTCTAATTATAACACCGCATTTCCACAGTTATTCAAACAACGAACAAATACAGTGAGCAAAGCACATTTATTTTTTCAAAGAATAATCATTGACTTCAGTGACTAGGCTATGTAAAAATATATTATGTAAAAACAGCTGTAGCTGCTCTACTAAATAAAAACAAAATGCTTTTAAATAATCCCTCCTTTTTTAAATCATTATCATTTTGCACATCCTGCAATGGTGACTTAAACTGTACATGGGCCTACATATAATGTTCCTTTGAAATTACTTTTGGTGGAATAAACAATCTTGAATAGATGTCTTGCAAGACACATTAGAGAAAGCAGTAAAATATTTTTATACATTACATTCAGGATCGCCAACAACATAGCACAGTACATTTAATGGTGCCTGTTAGCTGCTCAAAGGGCGAGATGGCGTGGTCTGGCTTTGAATGCCTCAATTATGTTATTATTATTTATTTATTTTTGAAAATAATTTAAAATTGTAATTAAATTTTAAATTAACAAATATTGTAAGCACTGCTTGATCTGTAAATTGTGAGGTCCCGGAACAAAGCGGGGTAATGAATCCGTCCGGCAAGTTTTTTTTATATTATTATTGAACTTTCAAAAATACAAAATTCAACAGCCAGTTCATATATATATATATATGCTTTTATTTATGTAGGCTACACAGAGAAACAATAGAGAAACAAGATGCGCTTTCTGCGTCTCATGCAGTCTCCGTGAAATGGAGCGCGTCACAGCAATGAACGGCTACTTTATTAAACGAACGAACGAAGAACCAAAAAATACCAATCTTTAATTACATAGTCGGAATGAAAAGGTGCATTTCTTTATTAAAGTCAGCGTCGCATTCTGCAACTTTACATTTTCAGCCGACACTGACTGAGAAGAAATCACTAGTTTATTAACGAATAATTAAAATGTTTTATTTTGCCTTTCCCCCAACATTCATAATCATTAGCCTACTTTTGCCGTTACAAGCTTTAGACGTGCGCTTGGGCGCGGAATAGGCTATAAGCCTATATATTAAAGGATGGTTAGTAGCCCAAGTTATTATATTAATCAATTTATGTGTGACTAGTGAAATCTTTATTCGGGGACAGGCCTTCTTGGCACAAGGAACCGATCATTTTTTTTAATAAAATGCTGTAAATTCGAAAAGTGCGCCTGCTAATCACGTCACGTTACATTGCAATGCAGAGTTATGAATGCGTAATAATAAGTACAATGTTTTTAATTTATTTCATTTCTTATGGGTGCAATGACAGTGCTTTGGTCTTTCTTGGGGGCTGAAGCATCTGCTAGCCCCTCCTTTGCGCTGCCCATGTTTATTACGATTAAAAAAATAATTATTCTGCATCTGTTTTTAGGTGTGCCAGCTGCCACTGTGGGTGGCACCGGCACACCCTGGCACACCCGTGGCTACGCCCCTGCCCATACAATGTATTGTTGGCTATTGCTACAAATATACCCCAGCGACTTAAGACTGGTTTGTGCTCCAGGCCAGGGTCACAAATGTTAAATAGTCATTTGAAATAAATAAATAAATAAATCAAAAGATACTTTAAATGTTAAATTAGAACCACCAGTAGGTGTCAGCAAGTCACTGTCAAGTGAGTCATTGCGATTGAACCGAATCATTTAAACGGTTAATTCATTCAGGAACGAAATGCAGTCATTTGCTCAGAGACGCAAAACTGTGCAATGGTGGCTGTGTTTAGAATTACTTTTGTTGTCGAAATAGAGCAAAAACAGGCAATATGGTATCTAAAACGCAAGTCTCTTAATTAACTTCTAGTTTTTTTAACTGTTGTAAAAAAAAACTACAGTCCTACGTAATCATGCTGATTTTTGGAGAAAAAACGACATTCTTCATGTGAAGTTGATTTACTATGAAATTATATAAATATATACATTTTCTGCTTCTATATCTTCAGTTTTGTGATCATTCTAAACACATTTTAACAGACTGAATCACGCAGTGAACGAAAGCACTCCAGATGCACGCGGATTAGTCAAATCTAACGTTACTAGATTTCACGGCACACTGTTTAGAGTGATTTGTTTGGTTTTTGGCAAAATACTGATAATGTCAAATCGCACATCGTTAAAACATCAATTACTATATTATCTCAGATGATATTGCACACCCTGCACCACTGTCTTTTTGGCTCATTTGTGCAAAACCTTTTGTTAAACTGTTAAAGCTTAATTCTAACCACCAATGCAACGATGCAAGTATTTACCTTACGTTACCTCTACATGCTTGCGAAGGGTTGATGTCGAGATTTTATAAGCTGCTAGTTTGGTCTCCCGAGGCAAACACAGCTTACACTGCATAATAGAGCATGAATATATGGCCAGGGATTCACTTCATTTCCTTCGAGTTCAACTTCAGCAGAGTACGACGGGGTCTGGTTTTCAGCTGGGTCTGCACCATTAACGCCTGTCTTGTCCTGCTTTTTATTTGCTGCAGTTGTTTCCACTGAGCGATTTTTTTTTTACTCAGTAACGAATGTGTTTTAAAATGTAGCGAAGTACAATACTTCACACAAAATATACTTAAGTAAAAGTAAAATTACAGATTAAAAAAATTACTTAAAAAAGTACAAGTACACAAAAAAGCTACTCAATTACAGTAACGCGAGTAAATGTAATTCGTTACTTTCCACCTCTGATTAACGTCTTTGCGATTATGATTCTCAAGGCTTGTGAATTAGAACTTGAACACGGGACTTTCTAAAATGATTGAAGTGGTTTAAAGTACCAAGACAGCGATAAAGACAAAATTGTAAAGCATATGCAATTGCACAGATACGCATATAAGCTCAAAATGTGAACATTAAAAATCACTGTATTAATCCATAAGGGCTTTCTACAGTACGGTTTTCTAAAGGGAGGAAAATGCTTTACTGTCCTAAGTAGGCCTACATTTAACCAGCATTTTAAAATGCTACAAAACTGTTCAGCAGTGCGATACATTAGCTTCTCTTCCCTGCAAACGATATAATGAAGAATGAATGATTGTTTAACTTAAATGCAAAAATAAAGCAAAATAAAATATAAGAAGTTATCAGTATAGATGGTTTCAATGGCAACAACATAAACAAACGGCACATTTGTGGCCCTAACTTAACTTCCGGTAGACATCCAAATATTCTTCGGTAGACATCCAAATATGCTTCGTAAATCAGACGGACTGAGATGCAGCTATAACTACTTGGACGGACTTATTAAAAACGCAAATGAATTCACTGCCAGCAAGAGGCACTTTAAAGCGGGAGAACTAACGTTAGAGGTTTCCCATGGCTGTTGGGCTGTAAACCGAGCTTACAAACGCTGCTTTATCAGGCAAATAACATGCAAGGTGAAATTAAAATTACATCGAACATTTTCTATATAAAATGTTCCTTCAGTGTTCCTTCAGAAATACAGTGATATAAAAACACCCGCACCTCGTTTTGATTTTTAAACGTGCATTATGTGCATTAATGTTTATTCAACGAAGCCTTTTGGAATATCGGTCAGTTTTTATATAGTGGTGGGTCGCCACAAATAAATGTATGCATGTGAAACATCCTACAGCACAACAACCTGAGCCCAACTTCATTACTCATCACTTTAACTGCATTTGTAGCCGACGCCACTAACCAGCCCTATAAACAAACACAGACCGGAAGTTCTCTGGACTACTTGGGGCGCGTGCGCCCGATGAAACATCACAAAATATCAATAGGTTACTTGTGTAACCCCGGTTCTCTGATAGCATTAAGTGAGGTGTCTCACTATGGGATATCCTTACTCCCGTATTGCCAGATAGCCTGCCTCGAAGTCTCCTGCCAACCACAATCTTTACATCCGGGGCTGAACGAGTCATGACTCGTGACTCACAGTCACATTCCTACACTCAGTACTGCATGTGCTAAAGTCTGAGCTGTAACATCCAGTTTATAGGACCTTGCAAATGTATGCGGTGAGGACCAACTCGTCGCTTCGCAAATATCCTGTTTCGTGACTCCCTTAAATAGGGCCCATGAACTTGACATTCCCCTTGTTGAGTGTGCACGTAAACCAGGTGGGGATACAAGACCCTTACTGGAATATGCCAACGAAATCGCCTCCACTATCCAGTGTGATAAACGCTGCTTAGTAATCGGCTTCCCCGTACGAGGTTTCATCCAAGATACGAACAGCTGATCACTCTCTCTGAACTCTCTAGTTCTTTCTGTATAAATGCGTAAAGCACGAACTGGACACAATCCATTTAAATTTTGCTGCTCTGATGAAGCAAAAGGCGGTGGATAGAAGGCACTTAACTCAAGAGGAATGATAGCCTTAAGTATTTTGGGCATGAATGCAGGGTTAGGTTTCAGAAAAACACCTGCATCCACAGACATGAACTGCAAGCACGCTGAATGCACTGACAACGCGTGAATCTCGCTTACACGCTTTGCAGAGGCTAAAGCTAACAGCAGTGCCGTCTTAAATGACAGTATTTTTAAATCAACCTTATCCAGCGGCTCAAATGGGGACATGGAAAGAGCATCTAGCACCAATCCCAAATCCCATGAGGGGGAAAGCGGTTTTGAAACTGGCCAAGCGCGCACCTTTCATGAACCTGCATACCAAAGGATGCTGCCCCACAGTTTTGTTATCAAAACCAACGTGACAAGCAGATATAGCAGCCAGATACACTTTTATGGTTGAAAACGCTTTCCCTTGGTCTATCAAATCCTGAAGAAATGATAGAACTACTGCCACTGAACGGGAATCTCATGTTTAGTTGCGCACCAGCGCTCAAACACGCCCCATTTGCATTCATAAAGAGACCTAGTCGATGAAGCTCTAGCATTTTGTATGGTTCTAATAACGCTGTCAGACAGACCGGTTGTATTTAAATTGAACCACTCACAGGCCAGGCCCATAGTGCCAGGCTTTCTGGATGAGGATGAAAAATCTCCCCCTCTGCTTGTGATAAAAGATCTCTGCGCAGCGGGAGAGACCACGGGTCTTCGTACAGCATATGTATGATCTCCGCTAGCCAATACTTCCCTAGCCACCTCGGAGCTATTAATATCAATTTGAGACCCTCCTCCCTCACTCTGTAAAGTATTGGGGATATCAATGCTATCGGTGGGAATGCGTAAAGGAGAGTGCGAGGCCATTTGTGCGCAAGCGCATCTATCCCCAGAGGCGCGCTCTGATCTTTCAGGGAAAAAAACAGAGGACACTGAGCATTGACGTGGGACACGAACAGATCCACTGTCGCTCTGCCGTATATGCCCCAAATCTGTTCGACCACTTCCCTGTTCAATTTCCACTCCCTGTAGAGGGGATTGCCCCTGGACAGCAGATCCGCACCCTTGTTCATAACACCATGTACGTGCGTCGCACGGGGATAGAAGATTGGCATTGCTCCATAAAATTAGTTTGCGTGCTAACATGTGCAAAGGAAGTGATCTGAGACCTCCCTGTCGGTTTATGTAAGCCACAACTGTAGTGTTGTCCGTTCTCACGAGAAAATTATGCCCTTTGAGAAAAGGAAGAAAATGCTTCAACGTCAGAAAAACGGCTAGCATTTCGAAATAGTTCATGTGAAGATTGGTCAGATGTTGACCCCATCTTCCATTCACTATCCTGCCCTCGTGAATGCCCCCCCAACCGGACAACGATGCGTCCGTTGTTATTACTTGTCTGGCTCGAACCACGCCCATGGGTACCCCTTGAACCACAAAGCTCCAGTGTCTCCACTGGCACAGTGCCAAGACTGCTTCTGACGTCACTCTCCACCGGGAGTGACGTAATGGGTCCAGTCCCTGAGACGCTACCCAGCGTTGAAACTCTCTCATGAACAATCTGCCTAAGGGAACAACTATCAGGGCTGAGGCCATCAGTCCTAATAGCCTGAGGCAAGTGCGAAAGGAAACACTGTTTCCCCTCTGAAATTCAGTCATGCAACGAGTTAATTTTCTCACCCTGTCTTCTGACAGTAGCGCTCTGAACGTCACGGAGTTCAGCGACAGTCCCAGATATGTTATAGACTGTGTGGGAATTAAAACACTCTTTTCGATGTTTAATTTTAACCCCAGTTTCTGTATGTGTGTGTTCCAGAAGCATAACTGTGTGTTCTCTCGCTTCTTGCTCTGACCGAGCTGTCACCAGCCAGTTGTCTATGTAAGTAGCGAGACGAATGCCATTCTCCCTGAGCGGAGTCAGTGCCACTTCTGTACATTTTACAAACACTCGGGGGCTGAGAGACAAGCCGAATGGTAGAACCAGGTATTCGTATGCCACGCCGAGGAAAGCAAACCGCAGGAATTTCCTGTGGGTTGGATATATCTTTATGTGAAAATAAAGATAAACGGCGTGGTGGCCAGTTGTTCGTCAAAGAGTTCGTTAAAGGCTTCTGGTGTGAAGCGAGAAGAGGTTTTTGAATGTCGTAGTGACGTTGTGTCGCTCCCTTTATACTGAGGGTGGGGAAGCCACGCCCAGACACAACGTCACGTCTGCCAGCCAATTGGGGCTGGCGTAATGTAATAGGACTTCTGAGGAATACGCGGAAGGGGCATATCCCATAGTGAGACACCGAAACTTATGCTTCAAAGAGAACACCTTATTTTCCATGGTAACAACGGTGCCGCCATTGCAATCGTTTTGTCATCTTACTTCCGGCTGAGAAGGAAGTAAGCTAAGCTAGTTGCTAGCCATAGTCCTATAGCTGTTATGGTATATGACAACAGAATGCAAATATGTCACATGTTATATGCTCAGTTGGGAGCTGCCATAAAAATTGGACTGAGAATAATTGCACCAACGATGTTACGAACACAATGCGAAGCGATCGGAGTGTTGTGGTGCACTTTACAATTTACATCCACCACCTAAAGAGGAGCACCTGAGGCAATGGATGAAGGCGCTAAAAGCCATTGAAGCCACCCAAGCGCCTTTATTTGTGTTGGTACCATTTAATGGACGGGAAGCCGACTGACGAACACCCTTATCCTGAGAAATGGCTCGGCTACGATGTTCCGGTAAAGAAGTCACGCCGGGTGCTGAAAAGGTTGTCAGATTCAGGTAAGCAGACGTTAACTTAGCTAGCTATGTGCTAGTTCGCCCTAGCGTTAAATTTGTGAAGTCCTTTCAATAAATACATTTAAGATCAGTAACGAGCAGTCAGGGGCGTGTTTTGGGGGCCCTCAGCAAGTGTTCCCGGAGGGGCCCCCCTCGGTGGATTTTGCGATCGATTCTGGGGTAGGGATGGTTATCGTTTACATTTTATCGATACTGATATGATACTTATCTATACAGTTATCCATACTACTCTCTATAATTTGGTGCAAAAATAAATTATGAAAAAATTTCAAGTTATTTTATTACTGCAGTTTACGAATGTCTTCAAGCAAACAGAAAAAGGCACATAAAGCACGGAGAGAGAGAGAGAGCTTTCCTCAGCATACCATAGCATAACATATTTGAACATCATGTGCATAGGAGCACAACAGAATGTAATGTAGAATTCTGGCATCTCATTTTAAATATTGACATTCTCAGGGAGCGGGCGTGATTTCTCCTAACAGAGAGTGTCCTTCTATGTTTTAGAGGGACTTTTTTTATCTCTGTTTTTATCTACATGATAAAAAAGGCTTCTTTTTAACACATAGACTTATTTATAGTGATTCTCCAATCAAGATTTTTACATACATTCACATTCAGGTCCTTAGTGGGGTGGGGTAAATTCCCCTCTTAGGTGACTCTTGTGGGAGGGAGGATTTCTTTTTTTATTTGAGTGGTGGAGGGGGGAAGATTTTGACTTTTTTCCCCCAAAAAATATGTAATGTTTGATCATGCTGTGTATTTTTGTTTTTACAGTAGGGCAATTGTTGAGAGTGCACCTTGGAGAGCGCACCAGTGCTGAATAGTTGAAATATTGGCAAACTTAAAAAAGAAATGCAAATTATAAACTTTAGTGATGATGCAAGTAAACTGTAACAATTCTTGTGTCAACTGAACCGTGCAGTGTGCATCTCCTTTATAGTGCAGACGCGATGTGGTGATATGAAGCCATTTGCGCATTTTGAGTGGGAAAGACAGAGAGCTCGCGGAGAACTCATGCTGTTTGTAAAATTACGCCTCACAAAAAGTTTTAAAATGATTTTATAAGTTATTTAATAAACAAATATGAATTGTACCTCACCTTCAGCATTATAATTATTTTACACTCACCGGACAGAGTTTGAGACTGTGCCAAACCTCTGACGGTAGACAGCTTGAGATCGGTTTATGAGAACAGCTTCTAATTCCCCATCAACAGACGTACAGAGATAAAACAACGCACGTATCGATAACAGTATTGTTGTCCTCAAGCTTATTACTAGTCCAGTATTAACCCAATCCCAAAAAATGGCGGTTCTCAATTCCCATCGGTAAAAATCGCGTTCCGCGGGGGCCCCCCTGGACCACAGGGCCCCATTCAATTGCGTGGTGCCTAAACACGCTACTGCGAACAGTTAAAGTACAACACATTTTGTATGATAACTATTGCCACCTATTTATTCATATTTACGATAGTACAAGATATTATGGTACATTACATTAGCTCACATTATTGCTGTAAGTTACAGAGATTGCAGATGATAGCAGGCCAGCTACATTTCTCATTCAGATTTTGATACTTAACTTACCCACGTTTTAACACTAGTTGGAGAATGTGTATACTGTTTTGTTTTTGATGCATCTCTCTCTCTCACACACACACTGTTCCAAGTATGGATGCCATCATATTTTAATTCTCATGATGTATTTTAATTACTAATGTAAAAATATGTTTATGGCTATATTATTTCCACAAATGTATCAATGACCGCAAGTGATGCAGTGTACACGTGTGAGGGTGATCACATCCACATGCCCCTGAACTGTGATAATTTGATACCATCTGATCGTCGTAGGAAGTTTTCACTGTGCTCCCAATTTATAACTACTGAACTAGTTACCGGATGTGCCGTATCAGTTTAGTGGAAGTCAGATGACAAAATGCAGAAAAGCGAAGAATTAAAAGTGGGCGGGGCGGAATAAGGTGAATAGAGAATGAGAAGTAACCATGGGAACAAAAAATAAAATAAAGGAAGTTGATCTATCATGAATATGCTGTTCGGGGGGCCCAGAAACCATAGCGGTGCCCCTGGTATTGAGCCCTGGCACATCTATGCTTACTCTGGTAACTCATCAGTGGACATTCCTCATACATTTTCAACATTATGGCTATAATTATAAACACTTCACTCATTCTTACTAATTCAAGCAATGATGTGACACAGTTTTTATATGTGTCTCTGAAAAGAACCAAGTGTCTTCGGAAAAGTTTAGGTTGCATTTCAACTTTATCTGATAAAGTGTTCAAGAGCTGCTTTGTTAACAGCCGTTTCTGGGGAAACCGTTAGGCTTTGTTTGCCGTTTCAAAAGCGCCTCCTACTGGCAGAGAATCAAATTGAATTTTCAATTAGCCATTAGATATTCTTTTAAATATTTATTATAATAAACATGCTGATTGATAACTAGAAGAAGAACAGAGTATACTGTATAGTTATCTACACAATGTGTGATTGACGTGAATAAAATCCGTCATCATATGTTTAAAAGGCTGTATTCTCTGTTCATATTATTGGTAAACAAAATGTATACATCCCTATTTTGCATTAATCATCAGTTGTTCAACAAATTGTTACAATTTATTAAATTGTTGTTAGAATAATTTAGAATTGTAGCAATATTAGGACTGTGATGATAACCGCATTACCGCTTCACCGCGGTAATGAGATGCCGACCGCGGTGTTGAGGTCATCACCGTCATCTCCGCGCTGTTTTTCGCGGGACCCGACCAGATTTCTTGCATCGCGGGAATAAAACACATTAACGGTTGGTAACCAGGGCCAGCTCTAGGCATGGGCAGGGGTGGGCTAAGCCCACCCAAACGTCTGTCTTGCCCACCCAATCAGAATGTTGGTAAAGACAGCGTGACTCATTTTTACGATTTGTGTATTGATTAAAAGCAATCTGAGGCAGGCTCTGTGTTGAGAAGTTCGAGTAAGGGCTGTAGAATGCCCCGACCAATCACAAAATAACACCAGTAAAATTGCAGTATTTTGATTGGCTGAAGGCAACAGCGCGGTTTACACTCACGAAGCGGGCGGCTTCAGTGAAAGTAACTGAGAAGCAGACGCTGACAGTCTCGCAAGCGATAAAGAGCGTTAAAAAGTCATAGTATTTGCGTGTAAATGCAATGCATAGATTTTTGGTGCCTATAAAGAAGCCTAGTGGCTCCAGCAGCAGTGACCATGGTGTGGCTGCTGTTGCTTCACAAACTCCAACTTCCCCAGCTCCCGCTTCAGAAACACGTCCGACTCCTTCCACCTCAGTCCCCCAAAATCTGTATAATATAAATGTTATAAAAATATCTATCTATCTATCTATCTATCTATCTATCTATCTATCTATCTATCTATCTATCTATCTATCTATCTATCTATCTATCTATCTATCTGGAGTAGATACCAAAGTGTAAAAAGACTGTATAATATAAATGTTATAAAAAATATCTATCTATCTATCTATCCAGAGTAGATAACAAAGTGTAAAAATACGGTATGATATAAATATTATAACAAAATATCTATCTATCTACTACCACCACAACCCCAACCTCCCCCCCCCCCAACAACAAGAGCGCATGTAAATAATGTTGTAGGTATTTTGAGATTTATGTCATACTGTTAATGTCAGCTACATTAAAGGGTTGTGTGTACTGGGAGATTCAGAGATTTGAGAAGGTGGGGGAACGGATGGTTAATGAATGGGATGGTTACTGAAGGTGTGAAATGTTCCTCTCTTGTTTGTCTCTCCTTTAAAGAGAGATGTCAGCTGTAACATTATATACAAGATAAATAGTTACTCATGTCCTAGAAATGAATTAATATATTAATTTAATGAAGTATGTTTTGCTCTGTTAAGGGACTCACTTGTATTGTGCATTACATTTGTTACAATGCTTACAGATTGTTAAATGTCCGATGCAGTCTCATGGCCAGACAACCTTGCTTGCAGGTGTGCTGAAATGCATCTGGGGTTTTCACACTCCAAAGGTAACATTAATGTAGCAAGTATTTTTGTTAGTACTATTTACTGAAAATATTTTCTTTCTTAATTTATTATATGTAAATTTTTTTTGGTTGTCTTAAGCAGCCCACTGTCTCTACTGGACCAGCACAAAGGGCTTTGAAAAAACCTGCTGCTGCTGCTGGAACAGCAAAGGAGGCCATGGAGCAAAATCAGCCTGACCCCCTGCCCCAGCCCCAGCCTACTGCACCGGTGGCAACAAGGGTTGCACCATAATTGTCAATGGTAAGAATTACATTTTTTAAAGCATTGAAGTATCAGTTTAGTTCAAATTCGAGGAAGTACAGAAAGTAAGAAAGAGAATAAAGAAAAAGCGAGAAAACTTTGAGAGGCTGGTTGAGACCTGCTAATTGCCACACCTCTTGTACAGTGGGGGCAGCTGTTGTCTGCTGATTGGTCGGTTTTGAATATCTCAGACTTGGTTTAAGTCGCATGGTCAAGGATGAAAAACAAATGTAACCTGTGTGCTTTCTTTCTTTCATCTCTGAGCTCTACTCAGATTGTCCTCTGAGGATTGAGGATTGTCCTCTTCCTCTCTAAGTGAGCTCTTCCTGGGTTGAAGGTCACTGAGCTAGACTCATGTCCCTCATGGCATCTCTCTCTATACTTCTCATGTGTTAAAGCTACATTTTATCTTTTTCATTCTCTATCTCAGGTAAAATTCCACACACACTACACACTGGCTATTATTAATGGTACACATGTTAATAATTATTCCATCATGCAAATACTTTGTAGGTATTTCAAGAGAAACCTAAGTCAGTACTGCTAATAAATTATTCCGCTTATGGACTACATTTCCGTTCTGAAAGAAGTGTTTTTGAAGGCTGCATTTACTTAAAATAGTAATTTATAGGTTTATGAATAATATTTTTTCTCCTCGACTATGAGCTCACACTATATGAGCTACCACAAACGCCTTATGTATCAAATATGATACACAACAATTGTATTTATTCTGTTTGTTTTTTATTCCAGGTGAGCTCATTGGAGTGCAGTATCTGTTCCAACAGACTGGTCAGGCACTGCAGGACATGAACCCAGACGCTGAGGAGACTGCAGAACTCATCGAGGAACTTAATGTGGCGAGATGAAGATGAGGGCTTCTGTGACATCAGCGAGGATCACACAATTGCAGATCCAGAGGTTGTTCTGTCACCACCCTCCTCCACACTTACACTGGGTTCTTCCACCCTGGTCCCTGACCCCACACAGTCTCCTTCATCACCTGGACCCTCTGGGACTGCTGTCTCACCTGTTCCCTATGAAACATCTGTTTCACCTCTCCCCTCAGAGCCAGAGGATGCTGGTCAGGATAATGATGAAGAGACAGTAAGTGCCACTCCTCTGTATTTCTTTCAAATAAACTAGAAAAATTAAAACAAGGATGGATCAACATCTACTTCTTACTACTGCTTTAAATCAAGACTTTGCTCAGATTTTAAACTAAAGTCATTAGTAGGCAACAAAGATGCATTAAGTCAAATTTCAAGTTTTATTTCCATAGTGCTTTGCACTATACATATTGTGTTAAACAGCTTCACATTGATACACAGGAAAATAACAAAATCAATGGTACTAGTTATGCAAATATGCATCAAACCAATGTGATGGAAAAAGTATATGTTGTGCTTGTGTTTTTGAATAGGCTGTTGACTACCAAAATGTCCCAGATATCAACATGTGGACAGGCTGGCAGAATATCTGGTGGAGCTCCGGGGTCACACAGCCCTCAGCCTGACCAATCAGGAAGAAAAACACCATAATTGCACTTTGGCAGAACCTGGACAAGAAACGGGTGGTGTATGCAGCTCGACACCAGAAGAGACTGCTGAGTGGACGTTTCAGAGTACCAAAGACGCCCACTCAAACCCCTGGAGTAGAGAGCACCACCAGAAGTGTGCTGGGAACAAGCAGCGCTCCTGCTCAGTGGCCTGACTGTTGCCATCTGGTGGAGACCATCTTCATCAGACTTTGCACTATTCACCCAAGCCCCAAAAGGAAAGGCAAGGGAACGCTGTCGAGATGGTCTCTGATCCTCCAAGACTACAGAAGGATAAGGCAGTTTGTACTGGGCAACAGCTTGGTGATGGGAGGAACATCAATGCAGCTGGTGGAGGTTAACCAGAACACCCTGATTCAGTGGTACAACAACAGACAGAAAAAGCAGGAGCTGTCTGTGTTGCTTCAGGGCATTCAGTTGCCTCAGACCCTCCCTGAAGCTCAGGAACCTCTCCAGGCTGCCAAACGCCCACGGACTGAGCCAGAACAACCAGCGAAACAGCACCAGTACAAGCTACCAGAGAGCACAGCAGGTCAGGCAAAGCAAAGGCAGACTTCTACTGGATGACCCCCTCTCAGACCCAAGGCACCAGCACCGAGTCCTATGTTGGTTATGTCATCAGCACCTGGAACATCAGTGCAGATGGTACCCAACATACTTATACCAGCAGCACCAGGGCCCGTATTCATAAAGATTCTAAGAATCCTCTCAGAGAGCTCCTAATTTAGCTTAAAAATTTCTAGCTAGGAGTCTTAGCTTAAAAGTGATTCAGAACCAATCTGAGAGCAACTCTGAGCGAGGAAAAGACAAAAACTTTTATCTTAGTGAGGAGGCGGGGCTGACCCCGTTGCTAGGAATGACACAGTCTTTTGAAGACTGTGATTGGTTGGTTGTCCAAGAAGGAAGTAAGAGCGCGTTTAAGAGTAGGGTTTATTATAAGCCTTCACTTTGAAATTACAAGCGTAATTTTTCCTGTTTTACCGTACTCTCTCTCTCTCGCGCGCGCGCGCGCACACACACACACACACACACACATTATATTCTTTATTTTGATTTACCATGCTGTCATACTTAACGTATTTTATAGGACATGAACAGCGACACAATACGGTTCTGAAAGTGCTGTAACAGACCCAAATCATCGCTTCTGCATAGTTGCATTTTTCCAGTTGCCAAATATGTTAATGTAGTTAATGTAGTGATTACGTCCATTTCTGGTGCTATGGCATTTCTGCGCAGTGTCAGGGATGTTAGCGTGTCTCTAATCAGATCGGTCACAGGGATACATGTCTTTAATAAGATCTGTCACAAACATGATCCTGCACGATCTAATGTGCAGCGTCTTATTAACTCACTGTCATGCATTGTGTGCAACACATTTCTTCTCCCTCTTCATGTTTCATCCATGTTCTCCGCTGCTAAAGAAACTCTTAAGCCTCTTAAAAGTTCCTCGTCCGTACTCCTAACAATTTCGGACCTTAAGACCTCTTTTAAGGGTTAAGATGCTTTCTGAATTACTTTTTTCTTTACTAGGATCTTTTCTTTAAATTTAAGAGGAAACACCCACATTTCTAAGAATTTTCTTAGAATTGTGTTACTAGGAGCAACTCTTAGCACTAAGATTTTTCACGGCCCAGGTTTCGGGCAGTTTCCAGTTGTGCCGATGCTTCAGGGTATGCCAGGGTTCCAGGGTCTGCAAATGGTCCAAAGACTGCCGATGCTCCAGGGCATGCCAATGGTTCAGGGAATCCCGATGGTTCAGGGGATGTCAATGATGCAGCAACAGTTACAGCCTACAGTTGTGCAGGGCACCAGTTTACAGCCTTCTGCACCAGCTGCCAGTCCGCAAGCCATGCCCAAGCGACCCTACAAGAGAACTGTAGAGGCAAACACTTGCAAGAAGTGCGGACAGTTTAAAACAAGTGCAACGGGACATAGCCAATACAGGGGCAGGGTATACTGCCCACAGACTGAGACTGTTACAAAAGAACAGTGGTTAGAGGAAATGTGGAAAACCGTTTCCAAATAATTAATATATTTGTATTTATTGTAGTGTTGTATATAGTTGTTTAAATATAGTTAACTATTGTTAATATTTGTGTTGAACATTATTTAACTTTTTATTTTATTTACATTATTTCATTTTGTTTTTACTGTTTTTATCCTATTTAACTTTTCATTTAACTTATTATTTTTTAAAACTTGATATTACCATTTTAATGTTTTTTTGTTTGAGAACTTGATTTATTTAAGTAATTTTTGTTGTTAGCATAATTGTAAGATAAAAAACTAATTGGCAAACAATAGCATTTTAATTTGTATTCTTTTATTTCCATTTAATTTATTGTTGTTTGAAAACTTATTTAACATTTAATTTATTTAATGCTCATTACTGTTCTGTTGACATAATTTTAAAATAAAAACAAATTGGCAAATGATTGCTTTTTTATTTTTACTTTCATATAACAATATTTCACCAGTACACTGCAAAAATAGAACATGTATATAAAAATGTTTCATTCTTGTCAGACAACTTTCATAAAAAATAACAGATGTGTCTTGTATGAATGTAACCATACAAGATGCTTAACCATAAAATGCTTAATCATAATAAATAATAATACAACTACAAATAACAATAATATGCTTCAGAATAAACAATTCCAATACACCTACTAAATAACTAATAACATCAAAAACACATTTCCATTGATATACTTTAATTTTTCATGTCAATAATATCAAACAAAGTACATTTATACATTTTAACCTTGAAAATACATCTATTTAATGAAATTAACAGTATTACAAAAAGTTGTCTTTAGCTGGATTCGAACCCACGTCTCGGTGAGCCCCTGCAATAGGAAACAGTGTAATATAAATGCGCGGTTTTCCCACGCGAAGAAACCGGAAATTGTATCACTGCGTGGCATGCTAAGGAATAACTGTCTTTGAACGTCACATTTCACCCTTTCTTTTCTTTTCTTCATTTTTCTTTTCTCTTCTTCCCTTTCTCTTTTCTTCCTTCTTCCCTTCTTCCCCGCCTTTGACGGACTATTGTTCCCCAGCTTGAGCACACCCAGGATATCTGTCCGCCCACCTATTTATAGCTGGCAAGAACCGGGCCTGTTGGTAACTCTGGTGTAATTTGAACGGGAGTGGGCGGTCTAACAATATCCCGTTCCCAACATCCTTTCAGAACAGCATATCTGTGTGTTTTTACTAGTGATCGACCGATATTGACTTTTTATAACCGATACCGATATCGATTATTTATAGTTTATTTAACCGATAACCGATATTCAGAACCGATATTTATTTACTGTATTAAAGTAAATAAATAGAGTGAAGTAGGCTTGCCGCTATAGATGTGACGACGGTTATACTGGTGTTAAGCCGCAACACTGTTACATCACTTGCTCACCATGGCACCGTCCCCCAATTTCGTTTAGATTGTTTTTATAGTAATAAAAATAAATTCGTTCAGATAGAGGACACTAAAATTAAAACTGAACGCGGCTGCTAAATGCAGCGCACCGAACAAGAGTCTTGCATCACAGCAGTCTAGGTCTGCATCACCACGGCTGTCCCGACCAGATTTATTACTCTGCTGTCCTTGAAGGACGTGCAATTCTCTTTTCTTTTTTTTTGTATTATGCTTATCCTATCATTTTAAATGACAGACTGTGTCAAATTTATTTATTTATTCTCTGCTGCACTTTTCACTGTGTTAACAGCAAGATGTTAAATGAATTTAGTGTTTTGACAAGACTAATAAAATAGCTATTAGGCTAAACCTACATTTTTTTCCTATTGTGTTGTAGGCTGAATGTTAGCATAAACGAATTATATCCTGACAAAACAAATTATAATAGGGATTACAATTTTGTTATAACTTTTTTCCTCTCTGTGAAACTTTATTCTGTGTTGGCAGCAAAATGTTATTGACATTTATCAGTCAATAAATTCAAGACTCTTGACAAGACAAAAATAAAATAAATACACTTTTGTGCAGACTAAACTTTTATTTGTTAGCCTAGCTCTCTTTCTTTCAGCAGAAATGTGAACAAACAGAATATATCGCGGGAGCGGGGGGTGCGGAATAAAACCTAAAATAGTCCCGCGCAGACCTCTACATCACAGATCAGATTTCATTTATCACGTGAAGAGAGATGACTGACAAGAAAAGTGTGGTGAAACGGACAAGACGATGCGGAAGAGTTTCGAAACCAAATGTAAAAGTGCCCGTTTTAAGCCTGTTGACTTCTGAGTCTGACATTAATCTAGGTCAAGGAGAAAACTCACCGAGATCTACCAAGTGAAAAGTAAATAAATGATAAAATACACATTAAATAAATAATTAAAAAGGCTTGTTGTGATGTATCTTTATGTTGCATTAATTTAATAATGATAAATACAATAGTATTTTATTATTATTCACTATTCACGTCGCTGTATTCAACTATATACTGAGCTGTATTCAAGCAGAAATATGACACGTTCGAGAGCGCACATACACGGTTCGTTTGCGCGTCATTTATAACGGACATAAGCGCGCCTAATGCACGATCATGTCACTGTAATCAGCTTTACCTTGATTACAAAACTTGCCCATCCAAACTTGTGTGTACTAGTGTGATGCTGGCTTCTTTTATCCAGCGAGAGCAGTAGTTTGTGTATCATGTTCTCATACAGCGGCTTTGAGCCTCTGTTCAGTCTGAGAGTCTGATGAGAACTTCTCCTCCTAAACACAGAATACGTAGAGAGGTGAATACGATCTATTACCCCTGATCTAAGTGATAATGTTTTAAAAAAAAAAAAACATTCGTTTCTCATTTATTTGGTTCCACAGTATTTGCTGTTTTTTATTTTAAACACTGCTTGACGCCGAATTTGCTGCTGATATTAAAGTCAAAGTAAAACACGCACAGCCTTACAGGCTTATTTAAAACCTAAGGAAAGCAAGGAAAACTCAAACAAAATATCAACTTCATTTTAAACTACAGTTTTAGGTTTATAAGCTGTTTAATAGGCTAAAGAGTGAATAATAATAATTCACTGGATAATGTTAATTCACTGAATAATATTCTCTGAAATATTGAAATAAGCTATAACAAACAAAACATCGTATTTTATTGCATTTCTCAACTGGCATGTTTTATCAGAATTATTCAAATGTTTTTTGTCCTTCTAGATTATGAAATAACTGCTGACAGCGCGGTTTATCTATGCATTTACACAGAACTATACTCAAACTGCGATTGCTTGTGGAGAAAATAAATAATTAATTTCGATAGAGATGTATTTATTTAGATGTTTATTGGCGAAATAATGGTTCTATAGTAAATGTTAATATAATTCAGCGTGTTTCAAACAAGTCAATCTTGTATAAAGTTACATGTGTGGTCGTGCTGGAGCATTTCCTGAGTGAACACTGCTCCAGGTGTGTGTGTACTTGGATGGGTCAAATGTAGGTCAAAATTTCACTGCTGGTTATACTCTGTATAATTATGTATGTATAAAAAAAAAATCAAAACCGATATTTTTTTTTGGCAAAACCGATAATGGTAAAATGCTTAAATATCGGGAAAAATATCGGTAAACCGATATATCGGTCGATCTCTAGCTAAAACTCATGAAAATCTGTCTTCTGCATTGCAAAAAAAAACCATTTTATTTCATGAGAAAGAATCATTTTTCATGTAGTTGAGCTTTACTCTTAAAATTGCATTTAGCAACTTTTTCTCACTGAGAAAGTAGCTTTTGAGCATTTGTGGCCTTGCATTCTCATCATTTGCTTAGTTGCACTAAACACAGAATTGGTGTTCTTAGAAGCTCTAAAGAAGTGATTTTGTGCAATTAAGCTCTAAAATGACTTTTTCTGCAAAAAAGCTCAAACTCATGAAAATCTGTCTTCTGCATTGCAAAAAACATTTCATTTCATTAGAAAGAAAACATTTTCATGTACATGAGCTTTGCTCTTAAAATTGCATTTAGCAACTTTTTCTCACTGATAAAGAAGCTTTTGAGCATTTGTGGCCTTGCATTCTCATCATTTGCACTAAACACAGAATTGGTGTTCTTAGAAGCTCTAAAGAAGTGATTTTGTGCAATTAAGCTCTAAAATGACTTTTTCTGCAAAAAAGCTCAAACTCATGAAAATCTGTCTTCTGCATTGCAAAAAACATTTCATTTCATTAGAAAGAAAACATTTTCATGTACATGAGCTTTGCTCTTAAAATTGCATTTAGCAACTTTTTCTCACTGATAAAGAAGCTTTTGAGCATTTGTGGCCTTGCATTCTCATCATTTGCACTAAACACAGAATTGGTCTTCTTAGAAGCTCTAAAGAAGTGATTTTGTGCAATTAAGCTCTAAAATGACTTTTTCTGCAAAAAAGCTCAAACTCATGAAAATCTGTCTTCTGCATTGCAAAAAAACATTTTATTTCATGAGAAAGAAACATTTTTCATGTCGATTTTTTACATTTTCGATATTTTTTTTTTGCAAAACCGATAACCGATAATGGTAAAATGCTTAAATATCGGGAAAAATATCGGTAAACCGATATATCGGTTGATCTCTAGTTTTTACTCCCTCTTATCGCTCACGCGCTGCACGCACGCACCAGTGCTTCTGGGTCATGTATTTTATTGTGCATAACGGCACCCTGACAGAACAGGCGGGCTGTTGATGAGCTGGGCCGGTGCGTGCATATAGGCGAACTAGGCAGTCGCCTAGGGGCGGCAACACAGTCAGGGGGGCAAAGGGACAGATATTTTTAGTTTAAATTTTAGGCATTCATTATCACAGCTTAGTTATTCTACATCTAATTTAAATTTGCTTTATAGTAATGCTGCTCCCGCGCCGCCCCCCAACTGCGCGTCATCAATAGGCTGCAAAACATAATAATATACATTCATAAATGTCATCAAAACGAAAACTATCCAGACATGAATTCCTTTTGCTGTCGGTGCTGTCTGATGAGTTTTAAAGCCAGACATGTGCTTTTGAACGGTAAGATTATAGCCTAATGTATGTATTATTTTATCATATACAGTGTTTAATTTGGGGCAGTCGTGGCCTAATGGATAGAGCATTGGACTTGAAACCCAAGGTTGTGGGTTCGAATCTCGGCTCTGGCAGGAAGTGTCCATGACTGAGGTGAGACCCTTGAGTAAGGTACCGAACCCCTAACTGCTCCCCGGGCGCTGCAATGTCGGCTGCCCACTGCTCCACTTGGATGGGTTAAATGCAGAGAACACATTTCACTCCTCATTATACTCTGTATAATTGTGTATGTGACAAATAAATCTCATCTGAGCTTAATTTGTTGTAATTTGTCCAATAAAGCGGGGTGATGGATTCGCATCAGAGGATGGAGAGGTAACGATCATTCGCGCAATCACTCGGTTGACCCACTTAAGTGATTACCAGCTTGCTCCAGTTAATTTTATAGTGTGCACATATACTCTAAAAATCACAGTTATTTTATTAAACATTTTTTTTTAAATCTTTGGGTAGTTTTTGTGTAACCCAGATCATAGGACAGTCGCAGCAACCCAGAGCGTGCACGCAGATATTTTGTCTTCTCTTCTGGTGAGAGCATGCAGTTCCCATTGCCACTGACTTATTTCGTTGTTTTGTTTGTCAAATACAGGTTTGTTTCATTTAATATATAAAACAGTAAACGATTTTATTTTATGCAAGGCAAACCAAGTCACCTAAACCAGCCGCATTTTTTTTTTTTTTGCGACTATGAAATGTTTATTTTTACTTCTAAAATGCTTGTTAAACGAATTTAAAAATAAGAAACGTTGTATACATGTTTAAACGGTGAAATGTGTTGTATTAAGAACTGTATTTGACAAAAATAAAGGCATTAAGACAAAGAAGAATTAAAAAAACAATGACAAGCTAAAACAAAACGAAACCAACAGCAACTAAATAAAATAATAATTTTCTAATCAGCATGCTTTAATTTAGTGTTGCTGGTTTGCGTCAATAAGCTTAAATTAAAATGTATTTGGTCTGTGCTCTGGAAGTGTTATTTTAATTCTGCTAAACTTGAATTACTAAAACTCAAATGAAAAGCGAAACTAACTTGTAGGGTAGAAAACTTCACAAAATAAAAACTACACTAAAATTAACCAAATTATAAAAAAATAAAAACGAAACTTAAATTTTTAGCGAAAATTGAAAACAATATAAAAAAAACAAATGCAAAACTACAATAACCCTGACTCAAACGTATTTCACTGGAGGAAGAGGATCCACCAAATGAGATGATCGGAGTTCAGAGGTGCTGAGCCGGACCGGGTTTGTTCAGATGAAGCCCTGGGCCCGTATTCATAAAGATTCTAAGAAACCTCTCAGAGAGCTCCTAATTTTGCGTAAAAATTTCTAGCTAGGAGTCTTAGCTTAAAAGTGATTCAGAACCAATCTGAGAGCAACTCTGAGCGAGGAAAAGACAAAAACTTTTATCTTAGTGAGGAGGCGGGGCTGACCCCGTTGCTAGGAATGACACAGTCTTTTGAAGACTGTGATTGGTTGGTTGTCCAAGAAGGAAGTAAGAGCGCTTTTAAGAGTAGGGTTTATTATAAGCCTTCACTTTGAAATTACAAGCGTAATTTTTCCTGTTTTACCGTACTCTCTCTCTCTCTCTCTCGCGCGCGCACACACACACATTATATTCTTTATTTACCATGCTGTCATACTTAACGTATTTTATAAAAAATGAACAGCGACACAATACGGTTCTGAAAGTGCTGTAACAGACCCAAATCATCGCTTCTGCATAGTTGCATTTTTCCAGTTGCCAAATATGTTAATGTAGTTAATGTAGTGATTACGTCCATTTCTGGTGCTATGGCATTTCTGCGCAGTGTCAGGGATGTTAGCCTTGTCTCTAATCAGATCGGTCACAGGGATACATGTCTTTAATAAGATCTGTCACAAACATGATCCCTGCATGATCTAATGTGCAGCGTCTTATTAACTCACTGTCATGCATTGTGTGCAACACATTTCTTCTCTCTCTTCATGTTTCATCCATGTTCTCCGCTGCTAAAGAAACTCTTAAGCCTCTTAAAAGTCCTCGTCCGTACTCCTAACCTAGAATTTTGTTACTAGGAGCAACTCATAGCACTAAGATTTTTCATGAATACGGGCCCAGGCTGCTAAAAGCTGTGCACACCAGGGCCCGTATTCATGAAAATATTAGTGCTAAGAGTTGTTCCTAGTAACAAAATTCTAAGAAAATTCTTAGAAATGTGGGTGTTTCCTCTTAAATTTAAAGAAAAGATTCTAGTAAAGAAAAAAGTAATTCAGAAAGCATCTTAACCCTTAAATGAGCTCTTAAGGTCCGAAATTGTTAGGAATACGGACGAGGACTTTTAAGAGGCTTGAGAGTTTCTTTAGCAGTGGAGAAAATGGATGAAACATGAAGAGGGAGAAGAAATGTGTTGCACACAATGCATGACAGTAAATAAGACGCTGCACATTAGATGGTGCAGGGATCATGTTTGTGACAGACACATCCCTGACACTGCGCAGAAATGCCATAGCACCAGAAATGGACGTAATCACTACATTAACATTTTTGGCAACTGGAAAAATGCAACTATGCAGCAGCGATGATTTGGGTCTGTTACAGCACTTTCAGAACCTTATTGTGTCGCTGTTCATTTCCTATAAAATACGTTAAGTATGACAGCATGGTAAATAGAAAATAAAGAATATAATGTGTGTGTGTGTGTGCGCGAGAGAGAGAGAGAGAGAGAGAGAGAGAGAGTACGGTAAAACAGGAAAAATTACGCTTGTAATTTCAAAGTGAAGGCTTATAATAAACCCTACTCTTAAAAGCGCTCTTACTTCCTTCTTGGACAACCAACCAATCACAGTCTTCAAAAGACTGTCATAGCTAGCAACGGGGTCAGCCCCGCCTCCTCACTAAAATAAAAGTTTTTGTCTTTTCCTCGCTCAGAGTTGCTCTCAGATTGGTCCTGGATCACTTTTAAGCTAAGACTCCTAGCTAGAAATTTTTAAGCTAAATTAGGAGCTCTCTGAGAAGATTCTTAGAATCTTTATGAATACGGGCCCAGATGTTTAGCGCTGCTTACCCATGATTCTCCCAAATCTACCCATGGTCACTTCAGTCTTGTACACTTAATCTGCGTTTGCAGCTTTAGTGGTTATTTATTATTTATTTTACATTGCAGTAGGGGAAAAAATTATAATCAAAACATGCCCGTGCTTGCTTTTATTTTAATGTACTTGTGTCAATAAATAAATTATCCAATCTTTCACTTGCATCTTTAAAATCGTATTTGAGTGAAGTGGGGGCGGCACGGCAGGGTTTTGCCTAGAGACCTGTAAATGAGTGACATAGCAGAATAAGGATGGAGTACAGTGTGGATGCTTTAACTCCGACTGCAAATGGTCAGTTTACTGCCATAAACCCATCTCAGGCAAGTCTATCTCAGGATATTCTTCTCAGGGAAGTTAAATTGTTTGGTTTCATGAAAAAGAGATTTAATTTTGCAATGTCTAAGCCAATGGTTTTATTCATATTTTACATATACATTTAAATGACAGATGTCTTTTTTTTCTCTGCGACACTTTTCCTTGTTGACAGCTAAAGGTTAAACAAATTTTGTATTTTGACAAGAAAAATAAAAATAATAAATATGCTATTTTTATTTTTTTTTACAAACTAGCCTACATTGTTTCTATTTTGTTTCTCTCTGCAACACTTATTATTATGTTGACAACAAAATGTAATACTAATTTGATTCTGGACAAGACGAATAAAATAAATAGCCTACAATAAAATACATTTTGTGCAGGCTTAATTTTTATTTGTTATCTCTCTCTCTTTCAGTAGAGGAAATGTTATTGTGAGATTCTGGAAACGAGATATATTTCGCGGGAACGGTCGGGGTTGTGGTGGCTTCTGCCTTTTCTATGAAGAATCACTCTTGAAATCTTGGGGTTTTGATGCCAGAATATAGACTTTATTTCAAACAGAGAAATAAAGCCGAGACGTTCCTGCAGGAAGGATCTCCCGAATGTAGTTTGTGTCCTCCTTAAATAGTGTCTCCTATAGGCGTGTTTAACACATTTCACATATATGCATTTTCCTTACACATACAATTTGCTTCCTCCCTAGAAGGAAGGAGCCCAAAGACCTTCCTTTGTTATAGTAAGGAAAGAGGTCTTAAACAGATGTTTCCTATCTCTAAGTCAGCACAATCAGTGTATGCAGGCCTAGGACACACACACATATATATATACTTATAATGGAAGAATAACCTGATACATAAATGGCTAAATTCACCTTGATTATACTTGATTAATTCATATTTTGACTAATACAAATCTTCTACATATTTCCCCCTTTGAGACTTAGTAAGTCTCACATTTGTTTCACTTTACCCAGAGTACTAATTCAGAATCCAGTCTTGTCAGTTAACACTACGTAGAGACTAAATAAGTCACACAGTTTTATCACCAATGACTAGATTATGCAGCAGCACTCTGTCGGAGCATCAGGACCAAACATCTCCCCCCCACACTTGACTATAGGATGGAGTAAAAGATTCTGTCTCCGTACCCCTTCATTTAATATAAAACAATGTTATAAGCATGAGCGTGTAATTGGCTCACCACTTGCCTGTGGTTGTCATAGTCATGTATAAAAGACAATAGAATTAAACATCAAAACATAAAAATTGTAACATCACAAGAAATAACAGAAAATAACAGACATTTTGCGCATCATAGAGGGCTACCCTTAGGCAGCGGTTTAGGCTAGTCCTTACACCCAGGGTATGTTTCTCCTTTATACCTCTTCTTCGTCCTCATCGTAATTACTGGAACTATCATCCAAAGTTTGCTCATTTAAGTTTAGTTTGTTTAGCCATCCTTCATAATATTCATCCAGGTTCTCTTCTGTAATCATTTGTCTATTATTTGGGACATTTATCATTTCCATTTGCTTAACAGTAGCATTAACAATTAATGTTCTTAATATGGGTAATACACAGCAAAATAATAATCCTCCTATTAACATGGCAACTCCTAGAAACATTCCCAGTTTAGCAAACCATGCTCCCCATGCTCCAAATTTGAAATCAAACCAATCCCAAATTCGTTTGTCTCTTCCTGCATTTGCTGTAACTTCACAATTTGTGTTCCTTTTGGTTTATGGAAACACTCATATTCTTGTTTATAATCTATGCTATACCATTTAGGAATCTCTACTTTCCGTTTTTCAATTTTTATATTTTGGCTGACATCTGAATACTGACACCAAGATCCCCAGAGTGGTCTAAAGAAATAATCTGTTAATTTAGGATTTCCCACAAATCATAGACATTCAGCTAAACAATATGGTCTGGTAAAATCAGTTAAATGACAAAAGTTTTTCCCAAATTCGGCACATTTTTGATAGTCATATGGATTTGGTATGGCTATCACTTTGTTTAATGGAGATTTGGAGCACAGCAAGCAATTTTCTTTCCCTGTTTCTCTAGCAGTAAAGGCTGCCCATCTGTACCACTCATTATTTTGGGCTGTGTACCATAATTCATCATTTTGACTAAGTTCTTCATCACCTTGGATATCATGATCTGTATTTCTACGATATTTGATCATTATTGGTTCTATTGAGTTTATATCATTATCACTGTTGTTCAGCGGTTGAAAAGTTAATTGCAGGGAAGTCAGGTTGCTTTCTGTTGGTTGAGTTTCGGCTTGCATTATTATGTGCACTAGACATATAATGATCTTCAGGTATGTTGTCAAATTTATTCTCTCTCCTCTCCTCTTCATCTAACAGGAGGATGTGAGTTCTTTGTGAATCTTTGCCTTGTGAATCTTCAGTTTGCACTTCATCTTGTGTCTCTTGTTTCTCCTTGTCCCTTTCTTCTGAGTTATCTGCTTGTCTGTTTCTTTCTCTTTCCGTCCTTCTCTTGGGAACTCTAGTACAGTGGTTTAGATGATACCAGGTTGTGCTTCCCTCCACTTGGACTGCTGTTGGAGTAGCTCTCACCACTTTGTAGGGTCCTTCTCTCCTGGGCTAATTCCATTTTCTCCGGAATACCCTCAAATATACTTGGTCACCCGGAACAACTGGTGATGACGTCTCTGTTTCCTCTCTGGGCTCTTTTCTTTTTTCCTGTAAATAGATAACTTTATGTATGGCAGTTAATTTCTTCATATACGAGCGAAGTTCCATTTGTAATTGCTCTAGAGGCGGTCCTTTGTAGGGACCTCTACAATATGGCACAGGCATGGGTCGACCCGTAAGCATTTCATGCGGTGTTACGTGCGTGTTTCTGTTAGTTTGCATGCGATAACTCATTAGTGCAAGAGGTAATGCGTCAATCCAGTTAAGTTTAGTACTTTCACATATTTTGTTCAGTTTGGCCTTGATGGTTCCATTCAATCTCTCTACTGCCCCTTGGGATTGAGGATGGTAAATACACCCTAGTCTTTGCTTTATTCTTAATTGTTGCAGTACTTGTTTTACAGTTTTTTGTATGAATGCCGAGCCATTATCTGAACTTATTTCTGATGGTATACCAAATCTAGGAATTACTTCTCTTGTTAGAAATTTAATTACTGTTCCTGCTCCTTGATCTGCTGATGGTACTGCCTCCACCCACCTGCTAAATCTGTCTATGATCACAAGCATGTACCTTTTGCCTTGTACTCGCTTTATCATATCCACATAGTCCATTACCAAATGCTTAAATGGTCCTTCTGGTACTGGTATATGACCTATTGGTGTTGCTATCCCTTTCCTCACATTGTATTTGGCACAAACTTCACATGTGGACAAAAATTCATCCACCATTGCATGTAAATAAGGAGACCAAAATCCTTGCTGTTTAATTTTCCTCACTACTTCCCCCCTTGAGCAATGGTCAAAACCATGCGCATCTGCAATGAGAATATTTAAAAGTGAAGTTGGTGCAACAATTTGTCCTTCATGTGCACGCCAGATCTCTCGTGAGACTTTTTTAGCTCCCCTTTGGTGCCACATTGATTGTTCATAGGGGCCTGCTTGTTGTTGAATTCTAATTATATCATCCAATTTAGGTTGAGGTTCTATTAGTACTACAGGTGCTAATACTGCTACCTTACATCCTGAAGCTTTTTTAGCTTCTAAATCTGCTGCATTGTTTCCCTTAATGACATAATCATATCCCTTTTCATGTGCCTGACATTTGATTACTGCTAGTCTTTTTGGTAGCATCATAGCAGAAATTAATTGACCTATTTGTTCATCATGTTGGATGGGAGTCCCATCACTCTTTTTGAAACCTCTTTGCTTCCACACTGCTCCGAATAGATGACATACACCATGAGCATATGCTGAATCCGTGAAAATATTGGCTGTTTGTCCTTTTGCTAACTGACATGCAGCTGTAAGCAGGGGCGTGGGAAGGTGTTTTATGTAGGGGGTGCTGTGTGTGTGTGTGTGTGTGTGTGGGGGGGGGGGGGTAGTCAATTTCTGCGTATAAATATTACGCCAAATAGAAACAGAAAATCGTGCTATAGCCTACGCACTTTCATGAGATCGTGTTAGACAACAATTAGCTATTTTACAAATGGGAATAGGCTACAATGAATTCATAGCAATGTTTTACATTCAAGTTACATTCAAGCTTAAAACCCCTTAAAATGTATAGTGAAAAGTTTTTTTAAAAGCATCTGGAATGCAATAAAGTAATTTTAAAGCTATTTTTAAAGCATTTGCTGCATGGATTAAAACGATAGGCCAATAAATAATTCACATCAGTCAGACAAAATTGCATTGCAACAAATCCTTTAAATTTCAAGGACAAAGATTTACATACTTTTTTTTTTATTGAATACAATTATAAAATAAAACGCAAATTATAATCGGGCCTGTTTTAGGCTTTCCCTTATTTTTATATTTTAGATGGTGAGGTGACGGGGAAACATGACTCGCCATTTCCTCATTGGAGAAATATATGCATCTTAACGGATTACATAGGCTAATGAAGAGTTTTTGCTTTGCTTTGAATTATTTCGTTTTAAAGTAGTATTTTAAAGCTTTCTATAGATATATTTATCATATCTCTGAGCCAGTTTCGAGTTGCCGAGTTTCGGTTCATCATTGAAGCCTCTTGTTCAAAACCGGAAGAAAGTGCATTCTATGTTTTCCTATTTTATAAAAGCACAATGTTGATATTGTGAATGCACACAAATAAAAGTAGACCCTTTACAGTTCAAAATGATATATTACTCTTACCTTTATGAGGAAAAAAAAATCACACGGCGTATTTTAAGTTGTTTTTACTGTAAGAAAAAAATCCTCCATGTCCTGTAAAGCTCGCTTCAGCTTCCACTCTCCACACAAACTGTTGGATATTGCACATTTATATAGGTTAAACATTTAAACTAACACTGTGATATGCTTGAACTGTTTATAGGCCTATCTATCGATTTTATTTTAGTCAAGTCTTGATGATTTGATAAGGCTAAATTAATCAAACATAGGCGATCAACTCTGATGCTGGCCGCTTGGTCGTTGCTTAAAAGAAAAAAAAACATTTAACGAACAAAAAATGCTCCCAAGGTTTTTCTAAATTAACTTTATGAAGAAAAAAAAAAACGAAACATAGTCTAATCACTTTTCCATTACATACAAACCTGAACTATTTTAGCTATAAGCTGTTTTGGGAGAAGGGAAAGACTCATATCGCTGAGAACAAAAAAAAAAAGTACATCCATGATATTTCCATGTTCCGCTTTTAAGCCACAACCTACAAATTCTTCAACACAATCATAGCATTCACAAACATAAAAGCAAGCATTGGCAGTGCTGCGTGCGTGATTTGACAGGATGTGCGCAACGTGCGCATCAAATAGCCCTGCATCAGTTTAATAACTTTGATAACTTTAATTCTTACAACTGTTAAATTAATGGGCAAATGGTAAATATGTCGAAGATCACATAGAAATAGATAGCAAAATAGCCAATGTAAACTAAATGTTATAAACATCGGAGCAACCATATACATTTTTAAATTAATCTTTATTATAACAAATTTAGCCTATATATTTTTTTTATTCACAACAGTTTACAGTTGCCCACAGAAAAAAACAGGGGGTGCTGCAGCACCCTCAGCACCCCCTGTTCCCGCGCCCCTGGCTGTAAGAGCTTTTAATTCTGCTAATTGAGCAGAACAGGGTTGTACACAATGTTGTGATATCACAGTTACAAATTCTTCTTTGTCACTCTTCACTACTGAATATCCTGTATGATTTCCTACATGGTCTTTAAAACTAGAACCATCAACGAAGTAAGTAACTTCTGCTTCCGTGATGGGTGTTGATTCAAGATCTGGTCGTAATCTTGTAAATGCCAATGACTCATTCACACAATCATGAGGTTTCCCTTCAAAAGCCAAAGGAATTAATTCAGCTGGATTAACTGTACGGCACCGTTTAACTGTAACATCTGGATATGCGAGTAGGGATGAATAGGCCAGAATTTGAGCTTGAGTCAGAACAAATTTCCCTTGTTCTAATAATTCCACAATTTTATGATGAGTATAAATAGTTACTGGGTATCCCATGATTAGTGTGGATGCTTTTTCATAAGCATAATATACTGCTGCCAGGCCTTGTTGATAACATGGTGGGTAACCCTGTGCTACATTATCCAACTTTGTGCTGTAATAAGCTATAGGCTGTTTTTTCCTCCCACTAAGTCTCTTGCACCAGTACAGCTGATGCATAACCATCAACTCTATTTGCCACATACAAATGAAAGTTTTTAGAGTAGTCAGCCAGTCCCAACGTAGGGGCCCGTTGCAGCTCTTTTTTGATAGTCTCAAATGCTATTAAGGCATCTGTGTTCCATTTTAATGGATTTCTTAAATGTTGCAATCCTGCTTGTTTCATGATTTCTCTTAATGGCCCTGTCTTTACTGCATAGTCTTCTATCCAGTCGGCACTAAAGCCAGTCATTCCTAGGAAAGTCATCATATGTCCTACTGTTTGAGGCAATGGTGCTTTACTTATGCCTTCTAACTGTGCTGGGGCTATAGCTCGTGTGCCAAATGCAATCAATCTTCCCAAATATTCAACTTGAGGCTGGCAATACTGTATTTTGTTTTGGGACACTTTGTGACCTCCTTGTGCTAATTTTGTCAAGACCTTAATAGAGTCTCTATGACATTGTTCTAGTGAGGAAGAACAAATAATCAAATCATCCATATATTGTAATAGTGTATTATCTATCATAAGAGCTTCTAAATCTGCCTTTAAAATTCGATTAAATATGTGTGGTGAATGTTTAAATCCTTGAGGGATTCTGGAATATGTATACTGTTTACCTGCATATGTAAAGGCAAATAAATATCTACTCTCTTCTGCTAGCGGCACACTGAAGTAAGCTGAGCAGAGATCAATTACCGTAAAGTATTTGGCATCAGGAGGGACATTCGTCAGTAACGTGTGTGGGTTTGGTACTTCAGCTGGCAAATCCTCTACTATTTCATTGATTGCTCATAAGTCATGAACAAGTCGTCATCTATTTTTGTCTGCTTTAATTACAGGCAAAATTGGAGTGTTACAGTAACTAGTTGTTTCTATTAATACTCCTGCCTTCACTAAACCTTCAATAGTGTTTTTTATCCCTACTTCAGCATCTGGATGCAAAGGGTATTGTGCTTTTCTGGGCAGACGTGCATCTGGCTTAAGTTGCACTCTTATTGCGTTTGCTGATGTTATTAATCCTATATCTGTGTCATGTTGAGACCATAGTTCAGTTGGTATCTGTTGCTCCACTTCCTTAAATAATTCAGTCTCAATTTTGTTTATTACTCCGGATGTTGTAGTCATCAGCGTTTTGTTCTTTTGACCGATAACTACTTCCTGAGGAATTTCTAGCAAACTTGTTGCACATAAAATTTTGATATAATCTTGATCAGCTGAATGAAAAATCAACGGATGTTCTGTTGGTTCCCATTTGCTTTGTCCTGCCTTTTTCATCATTGGTCCTAAATCTTTTGTTTCCCAATTTTTTCCTACATATTTTGCAATATGTGGAACAGAATTAGATACACTGAACCATTTTTTAACAAATTTACAATCTGGTATATTTAAAGCTGCTCCCTGTTTACCTATTATGATGTACTGTGACACTATTTCAATTTGTTGTTCTTTTGTTTCTTCCTGCCATTTTTGTTCTATTTTTTCATCTTTTTCTGAATCATATATCATTGTGCAATGAAATTCTGATTTTGGTATCTGTGCTTCTGGAATCTGAGCCTCAATAAACTTTCCCCATTTATGAATTGTCTGACTCACATCTGGTTGTATGTGTCCATTCCAATAAACATTTGCTTTTGGCTCTACAACCATCATCTGCGTTTCTACCCCTATTGTGTCTATATAGACTCCTTCTGAAGAAAATTTGTAGGCCCAATTTACATAATGCATCTTTTCCTAACAAATGAACAGGAGTCTGATTTGACACAAGAATGGGCATTGTTACACTTTTATTTTTTGTTTGTAGACACACTGGAGCTGTCAATGGAATTAGCTGCATTTGTCCCGAGAATCCTATTGTCTTTGCGAATTTTCCAGACAAGGGGAGATGTGATGCATTATTTGAATTTACACAAGTATAAACAGCTCCTATGTCCACCATCATTGGTGTGGTCTTTCCCTCTAAATCAATCTGCAGAATAGGTTCTTGATCTGCTTTAGTTGTTAAAATTGGAATCTGACTTTCATCTCTAGGATTCTCTGGGCACCCCTAATATCCTTGATTTGGACCTCCCCAAGGGTTTACTGGGCCCTGTGATGACCTCGGGTGGGCTGCTGCCAACTCTCCCCCCTTTCATCCTCAGGTGGCTGCAGCCATGAAGTGGTTGGACAGTCAATTTTGTTATGTCCGTATTGTTTACATACTCAGCACATTCCTGGAGGACCAGTATAAGACTTGCCTCTTCCTCTCTGTCCTCTTTGTACAGGTTGTCTGTTCCATCCCATCAGCTCGGGTTGTTGAGTATAGACATTAATTATAGGTACAGGAATCGGGTGTGCATTTGGAGGGACTGCTTTACAGCTTGTGGCATGGCATCAATCACAGCATTTCTAAACAGTGTTGTCATTAATGGGTCTCCTTCTGGATTCCCTTCAGTCTCTTGTTTCCATCTTTTTAGCTGTCTCTGAACATATGTGATTGGATTTTCTATGTCCAACAGTTGTTCTCCCTTTAATGATTTAGGGTCTAGTCTGATCGGATACTCAGCACGCAGTGCCTGCCACACTGCTGGACGGTATGCATCAAAAACAGTTCCATCCATGTAGTGAGAGTCCACAGCTCTATTTAGATTGGACGCTTGAAGAATTTCTTCCATCTTTGCTCCTCTCATAATCTTTGCCAGAAGTGCTTTAATGTCCCCCACAGCGAAAAGTTTGCCCATAATTCCTTCTTCAAACACCTTAATCCACTTTCCAGCCCCCTTATGAATGTCTGGGAGGCGAGTGACCAGCCCCTCGAGGTCCTGTGAGGCCCAGGGGACATACTGTCCCTGTGCACCCTTGATTAAAATTGGGAGTTGTGCAGCCAGTTGTCTGAGGGTCCTCTTTTCTCTGCCCTGTTCCCATCTTTCTCTATCAAATGACTCCTCACCTTCATTCACATCCTCACTACTGTCGAACAACTTACTTCTCCCTCTTTCCAATTTATTTACCTCTTGTGTCTTTAATTTTCTTCTCTATTTCTTCTTCCATAGCCTCTACTTGCTTTTCATTTTCCCTATCTTTTTTCCTAATTTTTTCCAACACTTCCTCATATCCTGTTTTGCCTTCCTGGTTTGTTTTCATCATTTCTAATGCTATGCGTGCCTGTCTATAACAATCTATCGGTATATATCCTTCACTTTCTTTTATCTTTGTTTTTACATCTGGTTCCTTTTTATATTCCAACTCTACTTGTCCTTCCATTTGCATTTCCCCCGAAACTTCTACCGTGCCCTTAAGTATTGGGAATTGTCCCTCTTGGGGCAGATATGGGGGTGGTGTAAAAAACAATCTTTCCTTTTTCTTTAGCTCTCTGTCTGCCTCCTTTAGGATTTTCCTTGCCTCTTTTATACTTTTTAATGCGTCATTTCCTTCTTTTTTGAACATGGCTATCACTTCTTTCTCTTTTTGTCATTTTATCTCTCTTCTTTTTTTACTGATACTTTCAGTTTTATCATTTTTTATCAAAGTTTCCATTTCCTCACACATTGCCACATCAAATGTCCCTTCCTTTGGCCATTTTGTCATCATACTCTTAGTTCTCTTCTGCCATTTGTTTGAGATCTTGTTTATCAGTTCTTTACACAATGGATATTTTAATCCTAATATATCCACCGGAGTGGCAGCCATAATTTTTCCTATAATCTTACAATCTAATATTTAAGACTCTATATTTATTTTTCTATAGCCAATTAATTTACTATTTTTCCCACTTAATTTAACTATTTTCTCCTATTTTTAGTCTTTATTTTGTAACATGCCTCTATAAACCTATTTTATTTTATTTGTTATTCTGTCTGATGCATGTAAACTTCCTGTATGAATTTAAGACTATTAACTCTATTTTATAATCACTCAATATCCAAAACTACTAAAATATTTGTTATATTTCTTTTACTTCTCTTCTATTTTTATATTTTTTATCATTTTGTCTGTCCTCAAAAGTATTTTTCATATACTTATTTATTTATTTATTTGTTTTACTTAATACTGTCACGAATCTGGTTGCCTCTCACCACACTACAGCTACACATCACCCATGGACTACAACTCCCATCATTCACTGCACTACGACACACACATATCCACCATTGCACTAATTACACAGCTGTCACCAATCACTAATCAACCCTGATTGTCTTGCCACACCTGCACCTCATTCACTCACCCACATATAAGCAGCACACTTCCCTACACACGTTGTGAAGTCTTGTTCTTGCCCCGGGCTGACATTTCTGAGCGTTTCCCCTGTATTCTGTTTACCTGGACTGCCTATATACTCTGACCGTTTGCTGCCTGCCTTTTTGACTCTGCCTGCCTTTTTTCTGTAACGAAGAGGCAGTGAGGTTAAGATCCAAATGCAGCTTTAATGAACAGCAAGGCTAGGTCAAACAGGCAGGGGTCAGAGGCAATAACAGGTGTCACGTAGGCAAGGCAGAATCAGCAACAGGGGCAATGCAAAGGTCGGGGCAGGCACAGACAGAGAGGATATCGAAAGGCAGGCAGAGTCAAAAAAGGCAGGGAGTTCTTTGACAATCTGGCTGTAGTGATGGACAGGTGACAGAATTAATTCTTTAGTTGCAAATGTTTTATGGAGGCTTTACCTGTAAGATTTGGTTTTGATTCTGATAAGGTTCTTCCCTTGCCTCTCATCTTTAGCAGGCATACATTCCCTCCACACATGATTTACAATGTGGATGAAACAGGCGTCTTTACAGTACAAAGGCCACAGCAGGTAGCCTAAGCTACACATGATACACTAGAGAGCACCAGACTGATACTGAGTGGCTTGATAATGACCATCTAGCTATTGACAGAATGCTGAAACTAATGTTATTAGTAATGTTGTGAACCTGTGAACTGGAAAAAATGAATGGACTGAAAAGAAATACAATGTACCTTTAGACCAGTAGTAGCCTACTGATTGCACATGCCATTGATTCTAAACTTTCTATTTGATTCAGGTTGTGACAGAGAAAGGAAAAAAGCAAGTTGGTTCTGTCACATCGGCTGAGAGAGGAGAACTGGTGACTGTGGTGTGTGCAGTGAATGCTGCTGGGAATGCCACACCTCCTATGTTTATCTTCCCTCAGAGTTAAGTTTAAGGACTGCTTCATGATAGGAGCACCTCCAGGAGCCAAAGGTACCTCCACCAGAACGGGATGGATGAATGAAGACACCTGGGCTGAGTTCCTTGATCACCTGATACAGCACACTATCTGCACCCCTGACCGTCCCATGCTGCTAATCCTGGGTAATCTTAAGGCTCACATCTCACTCAAGGCAGTAGAAATAGCGAAGACCAATGGTATTGTTCTGCTCACCCTCCCACCCCACACATCCCATCGCATGCAGCCTCTCGACGTGACCGTGTTTGGCCCGTTCAAGACCCAATACAGCCGAGCTCTTGATGGGTGGATGAGATCCAACCCTGGCAAAACAGTCTTGATCTACCAGATTGCAGGACTTGTGAATGAGGCCTTCATGTCAGCAGTGACACCACGCAACATCACTTCTGGATTTAGGTCCTCTGGGATTTTCCCATTTAACCGAGAAATTTTCCCTGATGAAGCTTTTGCACCATCCATGGTGTCAGACCGGCCAAACCCTGAGCTGCAGCCTGCCACTGCAGATGATCCGGATGGTCCACCCCCTGCAGATGATCCACCTGCAGATGAACCACCCGCAGCAGATAATGCACTCGCTGATGCTAATCCATCCACTGCGCATGGTCCACATGGATGTGCCTCGCCAGCTGTACAGGCAATACAGCGGACCGATTGAATGCGTAAGTAGTCCAAATAACCAGTGCTCCACTGAAACCCTCATAATTACAATTCAAGGAGTTACTTGTCATTTTCAAAAATAATTGTATACTTTGCCTTAAATGTGACCAGTGGACATGCATTTAACATTAAGAATAATTGCAAACACCTACCCACTGTGCATCTATTTGATCTATTTAATGTCTATAATCTGTTTAATCTTTTTACTCTTATCTATTTGTAGGTTTTGTTTCTAATTGATTTTATGTAATCTATAATCAGATAATTTGCTGTATTTTTATCCATCTAATCTATTTGATAATTTGTATCTATATATATTCCTCTTAAAGAACAAACATGTCTGGCCAAAAAAGGACTTGGCAGCAAGTCAAGATTAAATACAAGAATATTTTGCAGGCTGGTAAGTGACTTGTTTGCGGAGAACATAGGTGACATGTTTGCTGACATTTTATTGTCTGTGCTGATTTCAGCAATAAAAAAAAAAAGTAATATATCTGGTACGGGGGGTGGCCCTCCAACCCAAGACTTCACCACAGCAGAGGAGCTGGCCCTGGACTTAAATAAAGGGAAGCCAGTGATTGAAGGGATCCAGGGAGGGACAGCCACTGACTCTGGCCCAGCAAGGGATACTGGCCTCTTCATACAAGGTACATTATTGCCATACTACTGCACATGGAAAATATTGAAATCCATATATATTTTGTTATGTGGACTGTGACTTTGCCTTACCTTGCAGTGGCTGGCAACACCCTTACACTTTTGGAGCCACCAGACTATGATTCGCCGGTGAGTACTCTTTATTAAATCATAGGCTTTGCATGTCCTGTCAAAAATATCAAGACAATTATTGAATATGGCAGAGGGAATCCACATCTACAGCAGTGGAGTGCACTTCTGCCAAAGATGAGACCGTGTCGCTGGACTCCAGAAGGCTCGAGGTATCATGTCAATTTTGTGGAAATAGACACATTTTAAGTTCATAATAGATAAGAAGTCAGGGAAGTGGTACTAATAGAAAATATCATTTGTTACAGGATCCTGACATTGGGCAGCCTGATAAGCAGCCTGGTAACATAGTGAGTATTGCCTAAAGTAAATTTACATTATGCAAAAATTCTGCTATGCTAACTAAAAGGTGTTCACAGAATTCACAAACTGCCAGATATCTCTACACAACACATCTTAAGAGACAGATCGAGCTGACAGAAGTCAAGATTGATGTGAACAAAAGAAAGCTGCAGGACATGGACCTTGAGATGTAAATTAAACGCAAGACACTGAGGAAACTAGAACTGGAAATCCAGAAACTAGAAAGAGAAGTAAGTGACTTCAGTTCATACTGTAACCATGACTGTAACACAATGTATTAATCATCATAATTTTTTCGCTCCAAGCTGACAAGTGATTACAGCAAAATAATAAAAGAAAAATATTCCAAAAGCATTGTGGTCTTGTAACTTTTTTTTATGAATGTCAAGTACACTTTATAGTTATTGATCTAGTGAAGTGGAACTAGAATTTGGGAAGATAACCACAGTGTGTGCTACCGATCCCAAATAAAATGCATGTACACATGAAAAAGTTATATAGCCTACATTATCCTTTATTAAGGGATGGGCTAAATCAAAACTAAATTAACTGAAATAATTTGCAATGTATTGTTCTCTAACAAGTCTACCATTTCTGTTATCTGGGAATATGGCAGCATTGTCCCAATCAACATCCAAAGCAACTCTGGGAGCCCTTTGTTTTCTTAGGCTGGCAATATTGTGCAGCACTGTGCAGGCAACAGTCACGTCACATGCTCTGTCTGGAGAGACCCTCAGGTGGTGCAGGCACTGAAATCGTGATTTCAGGAGGCCGAAGGGCATTTCAATTCGAGCCCTGGTTTTGGCATGGGCATGGTTGTAAGCTTGCTGTGCTGGGGTTTGGGGGTCTGTAAGGGGAGTCATCAGAAATGTCTCACAGGCATAGCCTTTGTCCCCCAGCAGCACACCAGAGAACTCACCTGTGAATACAAAACATAATTCTTACAAGTAATGTACTCTTGATGTTCAAGGTGCTTAAAAAAATGGGGTGGCTTACCTAGAGAGAATCTCTGGTGAATTCTACTGGCCCGAAAGATTCTGGAGTTATGGACTGAGCCAGGCCACTTTGCCTCTAAATTTGTGATAAGGCAGTCAGCATCACAGATCATCTGTAAAAATATATAGCCTATTAAGGTCATTTAATGCACAGAATAATTATGTAGCTGACAGTAACCATAACTCATTCTTACCTGAACATTGACACTGTGGAAGGATTTCCTGTTAACATAATCTCCCTCATGTGCCCCTGAGGGGCGTTGGATACGAATATGGGTGCAATCCACTGTACCAATTACATTAGGAAAAGCTGTAACACAAAATAATGAGTGTCATACTGTGACTGTGCTAATGTAACATTTTTTTAGTAATCTGTTATTATTCGTGTTATCTGCAATCTTGTAGAACTCCTCCTTGATGTGGATGAATCTTCTGTAACCAGGGAAGGTGATAAATATGTGCACAAGCGATTTCAATGCCAGACTTACATTTCTTATTGTGCGGCAAATAGTGGCTTTATTGAGGTTTTCTGCATCACCGACAGAATACAGAAACATGCCACTCGCAAAGAATCGCAGTGCTACGCAGACCATTTGTGGGACAGTGAGGGCATGGCTCCGTGCTGTCCTGTGCTGTATGTTTGGACCCAGCAGCCTACACAAATATCTGATGCCATCACCTGAGAATCTGTACCTCTCAGTCAGATATTCGTCTGAAAAGGCCAATGGGTCTGCCCTATCTCGGAAGACTCTTTCATGCCTGAATGCTCGTCTGAGTATTAAAACTTCCTCATCAACTACATCATCCAACAAAGGGCAAGCCATTGTGAATAGGAAACACACAAATCTTTAGTCTATATATACTACATATTGACCTCGTTACGGACTTAATTGAAAAAACATTTGCAACTTCATGAGCCATTTCTTATCAACTGCAATAAAATATATTGATATTTTTTCTCATTCAACAGTACATTTCTACTCTATACTTCCATATAAAGATATACATAGTCTATATTCTATTTCTCATATTGTATAGTATAGTTCTTTTGCACTGTGTTGGCATTCATTGTGGACAGCAAAGTAATAATTGCTCAGGAAAATCTGCTTTCCTCACTCGGTGTATGACAATAAATGCTTTAAATCTCGAATAATATATATATTCATCAAACCTCTGACAGTGAAATGAACAGCAGTTTTCAATAATAACTAAAATAACAGTACGCATACTTAGATGAATGACAGTTTATCTAGTATTTTAATGCAGGACCATGAAGTGACTAAAACACATTAATATCTAGTAGGATTTAGGGAGGAATTAGCCGATAAATCACTAGGATTAATCTTAGCCTGGTTGTTAGCCTGCTCCGGAGCAGGCTAGCTGCAAAGTGTAAATCTCCATAGTAACTTAATGTAGATTAATTTAGCCTCCCTTCATGCAACCGAGTCAGGGCTAAATTCAGACAGGATAACTGGAAAATCCCAGCTTAATCCATTATCTTGCTTTTGTGTAATACCCCTCCGGTCTGCCTCAGTTTACCCCTAAGCTGGTGTAAAGTGAGATACAAGACGACTTTTTAAAAAACACTCATATTTTCACTGACCTTCGTCCTGAATACATTCTGATAATTTCCATTGCTAGAAAACATCCTGAATTAATGGGAAATGTGTAAAGTTTACTGATATATCATTTTAGCTCGCTTAGAGGGGAGCAAATTTAAAAAATGTCTCACTTTACCCCACTCTCCCCCACCTACAGTTTGAAATATGTTTTAAACACATTCTGTGTCACTAAAGCAAGTCATGCCGTCTTTAAATTAAACTTTAGTTTATTCTTTAATTTCTTTAAAATAGCCTGATGATAAAATGCTTTTCTCACATGAGTAGATAACTCTTTGGATGTGTTTGTGACAAACACATAATATTTTACTTCAGAAAAGTTTTTAAAATTTATGACTGAACGTTTCTCATTTGACAGACCCATGTTTCTAATTAATTTCAACACAACGACTTTAAACGTTAAAGAATGTCATCTGTCACCATCGCCATCTTCTGTGACTCAAAAAAAGCAACATCTCTGGTGTAATGCAAACATTATTTTGAGAACTATGATATTCAACGCTTTTATAAATGTTATAGAAAAAAATTCAAACATACTATTTACATAGGAATTATCTTGCGAATTGAATTGGCTAAAAATCATTGAATTATGAAATGCAAAAGTGTATATAGCATTTAAGAAAAATTGCTATAATGCATACAGAATACAGAAATCCTCCTCTTGATCTATTATGACAGACATTTTACTAAGGCAGACGATCAGGACTAAGGATGACGCAGCTCACATTTAGTTTGTTAGACTGTATTATGTCATTACTATGACTGTACTGTAGGTGAGGCCTTCTCTCTGAGAGCCATCAGCATTCAGCATTAATAGAAATAAATATGTTTTAACAATTGTTTTTGTTTTTACAAAGATGTTAAATTGAACACGTGTGACTAATACCTCATTCAAACATTGTGGCCTTTCAGGCCAGCGAACTACAATGTACAGACCTCAGACTACAAACATGGTAGTTTGGGGACATATCCAAAAACGGTCATACATGACAGAGCTCTAAGTCCTCGGGCTTCTGATTATACGCGTGCTCAGATATACCCTATATAAAAAGACTTGCATAACCACACTTTTTGCGAAGTATACGCTACTTACGTCTTGTGATGTTACAAACCCCTTTTTGTGAGATCTGTTAGTGACGCGAAACGATTCATTTCTGCAAATCTATTCTTTCCCACAGTTCGGTTCAACGAACCGGTTCAACGAACCGATTCATCGTCTCCTTAAGTCATCTCGCTGTGATGTCAGTATACACGTCTTTTCTAAAAACTCAGGGTTGTTTTATCAGTAAAACATTCAAATAAAGTTAACAGTGTGAAGGCGTCTTTTGTTCATTTAACCTGATGATGTTTGTGGTCGTGGTTTCATAGACCGATCCTTCATGTCGGATACGAGTCAGACTGACCAATATTGAGTTACTTAACGTTTTATTAAGCTTTTAATATAAAATATAATAGTATGTTAACAATTTAGATGCTTTTATTATGAAATTACACAAAGAAACACTGAAGTACGTAGCCTACTGTTTGTTAACACAGAATTAATTAAAATAATACAACGTGCTCATTTAACCATTTTATTTACAGTATGCCGAATGTAGTTAAACAGGAACATTAAAACATTTCAAACTTGTTAAACAACCGCTTCAATACATTCAATACAAAAAACATTTACCAAATACTATTAAACTAATGCATTCTGCTCACCTTAAAACAGTTAATTCAATCAAAACCCTGTCCCAAAAGACAGACAGACAGACAAAACCTCAATGATAGCTGAGACGGATAGAGAGGGAAGACAAAATTATTATTATTCTCACAATAACATACCTGGTCCGAGAAATTTGATACCCTTACTGTAGATTTTCTCAATATTCTTTATTCTAGTTATTATTTTCCTCTTATTCATAAACCTACAAGAGTTAAAGAGTTAATGTCGTTACTACTGTTTGTTTGCAAATTTGACCATTTTCTTCACTACTTCAACATATGACTGTATATGTTGTTGTTGTTGAACTGTATATGTTGTTGTTGTTGTTGAAATAAAAGATTGTCCCAACTCGTTATTCTGTTCTCTGACTTCATAACAAATGTCTTTAATTAAAACATTTAAATTTAGCACCCGCTTTTATACAAAGCGACTTACAAATGAGGATATGTTGAGGGCTAAGTGGTGTGAAGAGTCCTGGATAGTCTTATGCGGTACAGATAGCAAGGTTTTTAGTTTTTTTTACCGATAACCGATTATGGTAAAATGCATAAATATCGGGAAAGATATCGGTAAACCGATATATCGGTCGATCTCTACACATGACAATGTGTCTTCTGCATTGCACAAAACATTTCATTTCATTACAAAAAAGCATTTTTCATGTAGTTGAGCTTTACTCTTAAAATTGCATTTAGCCTCATATTCTCTTAATTTAATTAGCAAAATCCATGAATGAATGTTCCGAAATGAAGTAAACTTCAGCGGATTTCTCCTGCTCAGGGAATAGGAAGCGATGGACCCTGTGTAGGGAGCATGTCAATCGGAACACAGTTCATGCATGGAACGCACTTCTAACAAGCTGATTATCTGAATCAGGTGTGTTAACAAAGAGAAACATGCAAAATATGCAGAGCAAGGACTGGAATTGAGAACCTCTGCACTAAACACAGAATTGGTGTTCTTAGAAGCTATAAAGAAGTGATTTTTTGCATTAAACTCTAAAATGATTTGTTCTGCAAAAAAAGCTAAAACACATGAATATCTGTCTTCTGCATTTCAAAAAACATTTAATTTCATTAGAAAGAAACGTTTTTCATATAGTTGAGCTTTACTCTTAAAATTGCATTTAATAACTTTTTTCCACTGAGAAGAATCTTTTAAGCATCTGTAGCCTTGTATTCTCTTCATTTGCTTAGTTGCACTAAACACAGAATCGGTGTTCTTAGAAGCTCTAAAAAAGTGATTATGTGCATTTAATCTCTAAAATTACTTGTTCACGCTCAAACACATGAAAATCTGTCTTCTGCATTGCAAAAAACATTTAATCTCATTAAAATTTTTACTTTTTCATGTACTTGAGCTTTACTCTTAAAAATTGCATTTAGCAACTTTTTCTCACTGAGAAAAAAATATTTTAAGCATCTGTGGCCTCCCATTCTCTTCATTTGCTTAGTTGCACTAAACACAGAATTGGTTTTCTTAGAAGCTCTTAAAAATTGATTTTGTGCATTTAAGCTGTAAAATGACTTGTTCTGCAAAAAAAGCTCAAACACATGACAATCTGTCTTCTGCATTGCAAAAAACATTTAATTTCATTAGAAATAAAAAAAAGTATCTACTTGAGCTTTACTCTTAAAATTGCATTTAATAACTTTTTTCCACTGAGAAGAATCTTTTAAGCATCTGTAGCCTTGCATTCTCTTCATTTGCTTAGTTGCACTAAACACAGAATTGGTGTTCTTAGAAGCTCTAAAAAAGGGATTTTGTGCATTATGTATAAAAAAATTAAAATACACAACACGCGCACACAAAATTGTTGCTAGATTAGCCGAGAGAGAATTGGTCTAAAACAAACAACAACACGCGCACACAAAAAGTGTTGCTAGATTAGTCGATAGTGAGAATTGGTCTAAAAAAAACAACAACACGCGCACACAAAAAGTGTTGCTAGATTAGTCGATAGTGAGAATTGGTCTAAAAATTATAAATAAATAAATACAAAAAACACGCGCACACAAAAAGTGTTGCTAGTTTAGTCGATAGTGAGAATTGGTCTAAAACATTTTTTTTTATAAAGATAAAAAACAACAACAACACGCACACACAAAAAGTGTTGCTAGATTAGTCGATAGTGAGAATTGGTCTAAAAATTATAAATAAATAAATACAAAAAACACGCGCACACAAAAAGTGTTGCTAGTTTAGTCGATAGTTAGAATTGGTCTAAAACATTTTTTTATAAAGATAAAAAACAACAACAACACATGCACAAAAAAGTGTTGCTAGATTAGTCAATAGTGAGAATTGGTCAAAAAAAACAAACAACAACAACACACGCACCCAAAAAGTGTTGCTAGATTAGTCGATAGTGAGAATTGGTCTAAAAAATTAAAAACTACAACACGCGCACACAAAAGTGTTGCTAGATTAGTCGATAGTGAGAATTGGTCTAAAAAATAAAAAAACAACACGCGCACACAAAAAGTGTTGCTAGATTAGTCGAGTCGATAGTGAGAATTGGTCTTAAAAAAAAACACGCACACACAAAAAGTGTTTCTAGATTAGTTGATAGTGAAAATTTTTCTAAAAAACAACAACATGCACAACACAAAGAGTGTTGCTAGCTTAGTCGATAGTGAGAATTGGTCTAAAAAAAATGTTTATACAAAAAAAAAAACACTGCACACAATTAGTGTTACTAGATTAGTCGATAGTGAGAATTGGTCTAAAAAATAAAGAAACAACACGCGCACACAAAAAGTGTTGCTAGATTAGTCCATAGTGAGAATTGGTCTAAAAAATAAAAAACAACAACACGCGCACACAAAAAGTGTTGCTAGATTAGTCGATAGTGAGAATTGGTCTAAAAAATAAAGAAACAACACGCGCACACAAAAAGTGTTGCTAGATTAGTCCATAGTGATAATTAGTCTTAAAAAAAAAATCTAAAAAAACAAAAAAAAATAACACCACGCACACACAAAAACTGTTGCTAGATTATTCAATAGTGAACATTGGTTAAAAAAAATCCTTTAAAAAAAAACAACAACAACACGCGGACACAATTGTTTTTGCTAGATTAGTCGATAGTGAGAATTGATCTAAAACAAAATTAATAAAAAAAAAAACACGGGCACACAAAAAGTGTTTCTAGATTAGTCGATAGTGAGAATTGGTCTAAAAAAATCTAAATGAAAAAAAAACAACAACACGTGCACACAAAAAGTGTTGCTAGATTAGTCGATAGTGAGAATTGTCAAAAAAAAAAAAAAAACATGCGCACACAAAAATTGTTGCTAGATTAGTCGATAGTGAAAATTGGTAAAAAAATTACAAAAACACAACGCGCACACAAAAAGTGTTGCTAGATTAGTCGATAGTAAGAATTGGTAAAAAAAACAACAACAACCATGCGCACACAAAAAGTGTTGCTAGATTAGTCAATAGTGAGAATTTTATATAAAAAAAAAAAAACACAACACGCGCACACAAAAAGTGTTGCTAGATTAGTCGATAGTGAGAATTGGTCTAAAAGAACATTTAATAAAAATAAAAAAAACACAACACATGTTCAAAAAAAGTGTTGCTAGATTAGTCGATAGTGAGAATTGGTCTAAAAAAAATGTATACAAAGAAAAACCCACTACACACAAAAAGTGTTACTAGATTAGTCGATAGTGAGAATTGGTCTAATTTTTTTTTTTTTCATAAATTCAACAACAACAAAACGCACTCACAAAAAGTGTTGCTAGATTAGTCGATAGTGAGAATTGGTCTAAAAAATAAAGAAACAACACGCGCACACAAAAAGTGTTGCTAGATTAGTCCATAGTGATAATTAGTCTTAAAAAACAAATCTAAAAAAACAAAAAAAAACACGGGCACACAAAAAGTGTTTCTAGATTAGTCGATAGTGAGAATTGGTCTAAAAAATAAAGAAACACCACGCACACACAAAAAGTGTTGCTAGATTATTCAATAGTGAACATTGGTAAAAAAAATGCTTAAAAAAAAAAAAAACACGCGGACACAATTTTTTTTGCTAGATTAGTCGATAGTGAGAATTGGTCTAAAACAACATTAATAAAAAAAAAACACGGGCACACAAAAAGTGTTTCTAGATTAGTCGATAGTGAGAATTGGTCTAAAAGAAAATTTTATTTAAAAAACAACAACAACACATGCACAAAAAAGTGTTGCTAGATTAGTCAATAGTGAGAATTGGTAAAAAAACAACAACAACACACGCACCCAAAAAGTGTTGCTAGATTAGTCGATAGTGAGAATTGGTCTAAAAAATAAAAAACAACAACACGCGCACACAAAAAGTGTTGCTAGATTAGTCGATAGTGAGAATTGGTCTAAAAAATAAAGAAACAACACGCACACACAAAAAGTGTTGCTAGATTAGTCCATAGTGATAATTAGTCTTAAAAAACTAATCTAAAAAAACAAAAAAAAATAACACCACGCACACACAAAAAGTGTTGCTAGATTATTCAATAGTGAACATTGGTTAAAAAAAAATCCTTTTAAAAAAAACAACAACAACACGCGGGCACAATTGTTTTTGCTAGATTAGTCGATAGTGAGAATTGGTCTAAAACAACATTAATAAAAAAAAAACACGGGCACACAAAAAGTGTTTCTAGATTAGTCGATAGTGAGAATTGGTCTAAAAAAATCTAAATGAAAAAAAAAAAAAAACACGTGCACACAAAAAGTGTTGCTAGATTAGTCGATAGTGAGAATTGGCAAAAAAAAAAAAAAAAAAACATGCGCACACAAAAATTGTTGCTAGATTAGTCGATAGTGAAAATTGGTAAAAAAAAAAACACAACGCGCACACAAAAAGTGTTGCTAGATTAGTCGATAGTAAGAATTGGTAAAAAAAACAACAACAACCATGCGCACACAAAAAGTGTTGCTAGATTAGTCAATAGTGAGAATTTTATCAAAAAACACACAACACGCGCACACAAAAAGTGTTGCTAGATTAGTCGATAGTGAGAATTGGTCTAAAAGAACATTTAATAAAAAATAAAAAAACACAACACATGCACAAAAAAAGTGTTGCTAGATTAGTCGATAGTGAGAATTGGTCTAAAAAAAATGTATACAAAGAAAAACCCACTTCACACAAAAAGTGTTCCCTATCAGTCGGTCACTCTCGACGTCACGTCGGAGGACCGACGAATTGGGATATCGCTTAGAGAGACCAATCCACTTCCAGTGTAAACTAAACGAGCCAATGCACATTGGCATGCGATTATTGCATCCAGCAGCCGCTGATCACAGCGTGAGCATAAATAGGCAGCAGGTGCAGCGCATATTCAGCTTTTCGCTTCGGAGCCGAGCGGTTACATCGTTCTGCTCCTGACTTCTGCTGAACGAGTGAATTCAACGAGTTGAGCACGCTCTTCGGAAGACTCTCGTGCTGGTGGTACGGCACTACAGCGGTGGTGGTTCTTCCCATGTCGAGTGGACTGCACACATCAGGCTGCACTACCCCCTGTTTGTGTTGCAAATGACCATCTCCCCTGTTTGCTTCAGCATGCTAAAAGAGTTTTTTCCCTAAAAGAGCATTCACGGGTGCGTCTTTTTAAAGACGATGTTGCACCTGGCAAACTTGACGTTGCGTCTTTATAAAGACGAGTTGGGTCTTGCTTCAGACAACGTGTCACCCGTGCGTTTCTGGATGCGGTCGTTGCCTGGCGCTGGGTGAATGGTCACGATCGCTGCCTCACGCGGCTGGGGTAGCACGCTGAGGTGGCGTTCGTGGATGAGTCATCTTCTCACTGTGGATGCTCATCTCGGAGTTGCGGCCAGGCTCCGTTACCTCGACAAAGGGGCGGAGCTGTTGCCTCCGTCTCGATCTAGTTCTCGTCCTGGCTGCAGACAGGCGAGGTCTACTTCAGGCGGTAGCACGGCTGGTCTGAGGATTACAGTGGTGGCAAACCCTCAGGGGACCATCGCTCCTCTTGCGCTCCGCAACCAGTTGAGCTGCCAATGGAACGTGCTGGGCCCTCTAAAAGGAGCGTACCAGCAGTATCCTTGGTGCTCCTCCCGACGACCAGATGTCGATCGCTGCATCGGAGGGTGAGCCGGAGCTTCTGGAGAGGAAGATTCGGCTGCGTTGCCGCTCCGGCGGTAGCAATGCCTGAGTCGGATCTGGAAGTGACGGCTATGCTTTCCCGGGCCACCGGAAGGGTAGGGCTCGAGTGGAGAAAGCCACCGTGTCCCGAACCCTCGAGGTTGGACGACTGGTTTTTTAGGGTAGCTTGTGCTGGTTCTCAGCGCCCTGCCCCGGGTGCCTCTCTCCCGGACGTGCATGAGGGGCTTACAGGTCGTGGACGGCACCTTTTACTGCCAGAAACCGACCTGCTAACTCCTCCTCCCTCACCACCCTCGGTGGTGCAGCTAGGGGTTACGGGGGTCCCCCCGGTGGAGCGGTCAGTTGCGATGCAAGTGTGTCCCTATACTGTCTCCACCCGGCAGGGCAAACCGTGCCTCCTCTTCCGGGCCTGTAGGTACTCGTCTGGTCTCATCCGGCGAGGCTTATGTGGCCTGTGGAGAGGCTGCCTCCACCTAATGCTACGGCGTTACTGCAGGTTCTTTCAGGCTAAAAGCACTGAGGGACATGCACGGGGGTGGTTACGATCCGGAAGTTCTGAGAAGAGCTCCGTACCGCACCTGACCTCGCGCCACGAGCGACGAAGGTTATGGCACGGTCTCTGGGTCGTGCGATGTCCACACTTGTGGTCCAGGAGCGCCACCTCTGGCTGTGTCTGGTTGACATAGGGACGCCGACAAAGTCGGTTCCTCAAGGTTCCTGTATCCCAGACTGGCCTCTTCGGCGACGCAGCCGGTAACCTGGCCCAGCAGTTCCCGGCTGCACAGGAGCAGACTGAGGCGATCTAACACTTCCTGCCTCGGCGGGCAGCTGCTGCCTCCACCCGTCCGCCGGTTGCAGCGCCCAGCCTGCTCGTCGCCGAGGGCGGCCCCCTGCATCCACCCCTGCTCCCGCACCGCATCCGCAGCAGCCTCCAAAAGCGGTGCCGTAGAGCTAGGTGTAGGCAGGCCGCCCCGCCCGTCCTGGCCCCCGTCTACTGGCGGTAAGCAGAGGAGCAAGAGGCCTCGGGACGGGCGACCCAGAGAGAGAGGGAACTGCTTCGGGAGAGGGTAAGTGCATCTCTCCCTCCCCCGGAGGAGGGCCGGGTGGATAATCTTTATTTTTTTTTATTTTTTTTTTAAATCTCGACAGGAAGCGGTTATCTCTGTCTCTGGGTCCCAAGAGGGCTTGGAGAGTCATGGACGAATCAACTTCGGACCACACTCATCCTCCCTCTCGCCAGCAGGCAGCAGTGGGCGGTTCGAGAGCGTCATCAAAGGCTACTCACGCACCCTCTGCCAAATTATGGAAGCAGGTAAACGTGCACCGCACACTCAGACCCCTCCTCGGTCCGCCACGGGCCAGGTCCCTGCATTCCACCTCGCTGCCCTACTGCGGGTACGTCGGTGGTCCCGATGGTCCTGCTTGTACGGTGTCTGGGTGCCGGGAGCTGCCCAGCCGTCTCGCTGGCTCCTAAGGACCATCTGACTCGGCTATGCGATTCAGTTCGCCCGGCGTCCTCCCAAGTTCAGGGGCATCCACCTCACAGCAGTGAAGGCAGCCGATGCCCATGACTTGTGAGAGGAATCTCTGTCCTACTGGCGAAGGACGTGATGGTACCGGTCCCTCCAGCCGATATGGAGGCAGGGTTTTTCAGCCCTTACTTCATTGTGCCCAAGAAAAGCGGTGGGTTACGACCAATCTTGGGTCTGCGCATCTTGATGCTCAAGATGCTCATGCAGAACCGCGTCTTCGGATGCATCCGTCCCCAAGTTCGGTCTGCAGCATTGACCTGAAGACCCGTACTTCCATGTGTCGATCCTTCCGTGCCACAGGCCATTCCTGCGGTTTGCGTTCGAAGGACGAGCATATCAGTACAGGTCCTGCCCTTCGGGCTGTCCCTATCGCCCCGTGTCTTCACGAAAGTAGCGGAGGCAGCCCTTGTTCCCTTGAGAGAACAGGGCGTGCGCATTCTCAACTACCTCGACGACTGGCTCATACTGGCTCAGTCTCAGGATCAGTTATGCGAACACAGGGATTGGTGCTCTCGCACCTCAGCCAGTTGGGCCTTCGGGTCAACTGGGAAAAGAGCAAACTCTTGCTGATGCAGAGGATCTCTTTTCTCGGTATGGAGTTTGGATTTGGTCAATCAGACAGCGCGCCTCACGCAGGAACGCGCTCAGTCGGTGTTGAACTGCTTGAATACGTTCAAGAACAGGCGGCGGCACCACTGAAACAAGTTTCAGAGGCTCCTGGGGCATATGGCGGCTGCAGCGGCGGTCACACCGCTGGGGCTGCTCCATATGAGACCGCTTCAACACTGGCTCCATGGCCGAGTCCCGAGGTGGGCGTGGCAGAGCGGCACGCTGCGGGTCCAAGTCACTCCAGCCTGCCGCCAAACCTTCACCCCGTGGTCAGACCCTTCATTCCTTCGGGCAGGAGTGCCCCTGGAACAGGTCTCCAGGCACACTGTGGTTTACACGGATGCCTCCACCAAGGGCTGGGGGGCCACGTTCAACGGGCTTGCAGTGTCGGGGGTTTGGACGGGTCCCCAACTGCACTGGCATATCAACTGCCTAGAGTTGCTGGCAGTACACCTGGCCTTGAACCGTCTCAAGAGACGCTTACGAGGCGAGCACGTACTGGTCCGTACGGACAGCACTGCGACCGTTGCGTACATCAACCAACAAGGTGGTCTACGCTCCCGTCGCATGTCGCAACTCGCCCGCCACCTCCTCCTCTCGAGTCGGAAGCATCTGAGGTCGCTTCGCGCCATTCATATTCCGGGCTTGCTCAACCGGACAGGCCGACGAGCTGCGCTCCCCGGAGAATGGAGACTCCATCCCCAGACGGTCCAGCTGATTTGCGACGTTTTGGACTCGCACAGGTAGACCTGTTCGCGTCCCTAGAGACGTCGCATTGCCAGTTGTTCTACTCCCTGACCGAGGGAACACTCGGCACGGACGCACTGGCACACAGCTGGCCGCGGGGCCTTCGCAAATATGCATTTCCCCCAGTGAGCCTTCTCGCACAGACACTGTGCAAGGTCAGGGAGGAAGAGGAGCAGATCCTGCTCGTGGCACCATACTGGCCTACCAGGACTTGGTTCCTAGAGCTGATGCTCCTCGTGACAGCCCCTCCCTGGCAGATTCCTCTGAGAAAGGATCTACTGACTCAGAGACGGGGCACCTTATGGCACCCGCGTCCAGACCTCTGGAAACTTCATGTCTGGTCCCTAGATGGGACGCTGAGGTTCTAGGTGACCTACCCTAAGAGGTAGTTGACACCATCACTTCGGCGAGAGCACCGTCTACGAGACACGCTTACGCCTTGAAGTGGAACCTCTTCGTCGAATGGTGCTCTTCTCACAGAGAAGACCCCCGGAGATGCCCGATCAGAGTCGTGCTATCCTTCTTGCAGCAAGGGTTGGAGCGAAGGCTGTCTCCCTCCACCCTCAAGGTCTACGTGGCCGCGATTTCTGCCAACCACGACCCTGTGGAAGGGAAGTCGGTGGGGAAGCATGACTGGGTCGTCAGGTTCCTTAGGGGGGCTAGAAGGCTGAATCCTCCACGCCCCCCCTCTATACCCTCTTGGGACCTGTCCTTAGTGCTTAGAGCACTACAACAGGGCCCGTTTGAGCCCTTGTAGACAGTCGAGCCCAAGTTTCTCTCAATGAAAACTCTGCTCCTGCTTGCACTGGCCTCCATTAGGAGAGTTGGGGACCTGCACGCATTTTCGGTCGACGATTCGTGCCTACAGTTTGGACCGGCGGAATTCCCAGATAATCCTGAGGCCCCGGCCCGGCTATGTGCCCAAGGTTCCCACTACTAAACCAAGTGGTGAGCCTGCAAGCGCTGCCCCCGGAGGAGGCAGACCCAGCCCTGGCTTTGCTTTGTCCCGTCCGAGCATTGAGACACTACGTTGACAGGACGCAAAGCTTCAGGACCTCAGACCAGCTCTTTGTCTGTCACGGAGGCCGGCAGAAAGGGAATGCCGTCTCCAAGCAGAGGATGGCCCACTGGATAGTGGATGCCATCACCCTGGCTTATCAGGCACAGGGTGTGCCTTGCCCGTTCAGGTTGAGAGCTCACTCTACGAGAAGTGTAGCGTCCTCCTGGGCGCTGGCTCGTGGCGCCTCACTGACAGATATTTGTAGAGCTGCGGGCTGGGCGACCCCTAACACATTCGCTAGATTCTATAGCCTTCGTGTGGAACCGGTTTCCTCCTGTGTTCTCACCTCAAACGGGTAGAAGCACTGAGGGGCCCCGGTTTCGGGTCGGCTTGCTAAAAACTGCTCCAGAGAGTCCAACTGTAGACCCTGTCGAGCTCCTCCATCCCCTCGGCAGCTGGACGTGACGGAGCGTCCGGCGCCAGGCCCTCACTCGATGAATCCCTAAGAACCGGTAGAGGGCTGGGTTCCATATGTAGAGACCGTTCGGATCCCATATGTGTATTTCCACGATTAGCCTTAGAGGCCGTGTTTCCCGGCAGACTTCCTGCTACTCCAAGAGGTTACAATCACCTCCAATCTTCCATATGCATCTGACTATTGTCCATATGTGTAACTGCCTCTGAACCTCCCTCTGGAAGGTAAGGGCTTCTGCAGCGTTCCTGTTCTGAGCTGAACGGGTACGTTTCCCAGTGTTATCCAGTCCTACTGAGTGGGTAGTGCCATAGCAACAGTAATGGATCTTCCTATGGGGGCCCTAACCTGCGCCAAAAAGTAACGGCACAGGAGGCCTCCACGGGACACTGGAAGGGGCAGTATCCGTGGCCTTTTGGTAGGGATCCCAATTCGTCGGTCCTCCGACGTGACGTCGAGAGTGACCGACTGATAGGGAACGTCTCGGTTACGTATGTAACCCTCGTTCCCTGAAGGAGGGAACGGAGACGTCACGTCCCGTCGCCACGGCTCCTGTACCACCGCTGAGCGGCCGGTCCCCGGCTCGGCTCCTCAGCGAAAACCTGAATATGCGCTGCACCTGCTGCCTATCTATGCTCACGCTGTGATCAGCGGCAGCTGGATGCAATAATCGCATGCCAATGTGCATTGGCTCGTTTAGTTTACACTGGAAGTGGATTGGTCTCTCTAAGCGATATCCCAATTCGTCGGTCCTCCGACGTGACGTCTCCGTTCCCTCCTTCAGGGAACGAGGGTTACATACGTAACCGAGACGTTACTAGATTAGTCGATAGTGAGAATTGGTCTAAATTTTTTTTTTTCATAAATTCAACAACAACAAAACGCACTCACAAAAAGTGTTGCTAGATTAGTCGATAGTGAGAATTATCCTAAAAAAAATTTTTTTACAACAAAAAAAACCCCACAATAAGCGCACACAAAAGTGTTGCTAGATTAGTCGATAGTGAGAATTGGTCTAAAAAATACAAAAACAACACGCGCACACAAAAAGTGTTGCTAGATTAGTCGAGTCGATAGTGAGAATTGGTCTTAAAAAAAAACACGCACACACAAAAAGTGTTTCTAGATTAGTTGATAGTGAAAATTGTTCTAAAAAAAAACAACAACAACATGCACAACACAACACAAAGAGTGTTGCTAGCTTAGTCGATAGTGAGAATTGGTCTAAAAAAAATGTTTATACAAAAAAAAAAACACTGCACACAATTAGTGTTACTAGATTAGTCGATAGTGAGAATTGGTCTAACATTTTTTTTTTCATAAATTCAAAAACAACAAAACGCACTCACAAAAAGTGTTGCTAGATTAGTCGATAGTGAGAATTGTTCAAAAAAAAATAAAAAAATACGCGCACACAAAAAGTGTTGCTAGATTAGTCGATAGTGAGAATTGGTCTAAAAAAAACAAACACACAACACGCGCACACAAAAAGTGTTGCTAGATTAGTCGATAGTGAGAATTGGTCCAAAAACAAAAACACACAACACGCGCACACAAAAAGTGTTGCTAGATTAGTCGATAGTGAGAATTGGTCTAAAAGAACATTTAATAAAATAAAATAAAACACACAACACGCGCACACAAAAAGTGTTGCTAGATTAGTCGATAGTGAGAATTGGTCCAAAAAAAAAAACACACAACACGCGCACACAAAAAGTGTTGCTAGATTAGTCGATAGTGAGAATTGGTCTAAAAAAAAATTATACAAAGAAAAACCCACTACACACAAAAAGTGTAACTAGATTAGTCGATAGTGAGAATTGGTCTAATTTTTTTTTTTCATAAATTCAACAACAACAAAACGCACTCACAAAAAGTGTTGCTAGATTAGTCGATAGTGAGAACTATCCTAAAAAAAGATTTTTTTACAACAAAAAAACCCCCACAATAAGCGCACACAAAAGTGTTGCTAGATTAGTCGATAGTGAGAATTGGTCTAAAAAATAAAAAAACAACACGCGCACACAAAAAGTGTTGCTAGATTAGTCGAGTCGATAGTGAGAATTGGTCTTAAAAAAAAAACACGCACACACAAAAAGTGTTTCTAGATTAGTTGATAGTGAAAATTGTTCTAAACAAAAACAACAACAACATGCACAACACAACACAAAAAGTGTTGCTAGATTAGTTGATAGTGAGAATTGATCTAAAAAAATTTTTTAACAAAAAATAACAATATGCGCACTCAAAAAGTGTTGCTAGATTAGTCAATAGTGAGAATTGGTAAAAAAATAAAAATTTACAAAAAAAACAACACGCGCGCACAAAAAGTGTTTCTAGATTAATCGATGGTGAGAATTGGTCTAAAAAAAAATTATACAAAGAAAAACCCACTACACACAAAAAGTGTAACTAGATTAGTCGATAGTGAGAATTGGTCTAATTTTTTTTTTTTTCATAAATTCAACAACAACAAAACGCACTCACAAAAAGTGTTGCTAGATTAGTCGATAGTGAGAACTATCCTAAAAAAAGATTTTTTACAACAAAAAAACCCCACAATAAGCGCACACAAAAGTGTTGCTAGATTAGTCGATAGTGAGAATTGGTCTAAAAAATAAAAAAACAACACGCGCACACAAAAAGTGTTGCTAGATTAGTCGAGTCGATAGTGAGAATTGGTCTTAAAAAAAAAACACGCACACACAAAAAGTGTTTCTAGATTAGTTGATAGTGAAAATTGTTCAAAAAAAAAACAACAACAACATGCACAACACAACACAAAAAATGTTGCTAGATTAGTTGATAGTGAGAATTGATCAAAAAATTTTTTTTAACAAAAAATAACAATACGCGCACTCAAAAAGTGTTGCTAGATTAGTCAATAGTGAGAATTGGTAAAAAAAAAAAAATTTACTAAAAAAACCACACGCGCGCACAAAAAGTGTTTCTAGATTAATCGATGGTGAGAATTGGTCCAAAAATTTTTTTTTACAAAAAAAAACAAAAACAACTACGCGCACACAAAAAGTGTTGTTAGATTAGTCGATAGTGAGAATTGGTCTAAAAAGAAAATTTATAAAAAACAACAACAACAACACGCACACACAAAAAGTGTTGCTAGATTAGTCGATAGTGAGAATTGATAAAAAAATTATAAATAAAAATAAACATGCGCACACAAAAAGTGTTGCTAGATTAGTCGATAGTGAGAATTGGTAAAAAAAAAAAAACACAATAAGCGCACACAAAAAGTGTTGCTAGATTAGTCGATGGTGAGAATTGGTCAAAAAAATAAAGGAACAACACGCGCACACAAAAAGTGTTGCTAGATTAGTCCATAGTGATAATTAGTCTTAAAAAACTAATCTAAAAAAACAAAAAAATATAACACCACGCACACACAAAAAGTGTTGCTAGATTATTCAATAGTGAACATTGGTTAAAAAAAATGCTTAAAAAAAAAAAAACACGCGGACACAATTTTTTTTGCTAGATTAGTCGATAGTGCGAATTGGTCTAAAACAACATTAATTAAAAAAAAACACGGGCACACAAAAAGTGTTTCTAGATTAGTCGATAGTGAGAATTGGTCTAAAAGAAAATTTTATTTAAAAAAAAAACAACAACACATGCACAAAAAAGTGTTGCTAGATTAGTCAATTGTGAGAATTTGTCAAAAAAACCAACAAAAAAACAACAACACATGCACAAAAATGTGTTGCTAGATTAGTCGATAGTGAGAATTGGCCCAAAAAAAAAACATGCGCACACAAAAATTGTTTTCTAGATTATTCGATCGTGAAAATTGGTAAAAAAAAATAAAAATACACTTAACGCGCACACAAAAAGTGTTGCTAGATTAGTCGATAGTAAGAATTGGTAAAAAAACAACAACAACCATGCGCACACAAAAAGTGTTGCTAGATTAGTCGATAGTGAGAATTTTATCACAAAAAAAAAACACACAACACGCGCACACAAAAAGTGTTGCTAGATTAGTCGATAGTGAGAATTGGTCTAAAAGAACATTTAATAAAAATAAAAAAAACACAACACATGCACAAAAAAAGTGTTGCTAGATTAGTCGATAGTGAGAATTGGTCTAAAAAAAATCCCACTACACACAAAAAGTGTTACTAGATTAGTCGATAGTGAGAATTGGTCTAAATTTTTTTTTTCATAAATTCAACAACAACAAAACGCACTCACAAAAAGTGTTGCTAGATTAGTCGATAGTGAGAATTATCCTAAAAAAAAAAATTTACAACAAAAAAAACCCCACAATAAGCGCACACAAAAGTGTTGCTAGATTAGTCGATAGTGAGAATTGGTCTAAAAAAAAAAAAAAAAAAAACACGCGCACACAAAAAGTGTTGCTAGATTAGTCGAGTCGATAGTGAGAATTGGTCTTAAAAAAAACACGCACACACAAAAAGTGTTTCTAGATTATTTGATAGTGAAAATTGTTCTAAAAAAAACAACAACAACATGCACAACACAACACAAAGAGTGTTGCTAGCTTAGTCGATAGTGAGAATTGGTCTAAAAAAAATGTTTATACAAAAAAAAACACTGCACACAATTAGTGTTACTAGATTAGTCGATAGTGAGAATTGGTCTAACATTTTTTTTTTCATACATTCAAAAACAACAAAACGCACTCACAAAAAGTGTTGCTAGATTAGTCGATAGTGAGAATTGTTCAAAAAAATCTAAATACAACACGCGCACACAAAAAGTGTTGCTAGATTAGTCGATAGTGAGAATTGGTCCCAAAAAAAAAAAACACACAACACGCGCACACAAAAAGTGTTGCTAGATTAGTCGATAGTGAGAATTGGTCTAAAAGAACATTTAATAAAATAAAAAAAACACACAACACGCGCACACAAAAAGTGTTGCTAGATTATTCGATAGTGAGAATTGGTCCAAAAAAAAAACACACAACACGCGCACACAAAAAGTGTTGCTAGATTAGTCGATAGTGAGAATTGGTCTAAAAAAAAATTATACAAAGAAAAACCCACTACACACAAAAAGTGTAACTAGATTAGTCGATAGTGAGAATTGGTCTAATATTTTTTTTTCATAAATTCAACAACAACAAAACGCACTCACAAAAAGTGTTGCTAGATTAGTCGATAGTGAGAATTATCCTAAAAAAAGTTTTACAAAAAAAAAAAAAAAACACAATAAGCGCACACAAAAAGTGTTGCTAGATTAGTCGATAGTGATAATTGGTCTAAAAGAAAATTTTATTAAAATTAAAAAAAAAAAAAAATGCACACAAAAAGTGTTACTAGATTAGTCGATAGTGAGAATTGGTCTAATTTTTTTTTTTCATAAATTCAACAACAACAAAACGCACTCACAAAAAGTGTTGCTAGATTAGTCGATAGTGAGAATTATCCTAAAAAAAATGTTTTACAACAACAACAAAAAAACACAATACACGCACACAAAAAGTGTTGCTAGATTAGTCGAGTCGATAGTGAGAATTGGTCTTAAAAAAAACACGCACACACAAAACGTGTTTCTAGATTATTCAATAGTGAGAATTGGTCTAAAAAAAATTCTAAATGAAAAACAACAACAACAAGCACACACAAAAATGTTTCTAGATTAGTTGATAGTGAAAATTGTTCTAAATAAAAAAATATAAAAAAACAAAAATAACAACATGCGCACACAAAGAGTGTTGCTCGCTTAGTCGATAGTGAGAATTGGTCTAAAAAAAGATCAAAATGAAAAAACAACAGCACGCATTTTGAACAACAACACACATTTTGAAACACAAAATGTGTTTAAAAAAACAACAACAACATGCACAACACAACACAAAGAGTGTTGCTAGCTTAGTCGATTGTGAGAATTGGTCTAAAAAAATTAATTATTAAAAAAAAAAAACACTGCACACAATTAGTGTTACTAGATTAGTCGATAGTGAGAATTGGTCTAACATTTTTTTTTTCATAAATTCAACAACAAAACGCACTCACAAAAAGTGTTGCTAGATTAGTCAATAGTGAGAATTGGTTTAAAAACATTTTTATAAAAAAATACAACAACAGCACGCACACACAAAAAGTGTTGCTAGATTAGTCGATAGTGAGAATTGGTCTAAAAGAAAATTTTATTAAAAAAAATAAATTAAAAAAAATGCACACAAAAAGTGTTACTAGATTAGTCGATAGTGAGAATTGGTCTAAATTTTTTTTTTCATAAATTCACCAACAACAAAACGCACTCACAAAAAGTGTTGCTAGATTAGTCGATAGTGAGAATTATCCTAAAAATATTTTTTTACAAAAAAAAAACCACAATACGCGCACACAAAAAGTGTTGCTAGATTAGTCGATAGTTAGAATTGGTCTAAAAAATAAAAAAACAACACGCGCACTGTCATGTCTGGTGGCCCTGTGAGTGTGACATTTCCTAATCAGTTTCCACTAGGCAATCCGGAAAATGTACCCGGAAAATTAGAGATTCATTTTGATGATCTTCTTGTAGAAAACATCCAAAGAAAGTCGTTCCGAGAAATCCAAAAGGGAAGAAAGGCGGAGCGACGCAAACAGGCGAAGAAGGGAGATGGACCATCAAAAGATAATCAACCAAATGAAGAGGATGGTTTCATTAGTTCGTAAACAAGAATCTAATCATAAGAAGGTGATGAAGTTGATAAAGGGAATGATTAACATGCATAATCATGCTTTGGGATTGCAAGGTGTAGACAATGAATTGAATAATTTACAACTTCAATCTTCTGATATACATCTCTAGAAAATGTTAGTTAAGATTTATGATGATGTATTATGGTGTGTTTTAAACTGTTATCTTTTGCTTAGAAGGGCAAGAAAGGACGGAGAAGGAAGCAGGCATGACGTGTTTTTACGATGATGCAAATGAGTTGCAAAGTTATAAAAGCTTTGTCTGGAAATGTAGACGGGCCGTTCCTCGTGGTGAAGACATTCGCTGTTGTGTTTTGTATTTGCTTATGAGTTAGTATTATTTTTAATAAAACGAAACCATTGCTATGGTGATTCGTAATCCTTTTATTAAAATAAGCCTCTGAGTAATTACTTTACATCAACCTGTTATCTGAACCTGAATATCATTCTGATCGAGCCTCGAAGCACGGACCTGACTGAGCGGGTACGGACCGAGGGGTCCTGAACCATCAAATCACCGCCATCCAGACAAAAGGTAATATAGCGGTTTTACTGCTGTTTTATTGCTAGGGGATGGCTGAAATGTGATTTGAGGATTTTAGGGTTTCTGATCGGTATAAAAATACAACAGCACACAAAAAGTGTTGCTAGATTAGACGAGTCGATAGTGAGAATTGGTCTTAAAAAAAAAAACACGCACACACAAAACGTGTTTCTAGATTAGTCAATAGTGAGAATTGGTCTAAAAAAAATTCTAAATGAAAAACAACAACAACAAGCGCGCACAAAAAGTGTTTCTAGATTAGTTGATAGTAAAAATTTGTCTAAATAAAACAAAATATTAAAAAACTAAAAGAACAACATGCGCACACAAAGAGTGTTGCGAGCTTAATCGATAGTGAGAATTGGTCTAAATATAAAAAACAACACGCGCACACAAAAAGTGTTGCTAGATTAGTCGAGTCGATAGTGAGAATTGGTCTTTAAAAAAAAACACGCACACACAAAACGTGTTTCTAGATTATTCAATAGTAAGAATTGGTTTAAAGAAAATTCTAAATGAAAAACAACAACAACAAGCACACAAAATGTGTTGCTAGATTAATCGATAGTGAGAATTGGTTTAAAAATAAATTCTAAATAAAAAAAACCAACAACACGCGCACACATTTTTTTTTCTAGATTAGTCGATAGTGAGAATTGGTCTAAAAAAAATTCGAAATGAAAAAAAAAACAACAACACGCGCACACAAAAAGTGTTGCTAGATTAGTCGATAGTGAGAATTGGTAAAAAAAAACTTAAAAAAAAAACAACACGCGCACATAAAAAGTGTTGCTAGATTAGTCGATAGTGAGAATTGGTCTAAAAAATAAAAACCAACAACACGCGCACACAAAAAGTGTTGCTAGATTAGTCGATAGTGAGAATTGGTCTAAAAAATCAAAAAACAACAAGTGCACACAAAAAGTGTTGCTAGATTAGTCCATAGTGATAATTAGTCTTAAAAAAATGTATACAAAAAAAAAACACTACACACAAAAAGTGTTACTAGATTAGTCGATAGTGAGAATTGGTCTTAAAAAAAAAACACGCACACACAAAACGTGTTTCTAGATTAGTCAATAGTGAGAATTAGTCTAAAAAAAATTCTAAATGAAAAACAACAACAGTAAGCACACACAAAAAGTGTTTTCTAGATTTGTTGATAGTGAAAATTGTTCTACAAATATTTTTTACAACAAAAAAAACACAATACGCGCACACAAAAAGTGTTGCTAGCTTAGACAATAGTGAGAATTGGTCTAAAAATAAATTCTAAATAAAAAAACAACAACAACAACACGTACACAAAAAAGTGTTTCTAGATTAGTCGATAGTGAGAATTGGTCAAAAAAAAAATTCTAAATGAAAAAACAACAACACGCGCACACAAAACGTTTTGCTAGATTAGTCGATAGTGAGAATTGTTAGAAAAATTATTTAAAAAAAAAAAACACGCGCACACAAAAAGTGTTGCTAGATTAGTCGATTGTGAGAATTGGTCTAAAAAATCAAAAAACAACAAGCGCACACAAAAAGTGTTGCTAGATTAGTCCATAGTGATAATTAGTCTTAAAAAAAATAATAATAATAAATAAATAAAAAAAATACGCACACACAAAAAGTGTTGCTAGATTAGTCAATAGTGAAAATTGGTCCAAAAAAAATAAATCCCCAAATTTTTTTTTTAAACAACACGTGCACACAAAATGTTTTGCTAGATTAGTCGATAGTGAGAATTGGTCTAAAAACATTAATAAAAAAAAAAACACGGGCACACAAGATGTGTTTCTAGCTTAGTCGATAGTGAGAATTGGTCTAAAAAAAATCTAAATGAAAAACAACAACAACAAGCGCGCACAAAAAGTGATTCTAGATTAGTTGATAGTAAAAATTTGTCTAAATAAAACAAAATATTAAAAAACTAAAAGAACAACATGCGCACACAAAGAGTGTTGCGAGCTTAGTCGATAGTGAGAATTGGTCTAAATATAAAAAACAACACGCGCACACAAAAAGTGTTGCTAGATTAGTCGAGTCGATAGTGAGAATTGGTCTTTAAAAAAAAACACGCACACACAAAACGTGTTTCTAGATTATTCAATAGTGAGAATTGGTTTAAAGAAAATTCTAAATGAAAAACAACAACAACAAGCACACAAAATGTGTTGCTAGATTAATCGATAGTGAGAATTGGTTTAAAAAAAAAAAAAAAACACGCGCACAAAAAAATGTTTCTAGATTAGTCGATAGTGAGAATTGGTCTAAAAAAAATTCGAAATGAAAAAAACAACAACACGCGCACACAAAAAGTGTTGCTAAATTAGTCGATAGTGAGAATTGGTAAAAAAAACCTTTAAAAAACAACACGCGCACATAAAAAGTGTTGCTAGATTAGTCGATAGTGAGAATTGGTCTAAAAAATAAAAAACAACAACACGCGCACACAAAAAGTGTTGCTAGATTAGTCGATAGTGAGAATTGGTCTAAAAAATCAAAAAACAACAAGTGCACACAAAAAGTGTTGCTAGATTAGTCCATAGTGATAATTAGTCTTAAAAATATGTATACAAAAAAAAAACACTACACACAAAAAGTGTTACTAGATTAGTCGATAGTGAGAATTGGTCTTAAAAAAAAAACACGCACACACAAAACGTGTTTCTAGATTAGTCAATAGTGAGAATTAGTCTAAAAAAAAATCTAAATGAAAAACAACAACAATAAGCACACACAAAAAGTGTTTTCTAGATTAGTTGATAGTGAAAATTGTTCTAAAAATATTTTTTACAAAAAAAAAACACAATACGCGCACACAAAAAGTGTTGCTAGCTTAGTCGATAGTGAGAATTGGTCTAAAAATAAATTCTAAATAAAAAAACAACAACACGCACACAAAAAAAGTGTTTCTAGATTAGTCGATAGTGAGAATTGGTCTAAAAAAAAAAATTCTAAATGAAAAAACAACAACACGCGCACACTAAACGTTTTGCTAGATTAGTCGATAGTGAGAATTGGTAGAAATTTTTTTTTAAAAAAAAACACGCGCACACAAAAAGTGTTGCTAGATTAGTCGATTGTGAGAATTGGTCTAAAAAATCAAAAAACAACAAGCGCACACAAAAAGTGTTGCTAGATTAGACCATAGTGATAATTAGTCTTAAAAAAAATTTCAAAAAAAAAAATTTCAAAAAAATACGCACACACAAAAAGTGTTGCTAGATTAGTCAATAGTGAAAATTGGTCAAAAGAAAAAAATAATCCCCCAAATTTTTTTTTTAAACAACATGTGCACACAAAATGTTTTGCTAGATTAGTCGATAGTGAGAATTGGTCTAAAAAAACATTAATAAAAAAAAAAACACGGGCACACAAGATGTGTTTCTAGCTTAGTCGATAGTGAGAATTGGTCTAAAAAAAATCTAAATAAAAAACAACAACAACACGTGCACACAAAAAGTGTTGCTAGATTAGTTGATAGTGAGAATTGGTAAAAAAAAACATGCGCACACAAAAAGTGTTGCTAGATTAGTCGATAGTGAGAGTTGGTCTAAAAAAAAAAATTGAAATGAAAAAAAAAAAACCACCAACACGCGCACACAAAATGTGTTGCTAGATTAGTCGATAGTGAGAATTGGTCTAAAAATAAATTATAAAAAAAAAACCACAAGACGCGCACAAAAAACATGTTTCTAGATTAATCGATAGTGAGAATTGGTCTAAAAAAATCCAAATGAAAAAAAACAACAACATTCGCACACAAAAAGGTATGCTAGATTAGTCGATAGTGAGAATTCGTAAAAAAAAAACAAAAAAAAAAACACACGCACACAAATAGTGTTGCTAGATTAGTCGATAGTGAGAATTCGTAAAAAAAAAAACACGCACACACAAAAATAGTGGGAATTGGTTAAAAAAAACAAAAAAACACGTGCACAAAAAGTTTTGCTGGATTAGTCGAGTCGATAGTGAGAATTGGTCTTAAAAAAAAACACACACAACAAAAAGTTTCTAGATTAGTCGATGGTGAGAATTGTTCTAAAAAAAATTCTGAATGAAAAAACAACAACAACACGCGCACACAAAAAGTGTTGCTTGATTAGTCGATAGTGAGTATTGGTCAAAAAAAAAAAAAAAAAACAACAACAGGCGCACACAAATAGTGTTTCTAGATTAGTTGATAGAGAGAATTTGTGTAAAAAAAATTCATAAAAAAACAACAACAACGCGCACACAAAATGTGTTGCTAGATTAGTCGATAGTGAGAATTGGTCTAAAAAAAAATTCTAAATGAAAAACAACAACAACACGCGCACACAAAAAGTGTTGCTAGATTAGTCGATAGTGAGAATTGGTAAAAAAATTACAAAAAATACAACACGCGCACACAAATAGTGTTGCTAGATTAGTCGATTTTGAGAATTGGTCTTAAAAAAAAACATGCACACACAAAAAGTGTTTCTAGATTAGTTGATAGTGAGAATTGGTCTAAAAAATAAAAAAACAACACGCGCACAAAAAAGTGTTGCTAGATTAGTCGATGGTGAGAATTGGTCTAAAAAAAAATCTTATTTAAAAAAAACAACATCACACACACAAAAAAGTGTTGCTAGATTAGTCGATAGTGAGAATTGGTCTAAACATTTTTTTTTTTACAAAAAATAAATAAAAAAACACGCGCACACAAAAACAGTTTCTAGATTAGTCCATAGTGAGAATCGGTAAAAAAATAATTCTGCATGAAAAATACAACAACAACACGCACACACAAAAAGTGTTTCTAGATTAGGCGATAGTGAGAATTGGTCTTAAACAACTTCGAAATGAACAAAAAACAACAACACGCGCACACAAAAAGTGTTGCTAGATTAGTCGATGGTGAGAATTGGTCTAAAAAAAACCTTCTACAACACGCGCACACAAAAAGTGTTGTTCTAGCTTGTCAGTGAACTACAGCTCTGTGTAGTAAATACCGCTCCATCTGAAAACAGTGATGGAGATTTACCACCAATCATGGAACTGGCTTTACTGTCGAGATGCACATGTTAATCTAATTTGATTGCACAGACACAAGCAGGGCTGGACTGGTAATCTGGCATACCGGGCATTATACCGGTGGGCCGTAGCACTCGGGCCGGTACATGTTCTTCTTGAATATATATATATATAGTTCGAATTGCTGGTGGGCCGCCTGGACCAAAAAAATGCCAGGGCCGATTTTTTGTCCCAGTCCAGCCCTGGACACAAGATTCAGACCTTGGCTATAAGGCTGTGTTATTTCGTGATTCACCTATAAAAACATATAAAGACATAACACTGTTGTATGCTCTTAAATGCTAAGATGAATCGTTATCGCGAAAACCTGTGCTGTGAGGAGAAGCACGCACACCGATATAGCGGCATTTCTTTTGGCTGCAGTCTGCAGGTATTATGGCCAATCACAAAATATACGCATAGGTTCAAGGTTCAAGGTTCAAGGTTCTTTTATTCGTCACATACTCAATTATACAGGATATAATCAGTAGTGAAATGTAAATCAGGACAGGTACACATCGTGCTACATAGACACATCATACTAGGTTTATGTGCAGAACTAGGATGGCTTTCGTAGTCTTTTGAATGGATAAAATATAGAAATCAATTTAATTTCCAAATAAACCTAACTAGTTGGAAATGAAGCGCCGTCCCCAGTCAAAATTCACTCCCAGGACTCCGTCCCACCTCGTCCCCCTATTTCCAGTATTGAAAGAATTCAATGTCAACAACAACAAAAAAGTAGAAAAAAATACCTGTTATTTGCGAATATTGCATGGTGAAAAATATTTAAAAAAAATTGTGTGGCTCACATCATAACAAAACACTTTTTTATGTTGCTGGCACTGGCCAATTTACTGACAGTTGTTTTGAAGGAGCCTATGAAATGTTTTGGGTTACAACATTTTACAAACATGTTCTGTTGTTCTAAATTAGATTACTGTAACTCACTCTATACTGGGATTAGTCAAACAGCTTTATTCCGATTACAACTGGTTCAAAATGCGGCAGCTAGACTTTTGACCAGGAGTCATAAACGGGATCATATTACTCCGGTTCTACAGTCTTTACATTGGCTGCCTGTGCGGTACAGAGTAGATTTTAAAATTTTACTTATTGTCTACAAGTCACTAAATGATATGGCTCCTTCATATATCTCTGACTTATTGATTGAGCACAATGTAACCAGATCTCTTCGGTCCTCTAATCAGAGACTCTTGTTTATTCCCAAGACGAGGCGGAAGTGCAGGGGTGATCGCGCTTTTGCTACAACTGCGCCAAGACACTGGAATGATTTGACCTTGTTTATTAGAATGGCATCATCTGTGGCTATTTTTAAGTCTAAATTAAAAACCTATCTGTTCGATAAGGCTTTTTATCCTGGTTGAAGCACTATGTTTTTATGTTTTTTGTTGCATGTTATGATGATTTTGTTGCATGTTAAAATGTATTTCTGTTTTTTTTTTGTGTGTGTTACTGCTGTTTTTAGTTATTCTATTGTAAAGCACATTGGTCAACTCTGGTTGTAGTAAATAGTGCTATATAAATAAAATTGCCATTGCCATTGCCATACAAAGTTGATGTTCCAGGAAACTGTTTTGAGAGTTGCATTTATAGATAGAATATTAAGACTGTTACAAAGTGATATAAAATATCTCTCTCTCTCTCTCTAAAACGCTGTTGAACAAATATTTATTAACAATAGCAGTTAATACTTTAATGCGGAGTATAGGAAAAAAAACTGATAAATCTCTAAAATTAGGTAATAGATTAAAAAAAGAAAAAAAGAGAAGTTAGTCAAGACAAGTTAGTCTGGCTTGAGAAAGCCTTAATGTTTTAAGAAGTTAAAGCAGTTGGGGTTGCGACTTGCGAACTCTGTGTACCCATGAATCAATGAAGTCATGAATCATTTAGCAATTAAACCAGTGTCTATAGTTTTTACCTGATCTTGGATCAGTTTTGTAAATCTGTAGACATTTTTAATGAGACATTTGTGTAATTAAAAGGAAGAGTAGCACTTGTATTGGTCTGTTTAGACAAACCCTAGGTAAAACAAACGAAACAAGCCGTGTAGATTATTAAAAGAACACATATTATACAGAGATTAATATGTAATGGAATTTGATGATGTGATAATTACATTTGCAAAAGGTTTGTAAAAGCTGTTTTATGTTTGTTTTGGCCAGAGTTTGTTGCATTTACACAGTTTTGACCAGCAGGCGTCACCAGCATGTGCTGTTTCAAAAGCAACACAAACAGTGATTTGTGTTGAGAAGCAATTGGTTCAATTAATTCGCTTTTGAAAAGGTTAATTTCTTCCCCTCACTATTTAGCAAACTAGAACACACGCAGTCATACAACAAAAGACTATTACTACATTAGCTACTGCACTGCAAATCTGCATAATGATTTCGTGGTTAACTTTTGTAAATCTTTTAAACCTCGCCTCATTGTTTTATTTGGAAAGATCTAGTTGTACATTATTATTATAAATCTTTTTTTTTTTTAGATATGACATTACTGATGACAAATTCAATAGCCACATTGTTCGCAATCATAGCAACAGGAAAACTATTCCAGTATCAGGCCTATCTATTAACAAACAAGTCACGTTTAAAATATTAGATGCAACCTATTATAGTACACTCAGTATATTCAAAATACTGGAAAAACAGAAAAAAAATTGTTAATCCTTTTGTTATTCTTTGCTATAATAAAATTAAACATTTTGGGTAAGAACCTGCTACTGTAATTTTGTTTCGTAGACTATAATTCCAAAGTTTTGTCATTGATAGGCATAAAAAAAATCAAAAGTCAAAAATTACTTTCGATGTTTAATCTTGTATAATTTTTTGTTTGTTTGTTTTCCCCCTCTAGCTTGGTTATTTATTATTATTTGTTTATGATAGGCCTATGTCTCATTCTCTATTGTTGTTCTGTAGACTGTAGATTTTTGTATGCCTATCAAAGACAAATGAATTCTAGTCCACTATACACTTGTATGTTTGTTATATATATATATACATACATATATATATATATATATACACACACACACACATATATATATATATATGAAGAGCTCTTTTCCAAAACGCTATAAATCCATTTTAATAGTTTTCATGAAAATGACTTTTTTTTGCCTAGACCCATACATTTTGTTAATATTCAATTTATCCTGTTAAAATGGTCTGTTGGCTCAGTCTGAACATGTTAAACAATGATTGTTAAATGAAACAACAATATTGTTGATTATAAATGCAAAGTTTTTTTTTTTTTTTTTAAACGCTACAAATCCATCCTTTTTTTTAAATGTTGGTTTATGTCTTAAGAAAAAAAAAGAGAACATGCAACATATGACATCAGGGACTCATACTATAAACCGGTCGCACCAGCCTTGTGTTGATGTAACCCCCCCGGGTCCGCACCATCACACCGAGCGGGTCTTGAACCCGGGTTTCCGGCGCGGGATGCGGGCGCTCTAACAAGGAACGCCAAAGGCTACAGCCTCTAGCATCAATCGGTTTACACACCACCTTTACTGGTATACACATCTGTTACATTGACATCTCACAGTGGGTATTAACGCGCCACCTGAGAACCTTCTTTTTTGTTGTTTTTTGTGATTTTCTTTGTCCAGTCTGCGTTTTCTACCCCCAGGTGTAGGTCTCACTGGCTCATCCAGGCCATCAAAAGTGTTATTAGAGTTTAAAGCACTCATTTTGAAGACTGAGCACAAACAAACGCTTCAAAGCGTCGCCGTGTTGGATTGCATCGAACGAATTCTGATTGATTAAGAGGACATATCGCATTTAGGCTAAAAACAGGTTCAGCGCTTATAGCGGTTTGGAAAAGAACTGCATCTTGCAGTACATTTTAAACAAGGAAATATAGCGATTTGGCATGAAACATTGATGGAGCAGTGAATAGGTTCAGTACACAGCAAAATGGCATGACGAACTAATTTTTTTTTTTTTGCCGTTTATCGCGTTTTGGAAAAGAGCTCTTCATATATATATATATATATATATACATACATATATAAACATATATATGTATATGTATATATATATATGTATGTATTTATAAATATATATATATATATATATATACTGAACAAAATTATAAACGCAACACTTTTGTTTTTGTCCCCATCTTTCAAGAGCTGAACTCAAAGATCTAAGACTTTTTCTATGTACACAAAAGGCCTATTTCTCTCAAATATTGTTCACAAATCTGTCTAAATCTTTGTTAGTGAACACTTCTCCTTTGCCGAGATAATCAAGATGCTGATTAGACAGCATGATTATTGCACAGGTGTGCCTTAGGCTGGCCACAATAAAAGGCCACTCTAAAATGTGCAGTTTTATCACAAAGCACAATGCCACAGATGTCGCAAGTTTTGAGGGAACATGAAATTGGCATGCTGACTGCAGGAATGTCCACCAGAGCTGTTGCCCGTGAATTGAATGTTCATTTCTCTACCATAGGCCATCTCCAAAGGCGTTCCAGAGAATTTGGCAGTACATCCAACCGGCCTCACAACCGCAGACCACGTGTAACCACACCAGCCCACAGCCCAGGACTTCCACATCCAGCATCTTCACCTCCAAGATTGTCTGGACAGCTGCTGCAACAATCGTTTGCATAACCAAAGAATTTCTGACGGTCAGAAACCGTCTCAGGGAAGCTCATCTGCATGCTTGTTGCCCTCATTGGGGTCTCGACTTGACTGCAGTTCATCGTCATAACTGACTTGAGTGGGCAAATGCTCACATTCAATGTTGTCTGACACTTTGGAGAGGTGTTCTCTTCATGGATGAATACCGGTTTTCACTGTACAGGGCAAATGGCAGACCGCGTGTATGCGGTTTGCTGATGTCAACGTTGTGGATCGAGTGGCCCATGGTGGAGGTGGGGTTATGGTATGGGCAGGCGTATGTTCTGGACAACGAACACAGGTGCATTTTATTGATGGCATTTTGAATGCACAGAGATACCGTGACGAGATCCTGACGAGATCTATTGTTGTGCCATTCATCCATGACATCACCTCATGTTAATGAATAGCCCCATACAAGGATCTGTACACAATTCCTGGAAGCTGAAAACATCCCAGTTCTTGCATGGCCAGCATACTCACCGGATATGTCACCCATTGAGCATGTTTGGGATGCTCTGGATCGGCGTATACGACAGCGTGTTCCAGTTCCTGCCAATATCCAGCAACTTCACACATCCATTGAAGAGGAGTGGACCAAAATTCCACAATCAACAACCTGATCAACTCTATGCGAAGGAGATGGCAAATGGTGGTCACAGCAGATACTGACTGGTCCCCCCCACAATACAATAGAATTGCACATTTAAGAGTGGCCTTTTAATGTGACCAGCCTAAGGCACACCTGTGCAATAATCATGCTGTCTAATCAGCATCTTGATATGCCACACAAGTAACCTTACTTTCATGTTATAAGTTAAACAGATGTTATATTAAACTTAGTCTTGTCAACATTTTGGAAAATGTTTTTGTGTTCATTGAGATATTGTTTAAAATGTTACTTTTCAAAGGGGGTGTACTCATTTACGCTGAGCACTGTATATATATATATATATATATATATATATATATACACATACGTGTATAATTATAATAATGTATCTATAATTCCTACTAAAAACATGGGGGAAAAATGTCTGTGTGGTAAGTAAACTACTTCTGGCCTTTTAAAATTTCTCAGATTTTAATGCTGTTATTCGAGTCGTCACAATAGCTTACATAATGCAGTTTTCAGCAGACATGAGTTAATGTAAATCTGCTTTCTTCCGTGAGTTCACGTGTCTAAGAAAATGTTTAAAAATCTATAAAATCATTCTCAATCATACTCTAAAACATTGTAAATCTGAAGACTTTTGCTTTCGAGTGCTGTGCATAGGAAAGTGATTTATATTAGGCTATATGCCTAATAAAAAATATAATATTAATTCACATGCATTGGCCTATTTTATATACACACTGGTGGTTAAAAGTTTGAAATAATTAAGGCTATTTATTTATTTGAAAGAAGATGTAATTTATTTTTATACAGTAAAACAATAGCCTGTTATTAAATATTACACTTAAAATAGTGGTTTTCTATTTAGGATGTTTTAAAATGTAATGTATACCTGTGATCAAAGCTGTCAATTTTCAGCATCATTACTCCAGTCTTCAGTGTCCTTTCAGAAATCATTATTATGCTGCCTAATTCGCTGCTTAATTATCAGTTATTGTTTGTGATTAATTATTAAGAAATATTTTATTATTGGTATAATGGTTCTCAGTTAAAGAACAGCATTTATTTGAAATATCTGTACTTTGTTATCTTTACTGTCACTTAAATCAATGTAATCAAATTCCCTTTATGTATTCTATAATCTTTGATTTAATGCAACATTGTTGAAAAAAATATTAATTTATATTTTTCAATCTTACCCAAGACTGAATGGTACCACATTTTCACAAAAATATGAAGCAGCACAACAGTTTTCAACATTAATAATAATCAGAAATGTTTCTTGAGCAGCAAATCTGCATATTAGAATGATTTCTGAAGGATCATGTGACACTGAAGACTGGATAAATTATGCTAAAAATTCAGCTTTGATCACATCGATCAATTCTATTTTACTATATAGTCGCATAGAAGACAGCTATTTTAAATTGTAACATTATATATTTCACAGTAGGGTTGTGATGGTGAGGAAATTTTCCCTCGACGTGTTAATCGACGTGTTATCACACCTGTTATCCTGGTATCACCGGTGGTGTGTGTGGGGGGGGGGGGGTCTTTTGAGTTTTCCCTCTTTTCTTCGCTTTTGTTTGGTTTTAAATAGCCTGTAAGCGCTGTGCACGTCTTACTTTGACTTTTATATCAGCGGCAATTCGGCATCAAGCAGTTGATTGTTTTTAGTTATTTTTAGTTTTCCCTCTTTCCCTAACTTTCCTTTGCTTAATTAAATAGCTCATAAAAGCACCGTGCGCATTTTAGGCTACCTTCACTTTGAAGAAATTAAATTAGCAATAACAAAATACAACTTGGAACATCAAACTTTTATTAACAAAACGATAAAAAATACACCATGCTATATCCCTAATATAAAATACAAATAACGTACACGAAGTTTAAATATACAAAACTAAAAATCAGTTAAGAACGAGGAACAAACAATTATGAAACGAAGAATGTTTATTAGCAAAAAATGAATAAGAAAGTTTGCAGGGACGGCATACACATTGATGTAAAAATATGGGGAAAAATCACACTGGTTAAATAAAAATAAGCAAATACTGTGGAACCAAATAAATGAGAAACGAATGTTTTAATGTTTTTTTTATATATAAACATTATCACTTAGATCAGAGATGCCCAAGCGGTCGATCGCGATTTAGGTCAGGTTCTCAACCAGGGGAGAAAGAGATAAAACTACAATATAAAATATTCACTAATATTATGACTCGCATGTTAAGTAATGTAAAAAAAAAATATATAGGCTATAAATAAATAACAGTAACACCTCTCTACGTATTCTGTGTTTCGGAGCAGCAAAACGTTTCACATCATGTGTAATACAGAATGAACGTTTGCTCAAAAACTCTGTATGAGCGCATGATACGCAAACAACAGCTCTCGGCTGGATAAAAGAAGTGTCACACTAGTAGCCTAAAGTTTTGATGGACAACTATTGTAATCAAGGTAAAGCCGATTGCAGTGACATGCATTAGGCGGGCGCTATGTCCGTTATAAATGACGTGCAAACGAACCTCTGTGCGCTCTCGATCTCTATAACATCATATTTCTGCTTGAATACAGCTCAGTATATTCACATAGTTGAATACAGCTTGTGTTTTATAACTGATGCTCGCGTGTGTTGAAGTTTGTGAGGATCAGTGGTGTTCATACGGGCATCAGATAGCTTGTTCTTACAGAGGAACTATTTACTAATGGCGTCGTCAATAGTGAATAATAATAAAAAGAGTCATCTCTCTACACGTGATAAATGAAATCTGATCTGTGATGTAGAGGCTTGTGCGGGACTATTTGAGGTTTTATTCCACTCACCCACTCCCGCGATATATTAGCGAGGTTAAGTTGGTTTTGTTTTCGATATTTGTGACACATTCAGCGATAAACGGCAATAACTCCAAAACGACTTGCCCAAAAACAAAACTAAACAGTGTGATAATCAAAAGGGAAAAGTTGGTCATGTTTCACATTCTTTTTTTCATAGTTTTCGCTCGATGTAATAAGCACCAGCCTGCACAAGCCGTCACAATGTGCATTCAGCCGGGAGAGCTCGCGCTCTGCGGTGTGTTCAGTAAGGGGCCGTGGGGAAAGTGCACGTTTTCTTCGTTTTTTAGCTATAGCTCAGTGGGCAGTGTTTTTGTAATAACATTTTAGTTAAAGGGCCCATAGACATGAGACCAGTGTCAATCAACAGAAGGGGACAGTGTACATATTTCACAACCTTTCATTTTACCCCTACTGGTAGAAAAGGTAATTGCATGTCCAAAATTATCCTTCTTCTCATAATAACTTTCGTCAGCAGGAAGATAGAGAAATGAGACCAGTGTCCTTCCATAGAGTGGGACAGTGTACAACTTTCACAACCTTTCATTTTACCCATAGTGGCTGATTAGGGAATTGCATGTCCAAAATTAACCTTATTTTTGTAATAACTTTTGCCAGCAGGAAGATAGAGACATGAGACCTGAGTCCAACCATAGTGTTGGACAGTGGAAAACTTTCACAACCTTCCATTTTACCCCTAGTGGCTGATTAGGGAATTGCATGTCCAAAATGAAACTTATTTTGTAATAACTTTCGTCAGCAGGAAGATAGAGACGTGAGACCAGTGTTCATCAATAGAAGGGGACAGTGTAAATATTTCACAACCTTCAATTTTACCCCTATCGAATGATTAGGGAATTGTATGTCCAAAATTATCCTTCTTTTTGTAATAACTTTTGCAAGCAGGAAGATAGAGACATGAGACCTGTGTCCATCCATAGTGTTGGACAGTGGACAACTTTCACAACCTTCCATTTTACCCCTAGTGGCTGATTAGGGAATTGCATGTCCAAAATTAAACTTCTTTTGCAATAACTTTCATCAGCAGGAAGATAGAGACGTGAGACCAGTGTCCATCCATAGAGTGGGACAGTGTACAACTTCCACAACCTTCCATTTTACCCCTAGTGGCTGATTAGGGAATTGCATGTCCAAAATTAAACTTCTTTTGCAATAACTTTCATCAGCAGGAAGATAGAGACGTGAGACCAGTGTCCATCCATAGAGTGGGACAGTGTACAACTTCCACAACCTTTCATTTTACCCATAGTGGCTGATTAGGGAATTGCATGTCCAAAATTATCCTTCTTCTCATAATAACTTTCGTCAGCAGGAAGATAGAGACATGAGACCAGTGTCCTTCCATAGAGTGGAACAGTGTACAACTTTCACAACCTTCAATTTTACCCCTATCGGCTGATAAGGGAATTGCATGTCCAAAATTATCCTTCTTCTTATAATAACTTTCGTCAGCAGGAAGATAGAGACATGAGACCAGTGTCCTTCCATAGAGTGGGACAGTGTAAAACTTTCACAACCTTCCATTTTACACCTAGTGGCTGATTAGGGAATTGCATGTCCAAAATGGAACTTCTTTTGAAATAACTTTCATCAGCAGGAAGATAGAGACGTGAGACCAGTGTCCAACCATAGAGTGGGACAGTGTACAACTTTCACAACCTTCCATTTTCCCCGTAGTGGCTGATTAGGGAATTGCATGTCCAAAATTGTCCTTCTTTTTGTAATAAAAATTTTCAGCAGAAAAAAAGAGACATGAGACCTGTGTCCATCCATAGAGTGGGACAGTGTACAACTTTCGCAACCTGCTATTTTACCCCTAGTGGCTGATTAGGGAATTGCAAGTCCAAAATTATCCTTCTTTTTGTAACAACTTTTGCCAGCAGGAAGATAGAGACATGAGACCTGTGTCCATCCATAGTGTTGGACAGTGGACAACTTTCACAATCTTCCATTTTACCCCTAGTGACTGATTAGGGAATTGCATGTCCAAAATTAACCTTATTTTGTAATAACTTTTTTCAGCAGGAAGATAGAGACGTGAGACCAGTGTCCATCAATAGAAGTCGACAGTGTACATATTTCACAACCTTCCATTTCACCCCTACTGGTAGCAAAAGGAATTACACGTACACAATTATCATTCTTTTTGTACATTAACATTTACGTTTAGCCATTTTGCAGATGCTTTTATCCAAAGCAACTTACAATTGGGGAATACATAAAGCGATTCATCTTGAAGAGGCAAACAGACAGAGGAAGTGCCCATAACACAAAGTCTCAGGCATTGTTCAAATAAGTACAAGCTAGAAAGGGAAGGAGAGAAAGAGAAAGATGAAGATTTAGAAAGGTTTTTTTTTTCGTTCCATTCCATTTTCCATAATTTTTTTCCATTTTACCCCTACTGGCAGTAAAGGGAATTGCATGTGCAATTTACAATTCGTACTTTATTTACATCCTTACAATGACAAAATTTACATAATGCATAATTTACCTGTTAACAGTCAAAACAACATAAAAAAAATATAAAAAACATACAAGAGTAAACAATATATTTGTACAGGTTTAAAGTAATTTTCCTTGCAGAAAACACACAACCACATTCTCTTACATTTGTGTACCTCTTTTTTTGTCATGTTGACAGACAGAGTGGTACCATATTTCACAATTGGTGCACTGAATCTGGTGGAAGAAAACCACAATTAAACTTTAATTTGTTAAATATTTTTTTATTTTTTATTAAACACATTTTGTTAAAAATAAACTCTACTACATTATTGTAATACTCCATTAATAATAAACTAATATTAATTTAAACTTAAAAATATCTAATTAGAATGTACAACAACTAACATACATTAAAATAATTAAACTATTTGATCTTTGTTTACTTAAAACAAAATACTACATAACATTTGATGTAATGTAATTTCTATATTATCTGCATAATATTGATCTATTTAATTTAAATAATTTAACACTTGAGATCTACAGTAGGTCTAATAGCTAATCTAATTAGACATTTTTAATTGAAAAGGACACAAACCCATGTGTTCAGACCCACACCTCCAACAGCAGAATCTTTTCCACACAGGGAGCAATGTGCTTTGGGGTTGAATACTGAAAATACATTATCACCATTTTTTTTTTTTTTTTTTTTATATTTTAAAAATACGGTCAGACAGACCGGTGTATGAACGAACGGATGGACAGACAGACAGACAGACATATAGGTAGACGGACGGATGGATTGGTGCGGAGACAGACATACATATAGATGAGCAAATGGATGGACAGACAGATGTATAGATAGATGGACGGATGGTCAGACAGACACACAGTGGTGACCAATTTTTTTGGAATACTAGTATTTTCTGCAGCTAAAAAAATATTTTAAATTTGTTATTTATATCTATTGCTGTAGTGTGTCAGTAGGCAATATCAGTTTACATTTTCAAACAATCATTTTGCCATTTATTGTAATAATCAAGTGAGATTTTTCACACAGACATCTGATCTACTCGTTAATCATTGAGTCTCTCTGAAATTACATAACAAAACAAACTGACAGACTAAATCCAGAAGAACTGTAGCAACCTCTCCAAGATGCTTCATGGTTGTATTGTTATAAGTTTGTCAATTGTGTAAAAAACGCTGTAAAATGAAGATGCTGTCAAAAATAATGTTATAAATATGTCCTTTATCAATTCAATTCTGTTAACTAAATTAAATCAACATTTTGTGTGAGCATCCATTGGGTTTAAAGCAGCTTTTGCCCTAGGTGCACTTGAGCATAGTTTTTCATTAAGTTTTGCATGTACGTTTCTTGAAGCATCTTGGAGACGTTGCCACAGTTCTTCTGGATTTAGTCTGTCTCAGTTTGTTCTGTTTCTTCATGTCATTCCAGACAGACTGGACGATGATGAGTTCAGATCTCTGTGTGGAGCACAGACTGCTGTCAGACAAAAACCTCACTGGATTATTAGAATCAATGACAAAATGAAAGTGTGGGAATGTAAACTGATATTTCCTACTGACACATTACAGCAATACATAAGAGATAACTGACTTAAAACCATTTAAAACTGGTGAAAATACTAGTGTTCTAATAATGGCCACCACTGCATAGATGAGCATATGGATGGACAGAGGTAGAGGGATAGATTTACAGACAGAAAGACCATAATTCATACCTAAATGTGCACAGATATTCAGGTGCCAAATGAATCTTTGATATTGGACAATTTATGAAAAAAACATTTTGAAGTTCTTGTAGACCTTTCATCCATTTTGCATGACACCTAGTAAACATCGTCAGATAGTCATGAAAAAATAGTTAATAAAACAATTTTGAATTCGAAGCATCCTGAAGATACAAGTTAATTAAATGGCCATGAGGTGACAGTAGTTGCAAGTTGACCTATATCTGCAGAATGAAAAATCCAGGCTTAACAGTCTCTTAACTGTTAACATTTTAATAGTCTATATACAAATACTGAGTTCTTAATCAATTTTCATATTTGGTAATGTGTAAAGACGATGTTTTGTATACTTTGTTAACAAATATACAAGTAAACATTTCTCACTGTACATTACGTCATGGAGAACTATACAAATATTTATGATTAATATATTTAAACAAAAACAAAAACATAGTAAAAAAGTTAGCTTATAGTTAAATTGTACTTTATATATTTCAGTTTCTACATTGTTAATACATTAAATAAATAAATTGGTATATACATACATTAAATTGACATATTAAATACATAAAAATAGCCAATTATAAATAGTGCATTTTATACTGTACAGAGTACAAACCCGATTCCAAAAAAGTTGGGACACTGTACAAATTGTGAATAAAAACAGAATGCAATGATGTGGAAGTTTCAAATTTCAATATTTTATTCAGAATACAACATAGATGACATATCAAATGTTTAAACTGAGAAAATGTATCATTTTAAGGGAAAAATAAGTTGATTTTAAATTTCATGGCATCAACACTTCTCAAAAAAGTTGGGACAAGGCCATGTTTAACACTGTGTGGCATCCCCTCTTCTTTTTATAACAGTCTGCAAACGTCTGGGGACTGAGGAGACAAGTTGCTCAAGTTTAGGAATAGGAATGTTGTCCCATTGTTGTCTAATACAGGCTTCTAGTTGCTCAACTGTCTTAGGTCTTCTTTGTCGCATCTTCCTCTTTATGATGCGCCAAATGTTTTCTATGGGTGAAAGATCTGGACTGCAGGCTGGCCATTTCAGTGCCCGGATCCTTCTTCTACACTGCCATGATGTTGTAATTGATGCAGTATGTGGTCTGGCATTGTCATGTTGGAAAATGCAAGGTCTTCCCTGAAAGAGACGACGTCTGGATGGGAGCATATATTGTTCTAGAACTTGGATATACCTTTCAGCATTGATGGTGCCTTTCCAGATGTGTAAGCTGCCCATGCCACACGCACTCATGCAACCCCATACCATCAGAGATGCAGGCTTCTGAACTGAGCGCTGATAACAACTTGGGTTGTCCTTGTCCTCTTTAGTCCGGATGACATGGCGTCCCAGTTTTCCAAAAAGAACTTCAAATTTTGATTCGTCTGACCACAGAACAGTTTTCCACTTTGCCACAGTCCATTTTAAATGAGCCTTGGCCCAGAGAAAACGCCTGCGCTTCTGGATCATGTTTAGATATGGCTTCTTTTTTGACCTATAGAGTTTTAGCCGGCAACGGCGAATGGCACAGTGGATTGTGTTCACCGACAATGTTTTCTGGAAGTATTCCTGAGCCCATGTTGTGATTTCCATTACAGTAGCATTCCTGTATGTGATGCAGTGCCGTCTAAGGGCCCGAAGATCACGGGCATCCAGTATGGTTTTCCGGCCTTGACCCTTATGCACAGAGATTGTTCCAGATTCTCTGAATCTTTGGATGATATTATACACTGTAGATGATGATAACTTCAAACTCTTTGCAATTTTTCTCTGAGAAACTCCTTTCTGATATTGCTCCACTATTTTTCGCCGCAGCATTGGGGGAATTGGTGATCCTCTTCCCATCTTGACTTCTGAGAGACAGTGCCACTCTGAGAGGCTCTTTTTATACCCAATCATGTTGCCAATTGACCTAATAAGTTGCAAATTGGTCCTCCAGCTGTTCCTTATATGTACATTTAACTTTTCCGGCCTCTTATTGCTAACTGTCCCAACTTTTTTGGAATGTGTAGCTCTCATGAAATCCAAAATGAGCCAATATTTTGCATGACATTTCAAAATGTCTCACTTTCAACATTTGATATGTTATCTATATTCTATTGTGAATAAAATATAAGTTTATGAGATTTGTAAATTATTGCATTCCTTTTTTATTCACAATTTGTACAGTGTCCCAACTTTTTTGGAATCGGGTTTGTATGTTCTATCCCCTAAACCTACAAGAAGTATTTTAATGTGGTCTCATGAGTATTTGTATCATTTTTATTTTATTTTACAGGTACCTTTACTTGCAAGTGTATAGACATAAAACCATACATTGTTGACAAGGATTATGTTATATGTAGTGAAGTGAAGTAAAGCAACGTGATGGTCAAATATAATAACCAATACTTGTAATTTGTGCTCTGCATTTATCCCATCCACATGCCATATACTGTATATATTTACAAAATACCCCTGTCAGTGTGTCAACAATGTATGGTTTATGTCTATGCTTCATGTATTTGTAAGCATTTCAATGAACACTTAACTCTACTTGTCACAGTTTTGTTAGTTCGGACATTTGTTTGCCTGTCTAGCTTTGTCCTTTGACCTTGTTTTTTTGTCTACCCTTTGTTTACATTGTTTAGTTCACTTGTCTTGTTAACTATCATTGTTTGGTCTGTGTATTTAAGTTTTTGTCTGTTCAGTTTGAGTTTGAGGGATATTGTTTGAACCTCATGTTTGCCATCTGTGGATAACTTTTGTCTATGTCATGTGGAATAAATACCCTCTGACACTTCTCCTTCGTGTACCTTTGCCTACAACCTAGCATCAGCGTGACTACTAAAGACAATGTTCTTTAAAGGTTTCAGGTTTTAAGACCTACCATCACCAAATTTGAACTGAAAAAACTTTATGACTAATAAGTAGCTACCAATGCATAAAAAACATCATTGACTTATTGACATGCGCTAATTAAATAAATGTAGTGAAATAAAATAAATATGATATAACTACAGTGACAGAATGATATGACTATTTGTAAAAACGCTCTTCTTAATATATTAACAATGTACATAATGAAAAATACAAATATCGAATTACCTATAATGTGCAAATGATTTCTATATGCTGTATTACTGCATGCGTATGACATTTTGTCATGGTCTACATTATATTATAACATTGAAAATAAGCTAATATTTCATGAACTACAAGCATGTTTGACTGTATTTGCAAATTAATTCTATAAAATAAGAAGATATTTTTGGAGCACTAGGACAAATGCATTTACATGCATGACAAGTTAAGTTAATCTGCCATTCACACTTATTGAATGTTACATAAACGTAAAATTATTTATCATTGTTTGCCTCACTGTAGTGGAACTAAATTGTCATCATTTGGAAGTTAGTGTTATGCAACAAAAAAAAAATGTATGTAATTTAAAAGGTCTTCAGAAAAATTTGATACACTATTTGGCCAAAAGTATTGGGACACTCCTTTCTAATTAACATGTTTTACTATTTTAGTCATTTCCATGAGTACAAATGTTAATGTTAAAATATACAGTGTAATTTTATCCTATGGAATTGTGTTTTTCAAATTTGAAATGGGCAGGACCCTATTTTAACATGACAGTGTCTCTGTGTATAAGCCTGCAGAAAACCAAGTCCTAATCCCAGCTGAACATGTCTGGTGTGACTTTACATGCAAACCTTGAGCCAAAAACTCATTAAAATACAGCAATGACTTGTACATATGGGTACAGTCATTTCATACACTTCAAAACTGTTGCAACACAGATGAACACACAATTTTAAATACATTAATTTTATTTCTATCTTTGTTGCCACATTTGTGAAGTTTCTGTTCTAAAGAAGGGGGTGTCACAATACTTTTTTACATATAATTTATGTAAAAGTCATTGCTGTTTGGTGATGAGTTTGTGGCTCATTTAAAGTCACACCAGATGTGTTCAGCTGCTTTCTGCAGACCAGTCAAGTTCTTCCTCACTGATTGAATCATAATTTCTCTTTGATCCTTGCCTTATACACAGAGGCACTGTCATGTTAAAATATAAAAGGGTCCTGTCCAAACCATTGTTATAAAGTTAGAAGCACACAATTCCCTAGAATATCATTATATGCTTAAACATTAAGATTCATACTCATGGAAATTACTAAAGTAGTCAAACCTTTCATTAGAAGGGGGTCTACCAATACTTTTGTCCATATAGTGTAGATTTGTGAAACATAGTTTCCAGGAGTAAATTAAATTAAAAAAAAAATAATTGTGCTTGAATGAAGGATTCATTTGAAAATAATTTGTATTCAAGCCATTATGATTACCGAGTTATAAACAAAAAAGCAAATATATCTACTACAGTTCTCTCTAGTGTCTGTTTTGGTGCCTGAGCAATAGGGTTAATTTGGATCCTTTTCATCAACTTTGGGAAAATGTTTATGGCTTTGGTCTCTGATGTTTAGACAAAGGATCTCTGCAAATATGATATGGTCCCAGCCTGTTTGATACTTTGACTCATAATAATAATAAGTATACATATATGAATGTTTTGTTCTTAGTACCATTGTAAAGCCTACATAATAATGAAAATAACACTCATTAAAATCCTAATTTATCACTTTGAAGGAGGCTTGGATTTTAACGCCCATATATGTACTAAAAGAACACACACTAAAGGATCAGTGCAAGATTATCATTGATTGTGTGCTTACAATACATACCTGATGATTCCAGGATTGTTACAGCCATCTCCTTACGCAGCTCTGACAGGAGGCGCTTATTGGAAGGTATCACGATTTCAGATGGTGTCAGTGGAAAACACTGCACTGTCTCCTTAGCCATCTGTTTGGTAACATGAATATTATTAAACAAACTTGCAAATTAAAATTAGACATATCAGAATAAGAAAAAGAAATATTACACTACTTAGGTTATGCAAACATTAGTGTTGTTCCACGTCTCTATCTTCCTGCTGACGAAGGTTATTACAAGAAGAAGGATAATTTTGGACATGCAATTCATTTTTCTACCAGTAGGGGTAAAATGGAAGGTTGTGAAAGTTTTACACTGTCCCCTTCTATTGATGAACACTGGTCTCATGTCTCTATCTTCCTGCTGACGAAAGTTATTAAAAGAAGAAGGATCATTTTGGACATGCAATTCCCTAATCAGCCACTAGGGGTAACATGGAAGGTTGTGAAAGTTGTCCACTGTCCAACACTATTGATGGACACAGGTCTCATGTCTCTATCTTCCTGCTGACGAAAGTTATTACAAGAAGAATGTTAATTTTGGACATACAATTCCCTAATCAGCCACTAGGGGTAAAATGAAAGGTTGTGAAAGTTGTACACTGTCCCACTCTATGGATGGACACAGGTATCATGTCTCTATCTTCCTGCTGGCAAAAGTTATTATAAAAAGAAGGTTAATTTTGGACATGCAAATCATTTTCTACCAGTAGGGGTAAAATGGAAGGTTGTGAAAGTTTTACACTGTCCTCTTCTATTGATGGACACAGGTCTCATGTCTTTATCTTCCTGCTGACGAAAGTTATTACAAGAAGAATGTTAATTTTGGACATTCAATTCCCTAATCAGCTACTAGGGGTAAAATGGAAGGTTGTGAAAGTTGTCCACTGTCCAACACTATTGATGGACACAGGTCTCATGTCTCTATCTTCCTGCTGACAAAAGTTATTACAAAAAGAAGGATAATTATGGACTTGCAATTCCACAATCAGCCACTAGGGGTAAAATGGAAGGTTGTGAAATATGTACACTTTCCCCTTCTATTGATGGACACAGGTCTCACGTCTCTATATTCCTGCTGACAAAAGTTATTACAAAAAAAAGGATAATTTTGGACATGCAATTCCCTAATCAGCCACTAGGGGTAAAATGGAAGGTTGTAAAAGTTGTACACTGTCCCCTTCTATTGATGGACACAGGTCTCACGTCTCTATCTTCCTGCTGACAAAAGTTATTACAAGAAGAAGGATAATTTTGGACATGCAATTCCCTAATCAGCCGCTAGGGGTAAAATGTAAGGTTGTAAAAGTTGTACACTGTCCCCTTCTATTGATGGACACAGGTCTCACGTCTCTATCTTCCTGCTGACAAAAGTTATTACAAGAAGAAGGATAATTTTGGACATGCAATTCCCTAATCAGCCGCTAGGGGTAAAATGTAAGGTTGTTAAAGTTGTACACTGTTCCCTTCTATTGATGGACACAGGTCTCATGTCTTTATCTTCCTGCTGGCAAAAGTTATTATAAAAATAAGGTTAATTTTGGACATGCAATTCATTTTTCTACCAGTAGGGGTAAAATGGAAGGGTATGAAAGTTGTACACTGTCCCCTTCTATTGATGAACACTGGTCTCATGTCTCTATCTTCCTGCTGACGAAAGTTATTATAAAAAGAAGGTTAATTTTGGACAAGTAATTCCCTAATCAGTCACTAGGGGTAAAATGGAAGGTTGTGAAAGTTGTCCACTGTCCTACTCTATGGATGGACACAGGTCTCATGTCTCTATCTTCCTGCTGGCAAAAGTTATTACAAGATGAAGGTTAATTTTGGACATGCAATTCCCTAATCAGCCACTAAGGGTAAAATGGAAGGTTGTAAAAGTTGTACACTGTCCCCTTCTATTGATGGACACAGGTCTCACGTCTCTATCTTCCTGCTGACAAAAGTTATTACAAGAAGAAGGATAATTTTGGACATGCAATTCCCTAATCAGCCGCTAGGGGTAAAATGTAAGGTTGTTAAAGTTGTACACTGTTCCCTTCTATTGATGGACACAGGTCTCACAAATCTATCTTCCTGCTGACAAAAGTTATTACAAGAAGAAGGATAATTTTGGACATGCAATTCCCTAATCAGCCGCTAGGGGTAAAATGTAAGGTTGTGAAAGTTGTACACTGTCCCACTCTATGGATGGACACAGGTCTCATGTCTCTATCTTCCTGCTGGCAAAAGATATTACAAGAAGAAGCTTAATTTTGGACATGCAATTCCCTAATCAGCCGCTAGGGGTAAAATGTAAGGTTGTAAAAGTTGTACACTGTCCCCTTCTATTGATGGACACTGGTCTCACGTCTCTATCTTCCTGCTGGCAAAAGTTATTACAAGAAGAATGTTATTTTGGACATGCAATTCATTTTTCTATGAGTAGGGGTAAAATGGAAGGTTGTGAAATATGTACACTGTCCCTTCTATTGATGGACACAGATCTCATGTCTTTATCTTCCTGCTGGCAAAAGTTATTATAAAAATAAGGTTAATTTTGGACATGCAATTCCCTAATCAGCCAGTAGGGGTCAAATGGAAGGTTGTGAAAGTTGTCCACTGTCCAACACTATTGATGGACACAGGTCTCATGTCTCTATCTTCCTGTTGACAAAAGTTATTACAAAAAGAAGGATCATTTTGGACATGCAATTCCCTAATCAGCCACTAGGGGTAACATGGAAGGTTGTGAAAGTTGTCCACTGTCCAACACTATTGATGGACACTGGTCTCACGTCTCTATCTTCCTGCTGACAAAAGTTATTACAAAAAGAAGGATAATTTCGGACATGCAATTCCCTAATCAGCCACTAGGGGTAAAATGGAAGGATGTGAAAGTTGTCCACTGTTCAACACTATTGATGGACACAGGTCTCATGTCTCTATCTTCCTGCTGACAAAAGTTATTACAAAAAGAAGGATAATTTTGGACATGCAATTCCATAATCAGCCACTAGGGGTAAAATGGAAGGTTGTGAAAGTTGTCCACTGGCCAACACTATTGATGGACACAGTTCTCATGTCTCTATCTTCCTGTTGACAAAAGTTATTACAAAAAGGATAATTTTGTACATGCAAGTCCCTAATCAGCCACTAGGGGTAAAATGGAAGGTTGTGAAAGTTGTACACTGTCCAACTCTATGGATGGACACAGGTCTCATGTCTCTATCTTCCTGCTGGCAAAAGTTATTATAAAAAGAAAGTTAATTTTGGACATGTAAATCATTTTTCTACCAGTAGGGGTAAAATGGAAGGTTGTGAAATATGTACACTGTCCCCTTCTATTGATGGACACAGGTCTCATGTCTTTATCTTCCTGCTGGCAAAAGTTATTATAAAAATAAGGTTAATTTTGGACATGCAATTCATTTTTCTACCAGTAGGGGTAAAATGGAAGGCTATGAAAGTTGTACACTGTCCCCTTCTATTGATGAACACTGGTCTCATGTCTCTATCTTCCTGCTGACGAAAGTTATTATAAAAAGAAGGTTAATTTTGGACAAGTAATTCCCTAATCAGTCACTAGGGGTAAAATGGAAGGTTGTGAAAGTTGTACACTGTCCAACACTATTGATGGACACAGGTCTCATGTCTCTATCTTCCTGTTGACAAAAGTTATTACAAAAAGAAGGATCATTTTGGACATGCACTTCCCTAATCAGCCACTAGGGGTAACATGGAAGGTTGTGAAAGTTGTCCACTGTCCAACACTATTGATGGACACTGGTCTCACGTCTCTATCTTCCTGCTGACAAAAGTTATTACAAAAGAAGGATAATTTCGGACATGCAATTCCCTAATCAGCCACTAGGGGTAAAATGGAAGGTGTGAAAGTTGTCCACTGTTCAACACTATTGATGGACACAGGTCTCATGTCTCTATCTTCCTGCTGACAAAAGTTATTACAAAAAGAAGGATAATTTTGGACATGCAATTCCATAATCAGCCACTAGGGGTAATAAAATGGAAGGTTGTGAAAGTTGTCCACTGGCCAACACTATTGATGGACACAGTTCTCATGTCTCTATCTTCCTGTTGACAAAAGTTATTACAAAAAGGATAATTTGTACATGCAAGTCCCTAATCAGCCACTAGGGGTAAATGGAAGGTTGTGAAAGTTGTACACTGTCCAACTCTATGGATGGACACAGGTCTCATGTCTCTATCTTCCTGCTGGCAAAAGTTATTATAAAAAGAAAGTTAATTTTGGACATGTAAATCATTTTTCTACCAGTAGGGGTTAAAATGGAAGGTTGGGAAATATGTACACTGTCCCTTCTATTGATGGACACAGGTCTCATGTCTTTATCTTCCTGCTGGCAAAAGTTAGTTATTATAAAAATAGGTTAATTTTGGACATGCAATTCATTTTCTTCTACCAGTAGGGTAAATGGAAGGCTATGAAAGTTGTACACTGTCCCCTTCTATTGATGAACACTGGTCTCATGTCTCTATTTCCTGCTGACGAAAAAGTTATTATAAAAAAGAAGGTTAATTTTGGACACAAGTAATTCCCTAACAGTACTTCAGCTAGGGGTAAAATGAAGGTTGTGAAAGTTGTCCACTGTCCAACACTATTGATGGACCAGGTCTCATGTCTCTATCTTCCTGCTGACAAAAGTTATTACAAAAAGAAGGATAATTATGGACTTGCAATTCCATAATCAGCCACTAGGGGTAAAATGGAAGATTGTGAAATATGTACACTGTCCCTTCTATTGATGGACACAGGTCTCACGTCTCTATCTTCCTGCTGGCAAAAGTTATTGCAAGAAGAAGGATAATTTTGGACATGCAATTCTAATCAGCCGCTAGGGGTAAAATGTAAGGTTGTTAAAGTTGTACACTGTTCCCTTCTATTGATGGACACAGGTCTCACAAATCTATCTTCCTGCTGACAAAAGTTTTCAAGAAGAAGGATATTTTTGGACATGCAATTCCCTAATCAGCCGCTAGGGGATTAAAATGTAAGGTTGTGAAAGTTGTACACTGTCCACTCTATGGATGGACACAGGTCTCATGTCTCTATCTTCTGCTGGCAAAAGATATTACAAGAAGAAGCTTAATTTTGGACATGCAATTCCCTAATCAGCCGCTAGGGGTAAAATGTAAGGTTGTAAAAGTTGTACACTGTCCCCTTCTATTGATGGACACTGGTCTCACGTCTCTATCTTCCTGCTGGCAAAAGTTATTACAAGAAGAATGTTAATTTTGGACATGCAATTCATTTTTCTATGAGTAGGGGTCAAATGGAAGGTTGTGAAATATGTACACTGTCCCCTTCTATTGATGGACACAGATCTCATGTCTTTATCTTCCTGCTGGCAAAAGTTATTATAAAAATAAGGTTAATTTTGGACATGCAATTCCCTAATCAGCCAGTAGGGGTCAAATGGAAGGTTGTGAAAGTTGTCCACTGTCCAACACTATTGATGGACACTGGTCTCACGTCTCTATCTTCCTGCTGACAAAAGGTATCACAAAAAGAAGGATAATTTCGGACATGCAATTCCCTAATCAGCCACTAGGGGTAAAATGGAAGGTTGTGAAAGTTGTCCACTGTCCAACACTATTGATGGACACAGTTCTCATGTCTCTATCTTCCTGTTGACAAAAGTTATTACAAAAAGGATAATTTTGTACATGCAATTCCCTAATCAGCCACTAGGGGTAAAATGGAAGGTTGTGAAAGTTGTCCACTGTCCAACTCTATGGATGGACACAGGTCTCATGTCTCTATCTTCCTGCTGGCAAAAGATATTACAAGAAGAAGCTTAATTTTGGACATGCAATTCCCTAATCAGCCGCTAGGGGTAAAATGTAAGGTTGTAAAAGTTGTACACTGTCCCCTTCTATTGATGGACACTGGTCTCACGTCTCTATCTTCCTGCTGGCAAAAGTTATTACAAGAAGAATGTTAATTTTGGACATGCAATTCATTTTTCTACGAGTAGGGGTAAAATGGAAGGTTGTGAAATATGTACACTGTCCCTTCTATTGATGGACACAGGTCTATGTCTTTATCTTCCTGCTGGCAAAAGTTATTATAAAAAAAAGTTAATTTTGGACATGCAATTTCATTTTTCTAACCAGTAGGGGTAAAAAGGAAGGGTATGAAAGTTGTACACTGTCCCTTCTATTGATGAACACTGGTCTCATGTCTCTATCTTCCTGCTGACGAAAGTTATTATAAAAAGAAGGTTAATTTTGGACAAGTAATTCCCTAATCAGCCACTAGGGGTAAAATGGAAGGTTGTGAAAGTTGTCCACTTTTCAACACTATTGATGGACACAGGTCTCATGTCTCTATCTTCCTGCTGACGAAAGTTATTACAAGAAGAATGTTAATTTTGGACATTCAATTCCCTAATCAGCTACTAGGGGTAAAATGGAAGGTTGTGAAAGTTGTCCACTGTCCAACACTATTGATGGACACAGGTCTCATGTCTCTATCTTCCTGCTGACAAAAGTTATTACAAAAAGAAGGATAATTATGGACTTGCAATTCCATAATCAGCCACTAGGGGTAAAATGGAAGGTTGTGAAATATGTACACTGTCCCCTTCTATTGATGGACACAGGTCTCACGTCTCTATCTTCCTGCTGACAAAAGTTATTACAAAAAAAATTATAATTTTGGACATGCAATTCCCTAATCAGCCACTACGGGTAAAATGGAAGGTTGTGAAAGTTTTACCCTGTCCTACTCTATGGATGGACACAGGTCTCATGTCTCTATCTTCCTGCTGGCAAAAGTTATTACAAGATGAAGGTTAATTTTGGACATGTAATTCCCTAATCAGCCGCTAAGGGTAAAATGGAAGGTTGTAAAAGTTGTACACTGTCCCCTTCTATTGATGGACACAGGTCTCATGTCTTTATCTTCCTGCTGGCAAAAGTTATTTTTAAAAAAATGTTAATTTTGGACATGCAATTCATTTTTCTACCAGTAGGGGTAAAATGGAAGGGTATGAAAGTTGTCCACTGTCCACACTATTGATGGAACTGGTCTCACGTCTCTATCTTCTGCTGGACAAAAGTTATTACAAAAAAAGAAGGATAATTTCGGACATGCAATTCCTAATCAGCACATGGGTATAATGGAAGTTTGTGAAAGTTGTCCACTGTTCAACTATATGGATGGACAAGGTTCATGTCTCTATCTTTCCTGTTGACAAAAGTTATTACAAAAGAAGGATCATTTTGGACATGCAATTCCATAATCAGCCACTAGGGTAACATGGAAGGTTGTGAAGTTGTCCACTGTCAACACTATTGATGGACACTGTTCTCACGTTCTATCTTCCTGCTGACAAAATTTATTACAAAAGAAGGATAATTTCGGACATGCAATTATTTTTTTCTACGGTAGGGGTAAATGGAAGGTTGTGAAAATTGTCCACTGTCCTCATATTTGATGGACACTGATCTCATGTCTTTATCTTCCTGCTGCAAAGTTATTATAAAAATAAGGTTATTTTGGACATGCAATTCCTAATCAGCCAGTAGGGGTCAAATGGAAGGTTGTGAAAGGTTGTCCAACTGTCCAACATATTGGATGGACACAGGTCTCATGTCTCTATCTTCTGTTGACAAAAGTTATTACAAAAGAAGGATCATTTTGTACATGCAATTCCCTAATCAGCTAGGGGTAAAATGGAAGGTTGT